>LQNS02278143.1:4345143-4375754 GCA_001587735.2 Parhyale hawaiensis | reverse complement strand
TTGCAATTTAAGACGATTTTTCTGGTGAAATTAGTTAAAAAACTCCTAGGCTGCTCAGCCATAAATTCGCCGATGTGACGTCACTTTTTGCTGCTAATTTTTCGTGAGTCCTCCCGTTACGCTCTTTGCTTCCTGATATAGACTGTGGGCAAAAAACATCGTTTTTTTTAGCATATAACGGAAGGAATGCTTGGCGATGCTCAGCCCTAGCATTAATAGGAAAATTATGATCAGTGTAGGCACATCATCACAAATTCTTGCTGTCATATTTGACAGCGCGGGCACTCTAGTCCACAATATAATAATCTATAGTTGCAGGTCGCCCTTTCTCTCTTGGTTCGTCCGTCTCTCCGTTGCGCTGTTAAGGATTTAGATAAGCGAAAATTCATCTACTGAAAAACAAGTTGAAATACCATAAAATACCAGTTCTTGGATTAACGGTTATTACAAAAACAGCTTCTGAAATATATGATCAAAATTGAAAATACTGCATGATCTGAATCTCAGTTAGCTTTGAGAACTAGCTCAGTACTTTTTGATATGACGATGGTGATTCTTCTAAGCGTGGTAGAAGAAGAAGGTATCTTTGATAGGGTTTATGATCCTGTCAGGAATATGCGATATTGCATATATTGCAGCTGAATTTTTTTGTAGCAGATTGAGAGGCTCAGCCTTGGTTGTGGGTTTCGTTCCTTACGTCTTGAAGGCTTTCGTAGATAATTCATTTCGCTTAGGACCTATGCTTTCTTTAGCTGAATATTTTCATAGCAGTTGTTACTTCACGCTGAAAAGACGCCTTTTCACATAAACTTACATCGCAGCCAAATTCTGCTTCTAAAGGTTTACCTAACGATGGGTATCCAGGTTACAGTAAGCTATGAGCATTTCCGGTGAATTCTTTTGACTGAACTATATTTCCTTGATGCTGCTCAACGTTTGACCAATTTCAAGCTGATATTCGGGCCTTATCTTGCAGGGGGACATTTTGCGCTCGAAAAACTGCTGGCTGTACATTGTACAACTTGCGTTTCATTAACCCTACAAAGGGAGACCCCTAGCCAAGGAGCTTCTAATGGGAGAAGCAAACCCAAGCACTCTCTGGGCGAGTAAACACATGGCTGTGTCACGTGATCGAAGCTGGCGTTTGGAGTCCTTAAAGAGGCTGAAGTGGCAGTGGTCAGCACTTATAATTAAGGAAGATACACACAGGCAGTTCTTAAATATTTATGCAAAGACAATCGTGTCTGAAGATTTCTATTCCAGTGCTCACCCTGTTACTTTCATCATCAGATGGTAGACAGGATACAAGTTTCCTTTGCATACTTCCATCCGCTCGGAATTTGAGCTCAGGACTCCTTCCTATATAGGCTGCGTGAGGCAATGCCGCTCTCCGATTGCATAAGCCACTCAGCCAGTATAAGGGAAAAGTTTACTCGCAACGCTCCCGTAGGGTAAATAGAGAGGGTGCGCTCCTCCCTATTAGAACCTCCTTGCCCCTAGCGAAGAGTTATAACGGGAGAGATGCAGTGCAATGTACCTCACCCTAATGATTTGCTAATAAATTCAGTATTTATTTGTATTTCCGATTAAAAATCAACAGGTATTTTCTTCAGCCATTCATACATACACTAGCAGCACATGTCTGATGAACCCACCTTTGGCACCGAAACCAGTGTTTTTTTTTTTTTTTTTTTTTTTGATAGACTAAATTATATCTTTCTATGCACAACCTTCAAAAGATGTCTACATCTTCATTACCATTGCTGCATGCCCTTCGGAACGCTTGCTAATCTCACTGTGTTGTCCTTCGTCTTTCTTCTTCGCACTTTCCGTCTTGCTGCAGTCCAGCCTTTTCGATGCTTTCCTTCGTTCCTTTCGCCCGTATTCTTGCTCTATCGCCCTCTTTCTTGATGTATCGGTCGGCATAGGCACTCTCAATTCCATCACACCATACTGCTATTTTTTCGGCAGACGGTCACTTCGATCACTTGAGGTGTGATCGGCGCCGAGGAGATCCCCAATGAATCTGCTTGTCAGGCCTCCGATGGACCAGCCTGTTCGAGCCCGGATTGTTACATTTGACCATAGCAAAAATGTTACAATTGTTCCAGTTACCCCGCGCCATCTTTGAGACGAAACTGACACAAGACAATTCTGCGTGGGCGGCTGCTAACACTTTCAATTCATGGATAAGATTAGCTTCGCTTAGACAAACTCTAAACTTCGTAACGAATAGACTATGAGAAAGAACTAATGAAAAAAATAGTTAATAGATGCACTAAAACTAAGTAATTGTGCACAGAACTTGACTCACCTAACGCACCTGCTTCAAACGTTGTCAGAAACTCCAGGTGTTAAATGCACATTTCCTATTGTGCCAAAGTGTTATTCGTAAGTTTAGGAATTATGGTCACTGTAACAACTAGTCTGTGCTATATAAGTTCCCAGTCTCCCCGACTTCGATCATTTGTTATGGTTAAGTTTACTTACCGACAAAACAAAGTGGAGAGGGGAGTGCCGGTCTAGGATGTGGCCTGCCTAAGTTTCACGTATGTGTGTCTATATGTTTAGATCAAACACCTATTTGGATCGAACCAATTTCAGTCTAACCCCATCTAAGCCAACGCATACTCTCAGGTAGGCAAGATATTGCAAATAGCGGGACCAGGAGTATGCAAGGTCGACGTGAGAAGCCAATGACGGTAGCGTAGTGGCAATAGCGCCTATCGTACGAATATCAATTCAACTACAAAGTTTAAAACTTAGCTCTCTAGGCAAGGCAAAGCGAACTAAGAGGTCCCGGAGAATGAGGCCTATCCTGTCGCGCCAGCGCTGAATGCTGATGCAATCAAGCGCACGCATTGACTGGCTCAGAGAACGAGACAAAAGAAGCGCTCACTTTTACTGCCAGCAAAAGTTCGTTACGGTAAAAGTGACTCAATTTATTTTCCAGATAACAGACGGAGNACACTTTCTAATTTTTTGTCGGCGTATCCGATTTTTTCTCACTATTTCGGAACCCGTGAATTCAACAACCCATCATTTTCCTGCTTTGTTCAATGCAATACAAAGCAGTATACAATAAACGAAAATAGATTGGGTCAATTGTTTCATCTGCTGGAGAGTATTCTTTTGTTCTGAAGATGTCATTGCATTTCCTCAAATAACGCACTGTACTTGCTGATGCTTTCCTAGGAGCATTTTCTTTTCGAAAAATACATTTAGAACAGAGATGCTCAACACTAAGCGTTTTCTATACCCCGGGCGTATCTTGGCTACGCCTCAGACCCTATGAGGAATGCTATCCGCTACCAGCAGCAAAGCGAGCAAAATTTTTGTATAGAAAAACGAAAGCGTAGATATGATACGGGTGAAATGAAGTCAAGTCTCTAATTTACGCCTATCTATTTGTGAAGAGCGTGACACACACACCCACCCACCCACACACACACACACACACACACGTAGATACAAGCGTATTAATATATAGATTTTATTGGTATTCCCGATTAAAAATCAACAGGCATACTCTTCAGCCATTCATACATACACCAGCAGCACATGTTTGGTGAACCCACCTTTGGCACCAGAACCAGTTTTTTTTTTATAGACTAACTTATATCTTTCTACGCACCCTTCAAAAGATGTCTACATCTTCATTACCATTGCTGCATGCCCTTCGGAACGCTTGCTAATCTCACTGAGTTGTTCTTCGTCTTTTTTCTTCGCACTTTCCGTCTTGCTGCAGTCCAGCCTTTTCGATGCTTTGCTTCGTTCCTTTCGCCCGTATTCTTGCTCTATCGCCCTCTTTCTTGATGTATCGGTCGGCATAGGCACTCTCACTTCCTTCACACCACACTACTATTTTTTCGGCAGACGGTCACTTCGATCACTTGAGGTGTGATCTTCGCCGAGGAGATCCCCAATGGATCTGCTTGTCAGGCCCCCGATGGTCCAGCCTGTTCGAGCCCGGATTGTTACATTTGACCCTAGCAAAAATTGTCCCAGTTACTCCGCGCCATCTTTGAGACGAAACTGACACAAGACAATTCTCCGTGGGCGGCTGCTAACACTTTCAATTCATGGATAAGATTAGCTTCGCTTAGACAAACTCTAAACTTCATAACGAATAGACTATGAGAAAGAACTAATGAAAAAAAATAGTTACTAGTTGCACTAAAACTAAGTAATTGTGCACAGAACTTGACTCACCTAACGCACCTGCTTCAAACGTTGTCAGAAACTCCAAGTATTAAATGCACATCTCCTATTGTGCCAAAGTGTTATTCGTAAGTTTTGGAATTATGGTCACTGTAGCAACTAGCCTGTGCTATATAAGTCCTCAGTCTCCCCGACATCGATCATTTGTTATGGTCAAGTTTACTTACCGACAAAACAAAGTGGAGAGGGGAGTGCCGGTCTAGGATGTGGCCTGCCTAAGTTTCACTTATGTGTATCTATATGTTTAAATCAAACACCTATCTGAATCGAACCAATTTCAGCCTAACCCCATCTAAGCCAACGCATACTCTCAGGTAGGCAAGATGTTGCACAATAGCGGGACCAGGAGTATGCAAGGTCGACGTGAGAAGCCAATGACGGTAGCGTAGTGGCAATAGAGCCTATCGTACGAATATCAATTCAACTACAAAGTTTAAAACTTAGCTCTCTAGGCAGGGCAAAGCGAACTAAGAGGTCCCGGAGAATGAGACCTATCCTGTGGCGCCAGCGCTGAATGCTGATGCAATCAAGCGCACGCATTGACTGGCTCAGAGAACGAGACAAAAGAAGCGCTCACTTTTACTGCCAGCAAAAGTTCGTTACGGTAAAAGTGACTCAATTTATTTTCCAGATAACAGACGGAGACGCGGGCGAGAACGGGCGCGCTGCCTTAATTATTTGCGCCCACGCTGGTGTAATCGGAGGCCGTCCACGGCTTGCGAGAAGAAGCCTTATGAGGTCCAAGTCCACGTTAGAACCATCACAGACTTGGTTTGCTCCTACAATAGCATTGCTTGCAAGGTTTAGTAGAGCTGGACGCCGACCTAAAATTGGTAATATGTGAATAATTTTACGGGGCTAGATACCGTACCAAAATTATTTTCTATTAGCAATTGCTTTGTTTCAAAGGTCTTGCATTGCTTAACAATGAAAGAAAATTGATTTCTATAAGAAATAGCATTCTTTGGAAAGTCTCACAGTACTAGCTGCCGATCAAAAATTGGCGCCCAGAAGAAACTGCCTTGTTGGCGCGGTTTTATGGGTTAAACGCCGAACTTGAATTAGTCTCTAGCAAAGTGAGGTTGTTTGAAATGTCTTTTAGTGCTAGACAGCAATAGAAAATAGATTTTTAGACGAAACTAGACGACGCGTTACCCGTTGGGTCGTCGTCACGATCGTTTTCACTTTCGCAAAAACAGCAGGTGGTATTTAGCTGGGCATAGACCACCCGCTATTCGGCTGTCCTCTTCTGCCCGTCAAGGAGCGGCCCGTTCGATTCGCTATCAACAGATTCTTCGTTTCTCTAACGAATATTTAACACCCAGGTTGTAAGCAAACTCAAATTATTATATATTACGTATTTCAGTTGTATTGCCCATGGAGCCGCTGAATTGATAGTGCTCATTCTTGAGACTCAGCTCAGTTTAACTTCCGTATCACAGATACAATCGAATTAAAGAGCTAATCCATGGAAAGAATGCGACTGCCAATCTCCCAATACCTTAAATTTCTTCTCGTCTGAAAGTGAAGAAAATGTGTCAAATAAGACACAAATAAACAAGACACAAACAAGACCGGTTCACAGATAGATAGATATATTGCATAGTCTGAATTTCTTACGCGGCTAGACGCCGAACCAAAATTGATTGCTGGTAATAATTATTACATTGTTTACAAGGTCTTATAGCGCTAGACTCCAAACTAAACTTGTTTCTACTAGAAATTGCATTGCTTGAAAGATCTTATGGGATAGACGCCCAACTAAAAATGGTTTCTAGAGGAAATAGCATTGTTTCAATGCCTTATAATGCTAAACACCAAAATAAAATTGTTTCTACTGCAAGATGACTGGATTGAGAGGTGTAATAAGTGCATGGCATCAAACTAACATTGCTTTCTAGTGAAAATAGTATTTTTTCAAATGCATTATAGGGCTAGACGCCAAATTTAAAAGTGTTTCTACTGAACTTTGCATTGCTTGAAAAATCTTATGGGTTAGATGCCGAGCTAAAATTAGCTTCTACTCGAAATTTCAGTAATCGGAACCTCATTCATAGTTCATTCTCAAGATGATTATAATAGATTACTGCCCTAAGGATCGTTTTGTCACGAAATAAACGTTCCTGTATACGTAAGGGATTACGCCTGAAACGAAATAGCAGAGATTTATCGCCGAAGATAACATAGCAACAGCTTCAGTGCTAGCAAGAATTGCAGTCCCAGCATCGATTTCAGCAGCTTCAATGCCAGCAAGAAATGCAGTCCCGGCATCGATATCAACAGCTTCAGTCTGGCCTAATGAGCTCCAATAAGCGCTCATCTAATGGCGCGTAAAATCCATTAAGTGTAAAAATATCGCCGGCAATTTTGGCTAAGCCACCAGTCAGCGGCCTGGACCCCTCGCATCTCACTTCACAAACTTACTTTCAACTGCTTCCTCAAAGCTGCCAAGCTTTGAGAAAGCTCCTTATTTTATCTCTCATAAAATGGGAACCTCGTCTCGCTTACCAATTCGATAAAAAAAAAAGAGAATTAGCGCCCTTAAGCAGATAAATATAGTTAGTTAAGGTTATTAACTAATAAATTTGAACGGACTGTAGAGTCCGCAAAGATATGTGCCCATAGGTATTACACTATTTATTTTGAAGGAATATAGAGTTTCGTGAAGAATGGTATCCCATGGTAATATTGAATAAATTTTAAAGATATAGTGAGTTTGTATTGAGTTACACCCTTAGGTTATCAATCATATATTTTGGTGGAACTCAAAGTTTGTGAAGAAATATACGTCTGGGTATTAATAAGAAATCGACACTAGGCAGCAAACGATAAGTTTGCACAGCTGTTTGAATTTGAAAGTTAAATTACTCCCTGCTCCCTGCATCTGCTATCTTCGAAAAGTCTCTCGCTTGTTAATCGGCTTTGGAAAACATTAATTATGGAGCTTTGGATGAACAAATATTGCCTTTGTTTAGAAGTAAGAACGTCACTGACATAGAAGTAAAACATTCCGCTACTGGCAGTATTCCCAGACCCTGTTATGGCACAAGGTTTTATTATCCAAAAGCAGTTTTTTTCCTCAAAATGCTCACTGCGTCTTCAGAAATTTGAGTATTTAACATATTTTACATTGCAGATTATTACTCATATATAGACTGGGTATTACGAGTGGAAAGAAATATTAATTAAACTAAGGTAAATTTCAAATCATACATAAAATTCGACTAATCGTAAAAAACCTAACGTTTCGGGAATTTTACTCCCCCTAATCATAGATTAAAATAATGAAAGGGGAAATATTAAAGAAAGGATAATATACTTTCGCCACTATAAAAAGGACAGATGTGTTGACAGGGTAAGGGGCAAAACGTGAATGAGCGCGATAAGTTCGGAAGGGCCTAACATAGATGCTTATACAGTCGGGCGATTAGAAAGAGGCAGTTGGGTAAAGTCCATGAGCGGAGGGATCAGAACTAGTACAGTCGGACGAGAAAAATCAGTTGTCGACCGTGATGAGAGGTACAGCTGTAGTCATTATATCGAGGCTGAGTTTTGTTTAATGGATGCAGAGGGATTCTAAAGTTGTGAGTTCTTTTGGGTTGGAAAAATCGATGATGAAGAAGTCTTTCCTGGTAATAGGATGATTGTTTCGTCCTGCATGAAGACGGGGAGCTGAATGGGTTAAGTTTGGCAAGTGGTAAGCTTGTTCTGCTGGAAATACCTAAATGTTGGTCGACGCGGGCTTTGAAATGGCCAGTGCTGCCCACATACGATGCTTGGTAGCTCATACATTGAAATTCGTAGCCAACATCGGACAGCAGAGGTGTGGGAGGTTTGTCTCAGAATTTAAAATAAGATCCTTTGGTAAATGAGTTGTTGTAAGAGAACCTAAAGTTTACATGCGGGTAGGTTTCGGACAGGAAAGTTTTCAGAGAGTTGACTCTGTCGAATGTAGCCTTGCTGTAGTACGGAAGGGAGTGGAAAAAGTCATATTTACGAACAGTAGATTTAATGATACCGGGATCAAACAATTTGTCCAGAATTAGTTTGCAGTAATGATGTACAACAGTGGTTCTTAACCTTTTCTATCCCACGCCCCCCTTGGAGATATATTTTTTCCTTCGAACCCCTTTAGTGTTGTTAAACAATTAGGGTGCTATAACATGACCAAACGTACCAAATAAGTTCAAACTTGAGTATTCTGAGAGCGCATCACTCCGCCAAGCAAGGCAACGGTAACGAATAATTAAAATTGGCTCTGAAACCATGATTTTCTTCGCATCATTCACTGCAGCCGTTAAGTCCGTTGAGGCAACACCACTAAGGTGACCCATCGACGAGTTTGAAAACGCCGTAAGAAATCTCATTTTCTGAGAGACTTCGTGATACTTGGTCGTGAATTGTGAGCTGAACTTTTGCTTTAGAAGTGTTTTGAAGTATCCATTAGTGATAAGCTGGTGTTGGTGATTCTTTCCCACTTTCGTGTCTCGATCTCTTTCACTGAGCTCTATTCCTTCCCTCTCTCGGCTTGCCGTATTCTACCCATGTGCGTTGATTCGGAGTGTGAGAGTCTCGGGCTCTGTTTAAGATTTCTGGAAAAGGGTAGAGCATCTCTTCTCGTCTCTGGATCACACTAGGCCCTGTGGATAGAACAATTTCTGCTCAGTCCCCACGTACTCTAACTGTATTTGGCTCTATTCTTAGCTGTGCTTATTAACGTAGTTTCGTGGACCTATTCGCTCTAGCTAGACTGTTCGCCCATCCAATGCTATGAGAGCAGCGACTCCAGGGGGTTTGTGAAGGTAACGTTTGCTATTAGCTAGGCCTTCGGGACGTCTGTCTTTCGTACCCACTTTGCTTCTTTCCACGTTCTTACTCCTGCTGATCTTACTTTTGTCTGTACTTCCTCTTCTTTCTTTTCGCTTGCTGTTCCCGTGCGCGTTGGTTCTGTGTGGGGGCAACTGCGTGCGTGGGATCTCCATTTCTGTCGACGTGCTGTATGTCCCTTCGTTTTCTCCTCTTGAAGAGCTTGGTACTTATTTAGAGAAGCTTAAACTTTCTTACAATACTACTAACTACTGTCTAGCTAGAATCGAATGAATAGCTATCAGTGCTAACAGTATGATTTTTATCTACAGGTCGCAATTACAGGTGGCAATAAGCAGATGTTAATAGTGCAATAATGAACCCAAACAATTTGTAACCAATTCAACGCAGTGAAATTACAGTATGTAATACTGTGAGTCCACGATTTGACAATGAATTTAAAATTTGGACATGGTGTTAATTCCTTTCCTTTGTGCACTAAGCGACTCAGCAACCTTCAGTGTGGCCATCAAGCACGGCTAGTGATTGATACCTGGGTTGCCCAAACGGATCTGAAGTTTTTTTTGGACCCAACTGAGATACTGTTGCAACCAAAACATAATCATTTGTGTCTTTTGATAGTACAGTGGCCGCAGAACACAAAGTTTACCCCAGTGCTGCAAAAACAAACTTTACCCCTGTGTCGTAGGAAAAAATTTATCGTATATTTCGCAAATAGCTTTATTTTCGCATTCCCGCCCTATGATAGGATGGAGGAGAGTTGTATGACGTGTACTGCACCACCCACGCGCCAGACACAAATCCCCGCCCCACAGTCAGTCTGTGATCTATCAGAGCTCGAATCGACTACCGTACACGTACGTAATTATGCTGGCCTACGGACCTCTACTTTGCTACACACTCTTTCACTTACGGCACTTGGCACAATACGAAAAACCATCACCGCATAACACTGGGCTGGAAGAAGCTTGCCATTGAAGAAAAGACTCGGGCCCTCACTCGAATCGAGCAGGAAGAGCCGATGAACTGCGTTGCTGTCGAATTTAATGTCAGCCCAGTGTTCTTCTTCAAGTTAGAAAAAAAAAAAAACAGCTGCGGCACTACCTGCCGGGACCATACCGCCACTCAAAGTGTGATGTGGCAGCAAAAGAAAGACAGCGGTGAGCTTCACCTCTTTCCCCAACACCTTTTCAGTCCTTGCTGCTGTCTTTCTATTGCACCCACATCCTACTTTTCGGGGTGGTGTGATTCCGGTAGGGTGTGTGGTAGCAGATTTTCAAGTTTGAAGAGGGTCAGTCCGTTGACATCGAGTTCGATAGCTATGCGGTTCAACAGCACTCCTTGCTCGATTAGGGTGAGGGCCCGAGTCTTTTCATCATTGATGAGCTTCTTTCGACCCATTGCAATGCTGTAGTGTTTTTTATTATAGAGCCAAAATTAGTGAAAAGGTAGGAAAGTAGAGGCCAGTGGACCAACGCAACGTCCGTGTATGTATTCTGCTCGAGCTCCGTTAGATCACAGATGGACTGTGTGGCAGGGGCAACACACGCCATACCAACCTCCTCTCATATGCGAAAATAAACTTACCGGCGAATTACGCGATAACTTTGTTTTTTGCGTCACGGGGGTAAACTTTGTTTTTGTGGCGACTGTATTGACAGTTTCCGCAATTTTCTTCAAGATCCGTTCATAACTTTTTGAGTTATGCTGCTAACAAACATTATGAAAAAAAAAAAAAAAACACGAGCCAAACACACAAACGGACCAAAAAATCTGTTCAAAAATTTAATTATGTCCTAACATTACTAATTACTGTAAATTTAGTAACGATCCATTGGAACTTCTGACATGCATTTTGATAGACATCCTCCACAGCTAAGAACTCCTCCTCAAGGAGTCGCAAACTGTTAACGGCCAAAGCTTCCAAGGCCACCTTAATCCGTTTTCTTCTTTCTCCCGCTCCAACTACAGTTTGACATATCTAAGCTCCGCATATCAGCGGCTCTTGTTCGTCCTTGCGTGCATTCATGATCGTCTCTATATCCTACTAACATAATGACAATAGCTCATAGAAGGCCGGGGCGTACGTTCCGATGTCTCTTTTTTGGGAATGGGCCAATTGGTTCGCCTGCTGCCGCCTATCTAATCTAATCTAATCTAGTATGTGAAAGTTGACAAGCGCAATTTACATGTTGTGCGGCCATTTCAATGTTAGTTTTTGGAGATTAATTTAAAATAACAGGTTTCATAGTAATTTCATCTAGTCCATATATCCTGTTTCAATTTCAATTAGAGTCAAAATATTCGGCGCCAAAAAAAACGTTGCGCCAAAGAAATCATCGCGCCAAAAAAATTACGTCAGAACATCGGCGCCAAAAAATCGGCGCCAAAAAGTACCGGACCCATCCCTGTAAGTTTTGTGAAAGTTTCTTTTATAACTTTTTAGTTATCTTGGTGACAGACAAACAGAAAACACGAAAAAAACATAACCTCCATGGAAAAGGTAATTAATGTAAATCAGGTTTTATTGCGGAGGCTCGCGACCCCCCCCCCCCCCCCCCCCCCCCCCCCCCCCCCCCCCCCCCCCCCCCCCCCCCCCCCCCCTCCCCCACTCTTCGCTCCTTTCATCACGGGTGACAGCCTTACGTGACGAGGCATTCTGGTCTTTCAAATATATATCAACAGTTTTATTTTAATGCCAACCTCATGACCCACTACCCCTCCCGTTTTCCCTTTNAGATCCGTTCATAACTTTATGAGTTATGCTGCTAACAAACATTATGAAAAAAAAAAAAAAAAAAAAAAAAACGCGAGTCAAACACACAAACGGACCAAAAAAATCTGCTCAAAAATTTAATTATGTCTGAACATTACTAATTACTGTAAATTTCGTAAAGATCCACTGGGACTTTTGAGTATTGTGTAACAAGCAAAAAAATCATACCCAGCGACAAACGAACGAACAAACAGATCATCAAAAAGTTTGGACATATACTCCTTGTAATTAACCTAATAACTCATGTCAATATCATGAAAAGCCGTTCATACTTTTTTCAGATATGGCACAAAGAAAAAAATAGGCAGACAAACAAACAGATGAACCGATTTCCACCAAAAGTTAATCATCTGTTACTGTTAACATGCCTTACAATCCCTGTACAGAATGGGACATTATGGCGCCGATTTTTTGCCGCACAATTTTTCTGGCGCCGATGTTTTGGCGCTAAAATAATTTTTTTTACATTATCCACCACTTAAATGCAATATTTTTATTGACATTTTTAGGTAAAATAAGACAGTCTAAGACGTTTTACACCAATAACATTTTCAACGGAAATGCTTAGTTTTCGAGGTACAGTATTTGACTTTGAAGTTCCTATTGTTTTTCTGTGAGAGAAAAGAACTACACTTAAAGTGCAAAGGAAAACCTCTTTTCATAGGTTTTTCGGGTTAGTTTTGGCTGAATAAGGTTAGGTTGGGTTAGGTTAGGTTAGCCTAGAAAGGTTCCGTTAGCCACCTATGGGGTCGCTAGCAAGCCTAAAATGACACCGTCTATTTTCTCCATAGAAAAATAATGGAAACTTCAAAGTCAAATGTATCGAAAACTAAGCATTTCCGACAAAAACGCTATTCATGAAAGGCGTCTTAGAACGCCTTATTTTACCTAAATATGTCTACAATAATACTGAATGAGAGTGGGGGGGGGGGGTAACAGTAAAAATTTACCGGGCCGGATATTTTGGCGCCCAATATTTGGGTCAATTTAGGTAAGGTAAGGTTGGGTGAGATTAGTGGAGGTAATGATAAGTTATGTATGGTTCGGTATTGTTAGGTAAGGTGTGGTTTACCTAGGTGTGTTTAGGTTAGGTATGGTTAGGGTAGGTTAGAAAAAGAGCAGTTAGAATATTTACATGGTCTAGCCTACAATCAGGAGATGTATTAAATAAATAACTTTAATCAATACTGTATAGTATTGATGTTATTTTCTTCGATCTTAACATCCATAGCAAAATCAGTAAATTTTCGGATGATACTAAGCTATGTCATCCTGCCATGAACAAAGCCGAGCTCCAACAAGACTTTTACCACCTCATGGAATGAAGCACAACGTGTCGACAAATGCTCAGTAATGTACATAGGGCTGGTCAACTCTTCAACTCCATTGAAAATGAACGGGACGGCATTGGCTGCTGTCACCCAACAACGTGACTTGGGAATCACTATTATAAACAAACTACAACACGGTCAGCAAGTTGGCAATAGTGTGAAAATGGCAAGAAGAGTACTGGGATTCATGACCAGAAATTTTGAATGCATGTCCAAGGACATCATCGTTCCCTTGTACAAGGCGTTAGTGCGGCCACACTTAGAACTTGCCGTATAATTTTGGTCGCCACATCTGTGTAACGATATCGATGACATGGAAAGAGTCCAACGCAGAACAACGAAATTGATACCTCAGCAGCGAAACAAGCCGTGTGAATGTCGCCTAAAAGAACTGGGTTTCATCTCTCTCGCGCAAAGACGACTCAGAGGGCAACTAATAGAAATATTCAAGTATTTGAATGGCTTCAACGACGTACCTACCAAAGGGGCTCTTTTAAAGAGACATCGATGAACGCTCGCGAAACAATGGTCAAAAACTCAAGCATAAAGCTCGAAGAACGACCTTAAATCAGCAGTTCTTTTCGTATCTCATAGTCAGCATTTGGAATAGACTCCCCTTGTTGTTAGTGCAGAGTCGATCAACGTGCTTAAAAATCGTCTTGACATACATTTTGAGAGACATCCTCCACAGCTATAAGAACTCCTCCTCCCGGAGTCGCAAACTCTTAACGGCCAAAGCTTCCAATGCCACCTTAATCCGTTTTCTTCTCTCTCCCGCTCCAACTACACAGTTTGACATCTCTAAGCCCCGCATATCAGTGGCTCTTGATCGTTCTTGCGTGCATTCATGATCGTCTCTATATCCTACTAACATAATGGCAATAGCTCATAGAAGGCCGGGGGGTACGTTCCGATGTCTCTTTGGGAATGGGCCAATTGGTTCGCCTGCTGCCGCCGATCTAATCTAATCTAGTATGTGAAAGTTGACAAGCGCAACTTACATATTGTGCGGCCATTTCAATGTTAGTTTTTGGAGATTAATCTAAAATAACAGGTTTCATAGTAATTTCATCTAGTCCATATATCCTGTTTCAATTTCAATTAGAGTCAAAATATTCGGCGCCAAAAAAAAGGTTGCGCCAAAGAAATCATCGCACCAAAAATATCTACGCTGGAACATCGGCGCCAAAAACTCGGCGCCAAAAAGTACCGGACCCACCCCTGTAAGTTTCGTGAAAGTTCCTTTTATAACTTTTTTAGTTATCTTGGTGACAGACAAACAGAAAACACGAAAAAAACATAACCTCCTTGGAAAAGGTAATTAATGTAAATCAGGTTTTATTGCGGAGGCTCGCGCCCCCCTGGAATACGCTCACGCCCCCCAAGGGGCACACCTCCAGGTTAAGTACCACTGATCTAGAAGGTGATGTGGATAACCGTTATTCTTGAAAATTGTTCGAAGGAATTCTATGTTAGTTGACATTGCTAGGTTAGTTGATGATGAGTGGTATGCCCTAAACAGTAGAGTTTTATTAGCGTTAATTTTCAATTGATCATAGCAGTGACTGAAGAAGTTAGTTCCGAACCTGAAAAAGTTGGTTTCCTGTAAACTCTAGCGGTCAGTGTTGAGTCTTGTTTTGTAACTAGGGGGTCTAAAAATGTCATAGAATCGTTTGATTGGTTCTCAGCAGTGAACTTTAAGTTGAGATGTTTACTATTTAGATATTATAGGAACAAGTCTGAATCACTTGGGTGTTGGAGATAAAGAAAGTGTCGTCTAAATAACGTTTATAATGGATTTGAAATCGTTCGGGCACTCGTTGAGCTATATTGCCTCGTGATGGCATAAAAAATACTGGCTAGAGAGGGGCCGAGCGGGGAGCTCATGGAAACTTGGATTTGTTAGTGTGACCTATTGTTAAAAATGAAACAAAATAATCTTTAATGGCCAAATTGAGAAAATTTCTATAAGTGGGTTGGTCCATGGTGTGGAGTGAGTCAGAGTTATCGAAAATTTTACTACATAATGTCTGGTTTCATCGATGGGCATATTGGTGAACAGAGAAGTGATGTCGAAACCGGATAAGTACGCGTTGGGAGGCAATAGAAGGTTTTTTGATGCAGTCCTTGAATTAATAAGAATTGCGTAATGTATGTTGATTAGTCGTTAAAGCTTCAAGCGAGGAATTTGGCAATTGGATAGGATGGGGTATTATACGCGGCTAAAATTTGTCGTAATGGAATATTGGCCTTATGTGCTTAAGGAAGACCGTACGGGATTCCGGGTGAAGCGCCAAAGTTGTACAGAGAGCAATAGGTTGATTTAGTGATACTGTCTTGATCTAACTATTTTTTTCAGGAATCTGCCGATTTTATCTATGAATTTAACAATAAGTTTGAAAGGATCAGCATGTTTTTCGTAGAGGGTGCACTTTGTGGTGTCAGATAAGATGGTATTCATTTTTTTTATGGTATTCATTCTTATTTAGGATGATAACAACTCCCCTGTCCTTATCCGGTCTGCAAACTACAACAGAATTATATTTGCTAAAATTCGATAACAGAGACAAACTAGAACGCCTCGGGGCGTAAGACCATCACCCGCGGTGGAGGTAAGTTCAACGAAGTCATTTTTACTGGCCAGGTAATCCTAGTATCTCATATGGATGCTTTGTCCTACAAGGTTAGGGCAGAGCGCCCCGTTGAGATTAGTGATATGGCGAATATCCACATCCGCGGATGGTAACTTCCGCAATCGCATCCGCGGATGTCAGAACTGTAAAATCCACTATAATTGCAAGTTTCTTTAATTTTTTTTACTTCTGCGAATGAAAATTTAAGACTAAGTGGTGGAAATTTCAGTCTATTAGCTAAATTTCCGAAACTTATGAAATTTCTATAGCAATTGAATTTGAAAACCGGAAGGCAAAAGTCCAGACTGTACAAGCCTGACTGTACAAGCATATATGATAGGCCTCTCCGAACTTACCAAGATTATTCACGTCTTACACCTCACCTGTTGATACCTATGCCCGTATTTGAGTAGCAAAAATAAATTCTCTTTTCATATTTCCTCTTTCATTATTTTTCTCTCTGATAATGGGTATAGAATTCCCGAAAATGTCAAGTTTTACGATTAGACGACATTATATTTTGTTATTTGAAGTATGCATAACAAATTGAAAAAAAAAATGTAAAAGCAGAGTTTCCATGGAAAAAAGATTAACTTCCGCGGTGAATTACCATTCACTAGAGCTGCTTTCTCAACGGGGGATGTGCAATCGCTTTCAATGGCTTTTGTATTGCCATTACCCTCACCAAGGAGGTTATGTTTTTGCCTGGGGGTGCCTGATATACTCTCTGTGTCTGCCTGTCGTTTAGCAACATAACTCAGAAAGTTGAAAACGGATCATCAAATTCATAGGAATTGTTAGGAACGTCACGAAGAACAGATGATTATTTTTTTTTGTGATCCGTCGTTCTCTCAAGTTATCTGTCTGCTGCTTTTAGCAAAATAAATCAGGTTATGGACGGACCCTTATGAAATTTACACGAACAGTTAAGAATGTGACGAAGAACAAGGTTTAATGATTAAGTTTTGCCATGATCCGTTCTTCTGCCTTATAGCAACATCACTAAAAAAGTCATGGACTGATTTTCATGAAATTGACCGGAACTATTGGGAATATCGCGAGGAACGGATAATAACTTCTGGTGCTGATCCGCCAGCCTGTTTGTCTCTCTGCTCGTCTATCTACCATCCTGTCTTTTATTATCGCGTTGCTTGGCGTAGGTGTGCGGTCTCGGAGCGCAAGTCTTGTTGTT
Source organism: Parhyale hawaiensis (assembly GCA_001587735.2). Classification (NCBI taxonomy): domain Eukaryota; kingdom Metazoa; phylum Arthropoda; class Malacostraca; order Amphipoda; family Hyalidae; genus Parhyale; species Parhyale hawaiensis. The sequence continues at coordinate 4,358,774 of LQNS02278143.1, read as the reverse complement.
ATATACCCAGCTCAACAATCACGTGATTGTTGCTGCACAAATTCACCCATAAACTACACCAATCTTGAATTTGCCTATATTCTCACTCTTTCTAATGTCGATTTATTTCACTTTAATAACTATATTTTAATTCTCAAATCAGACAAAACTTGTACCTACTTAGTGAAGCAAGAAGTGTATTTAATAAAAGTATCCACAATTTCGAGAATAAAATGTAAGTGGGAGATAAAAATTAGGAGAATTTTCAACGTCGTACGATTTTTCAAAAGTTCAGAACTAAATTTAAACGATATTAATTTCCTTGAATAGATTTTAAAACTTTTCTAGCTAGAATTTACTCGTAGGGAACGATGAAAGAAAAAGAAGGCAAACAATTTCTGTGCAACTTATTTAGGTACTTAGAAAACAACATCTTAAGCAATTGAGGTGCTTGTGCTTGTCAGCTGATGGAAAAATAGAGACAACGGAGCACAAAAGTCTAAATTGCCTGCATGGATTTCACCTCAGTCAGAGGTTGTCACTAACGGTGTATAAATGACACTGTTCTCATAAACGGCAAACTCTTCTGCTTTAGTCGTGGTTAGATCGTAGAGCTGCACGAGCAAGGTTTGCCACAGCGTATAGCGACATCAGAGACGAAGCGCAGTATAACAACGGTTTTCAACTTCCTGATAATCTCTGACAGTTACGAAACAGCAAAATTAGTGCGAGACAAAAATTCCGCCAGCAATGAGTAGGAAAATCAGTACAGATGTCCGTCAAGAGAGAGACCGATGTTTGAGATAAAGCGCTTCCTGATGCCAATTACCGTGCAATAACCACCAGGAGACAATTTGGAAAAAAACGTTTAAAAAATAAAATGCGTCTACGAGAGCCGCGTCTGTTTCCACGTCGCAAAAGAGACCGCTTAGAGGTAGACAAGCAGCGCCAAGTATGAGATGTAGAATAGAATAGATAGATAGAATATAATAGACTATAGCTGGCAACAGACGGACCAACAGACTCATTCCCAGAGAGCAGCTGGGACGTACGCTCCGGCCCTCTGTGAGCTATCGTCATTAGCACAGAATCATGGAAAATTCTGGGGGAGAAAAGATGAAGAAATCATAACAGGGTCAGGCAAGGAGAGGATCAAGGAAGCACAATAAATTAGGTGCTGCAGATCCGGTTAGCTTGAAGGTGTTAAGTAAGTCGGGACATGAACTTTGGGTTACTGTGGCTCAAAAGCTCTGAAGGTTAGGAGTTTGTTACTCTTGGAGGAGGAGTTGTTCGTAACTGTGGAGGATGTTCTACAACAGCGCACACCCGTTGAGACTTGCCATACGAAAAACCGGTTTTGGGACACAATGATTTAGAAATAACGTGATGTCACAGAGAATTGAGTGTAACAGGTTTTCCTGCTCCATCCCGCCCCCCCCCCCCAAAAAAAAAATAAATAACTGCATTGCAAGCAACCCTCAAGTTTGTCTAACAATTAAGTGATGATAGGGGGTCACAATTTTGGTTTCAATTTAAAAAAAAAAAAATGAACCGCTTAGTGTAACAATTCCGCGAATCAATCCGATATAAATCGCTATAGCTAATTGTGCTTTGTGGCGCTGCCTCGCACATTGTCACGAGTCCGGACGTTCTGTTCCCAAGCCAAGGAAGCAATCTTGGCGATCGGCAACGCAGGGTCAGCATTTCTGTCATTCCCTGTTTTCTCAGAGTAAACCTTACTATCATGGCGCAGTTGTGCTTGTCATGCATACCTTCAGTCTATGACGTCATAGCTCTATCTGCAGTCGACTACAATCGTTCACAATTCTGGGTAAAAGGGGAAATTCACCTGCCCACAAGACCCAATGTACAAAGACTTCCACGTTCGGGTGTATTGTCAAGAAAACTGCGCAATTGTCGAAGAAAATTTTGTTCTCGTATGAGAAAAAAAAATTGGCCTAAACGATCCTGAAGGGTTCCAACGTTACTGGCACGACAAAACGTTGCTCTCTGAAACTTTTTTTTTTTTGCTACGCAATGGCAGATGATCCGTCTTTGTGGGTAGTGTCTTTTCTCGTTTGTGTGGTGATCGATAGTTCGTCCAACAGGATAATGCAGCAGTTCACAATGACCGTCTGACCAAGACTTTCAGGAGAAAGATGCCCCACTTTACTGTCATTCAACCTGCTCTTGAGATCTGAATCTGGTAGAGAACGTTAAAGATGACTGGTAAAGATAGTTTACAGAATTGAGCTACAGTCTGAGTCATTTCATGATCATCGTGATGCCATCTTCACCGCTTGGGTAATCTTCTCCTAACCCTCTTAGACACCCTCATTCCAAGCATGCCGCAAGAATATTTGCAGCTATTAACAACATTGGAGGCATGACTTAATCGCTAAATCCTTTTTTTTTTGTTAACTTCACCATCGTTATTAAAGGTTTTTCTACTTTTTGAGCTACAGGTCCTAAACTTTTGTTTAGCTGGTAAGCCCCTCGTTTTTTAAATGCGATTTTCTAATAAAGTTCCTTCGATAAAAATTGCTTGTCTTCTTCGTCCTTTGTCTTTACCGACGAGTAATCTTTCATTGGAAATATTTTCAAGTATATCCATGAAAAATAATATATTTTTTTTAGATTTTCAGCTGATCTTACACATGTAATCAGGAGTGTGTGTGTATATATATATATATATCACAGTTTCTCGTTCCGTCAACACCTGGTATTATCCAGACAGGGGGTCTCCCTCCGCCCTTGTGTTTAAATAGAATAAATACAAAGAATCGAGTCAGGATTCGATCCGGGGACCTTGAGATTACTACGCCGCCACTCTTACCACTAAGCCACAAACAGACAGAAGCAACGCAAGCACACCCGGTACTAGTGTTGCCCGCTGCATCAGTGCAAACATATTAAGGCAGAGCCGTACGTGCATGAGGGAGGTCATCCGTCCACCCTGAATAATTAATAACCTGAAAGACATCACAGTTTCTCGTCCCGTCAACACCTTGTATTATTATATATATATATATACCAAAATTTTTCGTGTACCTGTTAGATGTTCATGTAATTGAAACCTCCTTTTGGAAATATATCACTCCAGCCTTTCGTTTGCCGCGCTAACTAATAATACCTATAATTGATACGTGCAACAATTCTGTACAAATGGAACCTGTCTTGCAAAAACAAGAATGGACATGTCTTCAGACTACAACAACAACAACATTAACAGTATCAGTGAAAAATATAATGGAAAGCGAAGTAAGATGAAATTTGAGATATTACCCAACAGCTCCGACTGCGCTAAGAACAAACAGCATGCAGGAGCATCATCGAAAACAAAGGCAAAGCTAAATTTTGCGCCTGGAATTCATAGCAAGCGCATCCATCGATCATTACTAGCAGCAAATGACTCGAACAACTCCACAGCTTTGTTGCCTCACGCAGAGGAGATTTTTTAATGACTGCTAGAGGAGATTTTTTAATGAGCATGCAAAGCCTGACCTGAAAATGAACATTGGAGAGGCTTGCAAAAAGAGACCGAGCCCTCAATAAGTAATTGCTGCAGTGCTAGCAAAAGGCCTAACGAATGTCATACTCCCACATAATTATCAGTGAATGCTAGAAATTATTCAAGTACACCATAGCACCCGGCCCTGAAAAATGATGACCAAGAAATTGCACTGGCTGCTCTTTGTTGCTCTTGCTGATTAATATATCAACGGGGCGAGTGGGGGAAAATTCGCATTGGGGGAGGCGTTGCAGTGTTTCCAAAATCAACTGCTAACACAAAAATCCTCCTGGCTTTCCAAAATGACAGTAAAAATCTACACCAAATTCTCGGACTGACCAGAAATTTCTCAGCCTATGACGGGCAGAAGAACATCAGATGAGTTCCAAACAGAATCCTCAATTTATGTATTTCACCCGCTATAGCAGGAATATACTGAAATATAATACGCCGGCACAGCAAGCGTCACAACAGAGCCTTGCGGGGGATACTGATTCCTACCACGCAAAAGATGGGGGAAGCCCAGCCTTTCTTACAGAATTTCACCAAACTCTCCTCTAGATAACGGAACAATGTGGTAAACGCTTCACTAGTTCTGCTTTTAGGGATTTTATCTCGAGATATTACAAACACATAAATTAATCTTGTGCAAAACATACGCATAACGTACACACAACACACAATAATTTCTTGGGTACAATGTAAACAGAGGGAATCTATATCAGGTGCATAACAAAAGAAAACGCGATTCATTTGGCTACACGCCGTGCCAAATGTCGCCAGCATTATAAGAGCGCAACGCAGTTAGCGCAAAGTATTTTGAAAAGATGAAACAAGAAGAAGACAGAAGAAAGAAACGCTCGTGCGGAGGGTCTCTTCGGTGGCCGTCCACACGGTGGGAGAAGGTAGGAGTCCCATGAGACGAATCATCACCTTTCGGCGGCCCACCTCGTGGAGTAGAAGGGGAAGTACATATAAAGATCCTACCTAACTCTAGAAACTAACATTCTCAACAGGAGCTGCGGCCAAATGCAACATCCTCTGGGGAAGAGTCACTTAGGAAACCCTGGGAATGAAGGGAATGCGTCAGCTACGGTCATCTGCTATAGCTCTGTATACTTATTTGCAGCCGCTGTCGTAGGAGAAGGCTAATATATCTAGACAGACAACAGGGTTTCCATTCTTCATAGCCAAAAAGTTTAAGAGATAGCGGATGTTACAAATTTTCAAACCGCAGCGGGTTTCCACTCGCCACCTTAAGAACTACCGCACTTAGCTGAGCTACCCCGTCGCAGGCGGCGGATTTCGTTGAGTGGCTCATACAGTGGCAGTGGGCCACTGCTGAGTGTGCAGCTGTGCGAGTATATTCTAAGAAAGTTACGCCTTCAATTGGTATTTCCCGATTGTATTTCATTGCTGCACTGCATGTTAGCTACGTAAAGGAAAATGTGCACTATTTACGCGAATGCTTCAGGAAAATAAGTGTCCTTGTTTACGAACGACAGTAGTGTATAATGCACTGAAATGCACACTTTTGAGGGTAGGTTCCGGCTCCACCTACTTCCGGTTTCCCAGGCCCCGCCCACTTCCGGTTTGTGCACCCCCAGACCCCCGCTAAACTGGTAGTGCATTGGCTGTTAAAAACCGGAAGCTCACGTGCGAGGGGAGCCGCGAGGGTAGGTTACCCTCAAAAGTGTGCATGTCAGTGCATTATACACTACTTACGACTGTGTACAAAATATAGTTAAGAAACAACGTACGTTATCACTGGTCATGGTGGTTAGACTTGAGGGATTGAATACGTGTAGAAAGCACCCTCCGGTCTTCCCAGAGTCCATCTGTTTAAGCCTTAGCGGACTCACTACGGCGCTAGCAGTATCTTCGATCTTTCCAGGGTCAGCGTTATGGCTGACACACGCTAGCCAAAAGCTGAGGAAACTCTCGCAAACGCGCAAATTTTTTTGCATAAAAAAGCACTTCTCTATTCACACGTGAGAATGGTCCGTTGGTCAAAAAACTTCGAGCTCCGTACATCCAAACGACGTTGTCATGGCTACGGACTGGACACCATTGTAAAAATACTTCTGACAAGCAGAATAGTGTAATAGATGCTATCCAATGCCTTCATAAGTAATGCTATGTACAATTGTATGATAGAATATCTTGAAAATGATAGACCATTGCGCCTCCGAAAGCGAACTGAACGCCCTACCCTCCGATAGATGTCTCTGGTGGCCATGAAGCAAAGTGTGTAATCTAAACGCAATATGATATAAATAAATAACACTGAATAAAAGAAAAGAATATGCGCTGAAAATGTTAACCAGTATCTATGGCAGTAGCCTCGACAGCAGCTCTTTGCTTTCTGCTGGTGGCGGTTTGTTTACAGAATTTCGCGCGTTTGACCAGTGAATCGAGCGTAAAAGTGCTGCATGCTCCATCACAGAATTTTGCACAACAGCGGGAGTGTGCAGGTTTTTAGACGTCGATTTCGCGCGCAAAACTCGGATACTCGTTCTTTTGGATAGCGAGTGGCATCGGTATTAGTCTTGCATGTGAGGAGGGATTCATACGCTAGCCCGCGCAATACGGCAGGCCGCGACAGAACGCTTCCTTAGCAACATTTGGGAACGCCGCAGCGCTGCCCAGAAGCTGAATTGCGGTTTTTGCTTCTGCGACAACCCTATTTATTAACAGGGATTAGCACAAGTCGGACGGCCGGCGCGAACCATTAGGTACCGTTCACGTGAACCTTGACACGCAGTAAAACAAAAATTTATACAACAGCAAATAGATCAATATGTGTAACAACACACAACGTGTATTTTATCGAGTAGGTCATATTCTACTACCCAAAGAGAACGCCAAGATTAAGAAAAGGATATAGCGAAATAATGCGTAATGTATCGAGCAAAACTATTTAGCAGCCGTCTACGAGAACGGAAAACCGAGAAAGAAGAGAAAGAGAGAAAAAAATAATCCATAAGAAGATGACATACGAAGGAGTCATAGTAGATGCGAAAGATATAAAGTCAAGGCCTAACCGAGACAGAGGTAACTTTAAACGCAATGCAGACGACAAAAGAAACTTGCCCCAAGTGGCATTTTTCCAACAAGTACCACATCAGCCTCGTTGAAGTTGCTTGAAGAGCGAATTCAGCAGGGTGGGTATAGACCAAATTTCTCGTCGCGTCCGAGCAATTGAAAACAACTTCCCAGTCGTAAATAATGGTTGTGATAATGATAGAAAATAGTTGTGTATGAGAGATTAAGGTCGATTATGAATGATGAAACAATATGGTAGATATATTATGTCGACCAAACTATGACGTTGATCTTAAGGTCGATATTGGTGGAGGCAATATCGGTTGTTTAAGGTTTGTCAGGGAACGAAGGTCGGTGGTAGTACATGGATGTATGAAAACTATATAGGTATGGTAGATGGTAGTACATGGACGTTCGAAGACTATATATGGTAGAGCATACGCTAGAGCATAACCAAGTAGGTTATCAACGGATTTCCGTACGTACGATCATGAGTGGAGTTCCATTATTTGCTGAAGAATATGTATGGATTGCAATGAATTATAATATGGCTAGAGTTCCCGACATAATCGACCAATATAATATTGTATGACTAAAAGTCTGAATGCGAAACATCTAAAAATTCATATTATAGTGCAAAAATTGTGCACATTTGCAGTTTTTTTCTTTCCTGTCGATGAATTGCAAAATATTGCAGCGTATGTATGGACGCTAACTGTGTTGACGGTATTTTTATCCTCTGCTTCTAAATTTTGCTAACGCTTTACCACTTTAGCGTAGTTACCCATTATTTGTATTTATTTATTGTATCCCTTGTTATATAGTACTGCAATCTTTGATCAAATATTACTATCTATTTTTATGTTCAATTAGTTCATATTTGTGGAGTTTCATAAATAAATTTTTCCCATTAGCTCAATGAAAAACAATATCAAGTTTTATGATAAATTTGGCCTTGCGTACCTTGACAACGAGTAATGGCAAAATTCATTCATCGACAAGTAACTTCCTCTGAACTGTGTCGTATTGCTGCATACCAGCTTAGAGTTAAGGAAGTTGTATATAAACGTGCATTGACTGCACAGACTGGTTCAAGCGCCTGCTCTATAGCATCGTCTTGAAGTTTAGAGCCTTTCACAGTTCTCAGCCGCAGGCCTAACTCCCATGTATTAATTACTTTCTTTTGTTTCAGCAATTAATCATCAGCAAACAAAGCAGACATCCAAGGCATTAAATGTCAACAGTTGAAAATATCGATCTTGGTAGAATATAGTATCATTCATTGAACACAGTCGATTTTTGTCGTAAATGGTGTCTATTACGGTTTACTATGGTACATAGATCATGGTTGTGTAGCTAAAACCTTTATGGTTGTACTTGGGTATGTATGGTCAGCAATCATGGTTGGCAATATGGTCGAAGGTTGTGATATATCTCTACCATGATGTACCCTATAAATGGTTGAAAATGGAGGATGTATCGATAATAAACAACAAAGATCTCGACCATAATCATAGTTGTTCTACAATAATCACAGCCATTATCTCCGACAGTGTACCAGTCCAGTTTCCCCTTATCTGTTCACTACTAGGGATGTAAAGGTTGCGTTTTTATCAAGGTTTTACTTTAAATGGTTGCAGTTTCAGCCGCAATGTCAGAAGTATAAAAGGAATTTGTACTTAGGTAAAAACGATGAGAGCCAGCAGAAATGTGCTCGTCATAATTTCGTTTACAAACTAATAAGATCGTCCAATAACATTAAGTTGCTGAGTACTTAGTACTAAGCATGCACAGAAAATAAAAATTCGGCGGATAAACAAGCATTGAAATTTGATAAGCTAATATTTTCCATTTATATTTGATGCAACTTACAACCCCCCCTCACATCTCTCCTACGTGTGAACTAACACGTTACGGCAAGCTTGATGTGCAAATAATTTTATCCCGCCTTAATGAGCGAAAATGTCGCTCGTCTGCGCACGCCTCTATGGTTCTGCTTGTGGCGATATTTCAGCAAGGACCAACTCAAACGCAGGTTTTTTGTAGGAATAGCTTTGTTTGAAAAGCCATTTACGAATTAAGGACCGCAGTCCTTTGAAACCGTACGCAGATGAGCGACATCGCTGATTTCGACGGAACACTATCGTGGATAGATACGGTTTGCCGCGACATGTTAATGCACACGCAGCAGCGATTGTAGCTTGTTTTGTGAATGTTTTAGAGTAAAAGTATCACAAGTTGCTCAAAAAGAAGAAATGATAAACATTAATCTAATGTTTGTTATTTAGCCTACACGCTTGTTTTTCATTCACTGTGCAGTGTGCATAGTGCTAAGCGGATGAATATTTTATACGATGGTGTGGCATGTAAACAAAACTATGACGTGTACAATTACTGCTGGCTGTCATCGTTGTAACTTTAAGATCAATTCATTTTATACTTTGGACACTGCAGTTGCCGCCATTTAAAGCTAATCTTCAAGAAAAATGGTGGCGTTACGCTCTCAGTAGTGAATGAATCATATGGAAAATTGAACGACAAGTTGCTTCGATTCACTCGAAAACTGCGAAAAAAGTTGGTTTGGATTAATCTTGCTGAAAGCACCCTTCGGGCAACTTTTTCACCGAGCCATGTGAGCGAAATGCCACTCTCGGTAATTTTTGCTTCGCGTCTGTATTGGGCTATGAGATTAACGAAGGATAGGCAACTCTATGCTCGTAATCCTATGCACAGTATAGCTGTTGACAAGATCAGATACGAAACAACGGACGGAATAAGAGGTCCATTTCCAAAGAGGAGCTTGTGCTAAACTTCATAAAAGGTTAGCGAAATTATGGACGTCAAATGGAAGACCACAGCCGATGACAAAAGATGGAAAAAGTTGCAGGCTCCTTACTTTCTCGATTCTATACCAACTTTCAGGACTCGTCTCTTCCCTTTGCCAATATGTTTTGCACATTAGCACGTGCAACAATATTCATTTGCTGCAGCTATGGAGCAAATCCTTCATTCCAGGATTTGGACTGAAGATGTGAGATGCCACTTGCTTCACGACTCCTTATTTTCTTAATTATTCTCTCCAACCAGGGCGGACTGTACGCCCGTGCATTGTCAATGAGGCATACGCTTTATTATCACTTCTCATTTGCCTAATTTTAATGAGATCCATATTCCCTTGGACGAGGCTACACCCAGAACCCATGGGCACAGAGCCGCTCCTATTCAAATTAAGTAAGTCTAAGCAGAGCTTTCCATTAGCTCGCTTCTATAGCCTTGCTGCCCTTGCTTCTTCCTCTCAATTTGCCTGCAGATTTTCGCCTAAAAATATGAAGTCTTCGTGTGAAAAGAACCTTTCAAGACCAGGTCCTTGTAGAGCGCGAGTTATGAAGAGGCCATATATTTGCTTGTACAAAGTTAGCTAGAAATATTATATTTTTCAAAGGCTAATTGAACATTCAGACCGAGAATTAAATTTCGAGGTAAAATATTTGGAACTATGTATAGGGAAGCTATGATGTTACTTCCCTGCACGTTACACTGGAGCGGTAAACATACCTATACTCTTCAACCCCCTCCCCTAGTCTTACTCAAAACAACAACAACAACAACAAAACTAAGGCAATTGTAGGCAAGCGAAAAATGTCCAATTCATCTGAAAGTTAACACACCATAATTCATGATGGAAATTTACTTAATGTTTATCTACTTCTATATATACCCACCATTCATCGGGCAGCAGTATACTGAACCCAAGCTGTCGTTTCAGCCGGGCAGAAGCTATACGGCGGGGACAGCGTACACTGTAAAAAATCCCGTAGATTTTACGAACCCCCTACCCCCCCACCGTGCATCATAGGGGAAAGCACAGAATTTTGGTTCGTTGCAGAAGTCCCGCAATTTGTCCAAGGCCACGCACTGACGGCTTACACCTACATCGCGGGGTAGCTCATGGCAGCACCATATAAATTCTCATTTGTTTTGCTTGATGTGTAAAGTGGGGATCTCGTAGGCAATTTCAAGTTTCTTTTGCTAATTATTACAATGTTTTTCAACTTAAAACTAACAATCCAGGATTAACTTTATTACCTAAAACAGGAAGTATTACTAGAAGTTGTAAATTATGCTTAGCTTAAGAAGCATAGCAGCAGAGATGTTGAGTTTTACTTAAACATTAGTATAAAAACATGTTTCTGCCAAGCATTTTATTCACAACAAATATTCAATTTCAACAATTGATGACCCCAACATACCTACCTTCAATTTTAAACTACAGTACTAAGTAAATGCAGAATTATTGGATATACCTATGTATAATATATGCATATAAATAATATTGTACAAGTAAATTAGAACTAGCTAAAGCATATTGAATATGACGCTACTTGAGTAAGGCAAACTATAGGGTTCTAATCCTCCCGTGTTTCTGTTTTTTTTTTTTTCTTATCCGGGCCATATGGATTATTTACGGGAATTTGTAATTCTAACGGTACTTGTTCGCCATTTCTGTTGCTACCACTTTTTCCTTGAGCGTACAGAATGTTTTTATAGTGTGCTGGGTAATCATCAGTGTCTACCGAAGGCTAATAAACAGTTATTCGATAAATACAAAGCAAACCACTATCCTGAATTTCGCTGGATCACTATTAACACGATTTTATAGGCACATAACAGTTGAGTTACATGAGCAGGGACTCTAATTTATTTTACTTACGACAGCAATAAATCTGATTATAAATTTGAAAGAACGCTTAACCTGAATACTTCACGAGAACTTTCAAGTGATTATATGAGATTAAATTAATTCAAATTCATTAGCTTGATTTCTTCTGGACACTACAAGGATATGAATTGAGAAGCAAATTCAACAAAAGCGGTTACATACACATATTCACGAAATTAGAGCGGCTGACGTGTATTACTGCACTTGTGCAATTGGAACCTTTTTCTCATCATATACGATATATATTCATTTTGGACAGTAAACATAAAAGTTTATTCGTAATTTGCTATGATGCAAGAAACGCTGCAATCGCTAAAAGATATATAGCACAGCTTGAAACTGCGATATTTCCCTAAGTGTTGGCCCATTAATAAACGTACAAGCGAACATTATGGGGGAAAATTAGGGGTCGAGGGTTCGCTCTTGCGTGACACTCAGGGCTCTGAATAACACCACCGTTCGGGGAAGCGCTAATATCCCCGTTAGTCATCTCTAATGCGCCTTTGAGGGCAATAAACACCTGCAGTAGAGGATTAAATCCCGCTGCGGTAAGCAATAATACACACAATAAAGGATTAAGTCCCCTACATCGGGTCATAACAGACGCGCACGCGATCGTCCAACAGACACTTTGTCGCAATACGAGCAGTGCGCATCCGATCGCTAAGAACTGACGATCTCTTAAGTCGTTTTAATTAACCCATCATGATGTCAGCCTTGCAGGAAATAACAAAAGAATTATAGAGGTCCATTCATGATCATTTGGAAGCGATTAAAGTGGGGGAACGATGGGAATAGACACAAGATATCGTTCGAATTAGAAGGCGCTGGAGGAAAGTTGGGGAGTAGAGACGGGGAAGTTCTTTTTTTTTACTATTCAGTCAACGTAAATATTCGCTAGCCAAAGTTTTTAAGACGTTGTATCAATCCCACTTAAGTGTTTCACAATCGTATTCAGCTAGCCCATCATTGACACAATAATTTATTGTATTCAGCTGGCCCAATCATTGATACAATTGTATTCAGCTGGCTCAACCATTGATACAATCGCAATCAGCTACACAATCATTGATACAATCGAATTCAACCGGGCACCATTATTGACACAATCGCATTCGAAAAAATGGATCTTTGATACATTCAGCTGGATGACACAAACGCGGTCGGCCGGCCAGTATCTCAGAAGCCAAAGTTTCCCAGCTAAGCCTGACGAGGCCGCTACCTAATGCTGCTATTACACTCGCTCCTGTCTTCTGTCTCACTACCGCCGCAGAGAAAAATACATTACAGGTTCTAGTTTAAGGCCGCACTCCTTAGCGAATGGACAAATAAATCTTCGGTGCAGCACGCACCGGCCATGGGTTCTGCTTAGAGGAACAGGCGCCTTAAAGCACAATCCTTGCGCTTGCCTTTGGCTGATTTGTGTTAGATTTAGTGCGAGTCTTCTGCCCGCACACGGCGCACTCGGGCCCGTTGCCCCCGAGACTGAAAATCTGGGTCGACGCGAACATAGGCAAAGTAACATACGAGCAGAAGCTACAGCTACGATGTAACGATGCGTAACACACACATTCGGGTCAAATATTCTACCATTCGGACCACAGAGAGATCGAAGACTTGAGGGGGGATCCCGGTGATTTGGTCAAAATTATCAATTTTTTTTTTTTTGCTGAGAAAGAATCCTCAGGTCGTCCCAAATTATAATGGGGTTACGGGCACTATAACCCCCCAAAAAGTGGCCCAAAGGGGGGAGGCAGGGTGGATCAAAATGAAAATGACCTTGTGATAACTTTTTTGTTTGTGGACTGATTCTTCTGAAACTTGCACAGTTTATGTATTTTTGAAAAAGAAACACATTTTTCCCACAACTTTGTTAACTTAGGCATTAGTTTTTGAGATAACGGGGAACATATAAATATATCTACATTAGGTTTATGCCTATCGTGTAAAATGTGATTTTTCCACTTGAAAATGAATAGAAGTTGATGAGTTTTCATGCTAGAAAAAAAAACAGTTTTGGAATCCTTGAAACATTATCAACAAAACTATAGAGCCGGATTTTCCGTTTCCACTCTCATATTTTATTTATCGCAGTTCAAAATCGAAAATTTTGTTTCGTCTGTAAATTTCAGTTTGTGATCGAAAATCGCATCTAAAAAGAAAACGGAACAGAAAATGGAAAATCCAGCTGTATAGTTTTCTTAGGAATATTTCAAGGATTCCAAAACTGCAATTGTTTCCCCTAGAATGAAAACTTATTGAGTTCTGTTCTTTGGAAATTTGAAGAAAATATGTATATATATTTGAAACATAGCTAATTAAGGGTTTAAACGTAAATAAGGACGTTAGGTGTAATTTTCTCCCATTAGGTGTAAT
>LQNS02278143.1:4317380-4330217 GCA_001587735.2 Parhyale hawaiensis | reverse complement strand
CACGAGAAAGCAAGCACTGCCAAATGATGAATTCCGAGCCCTGCAAGCACTCAGCACTAACCGCAATATTACGGTCAAAAGACCCGGCAATGGCGGTGGTGTCGTGGTCCTAGACAGGCAAGCCTACAACGACAAACTTGCCGGTCTCATCAGCGACCCCACAAAAAATAGATAGATAAATACATGTTGCTACTTATCATACTGTTTGATATTTCTGTTTGCTCCTCCCTAAATTATTATTATAATCAATCGAGTCCTAGTTTAACCACTGCAGCAGTAGGCAAGAAAGCGCAATGTCAGCAGAAATACGCAGTTTTACTCTTCATTTCTGTCGGAAAGTTTCAATTTCATGGGAACTCACTAGGTGAGCTCTCTACATGTCTCAATCACGGCCAAGTGTGCAACTACTGGCAGGGAAATAAGGCGCAAAGCATAGCCATCTCTAAACAAAGTCGCTCAGTCACACTTCAAGGATAGAAGGAGTTGTTAACACCCTTGAGAAGGGTCCATCCTGTGCCCCTCCATACGGTAGCAGATATTTAGGAGCCCCATTTGGGAAGGGTTGCTTACCACCATTCAGCGGCCCACATCGCGACACGGAAGAGGAAATATACAGAACCTACCTAACTCTACAAAACTATCCTTCAGCAGAAGCAGCGGTCAGCTGCAACAACTCCGGAAAAAGTACTAGGGTCAGCCCCAGGAGGATGCTCACTAAGTTCCGTCCCTCATTAGTTAGTAAGACCATTGCGGTTTTAGTATTCGATGGGGAAAAATAAGGGTATCCTTGAAAGTCTACAAAGGGAAATACTAGGACTCGAATTTAATTTAAGTTACTGGGAATGTGTCCGTTGGTCAGTCTATTGCCAGCTATCTGTTCTATAGCTCTCATGTCACTGGTAAAAGATTTCCTCTCTGTCCAGGAATATATTTTCAAACTTCGTATGCATGATACGAGTGTGAGATATGTATTCCTAATGAAGAACAATGTTGCTATTCTGTTTAATGTTCACATGTTGCACGTAGTGTTAGTAAATTTACCTAAAACATTAGCAAAGGACAGCCACTACCGACAGCTGCACGAGACTGTGTGATGAATCAGCTGATATATGGCCTTGAAAAAAATTCAATTAATGGGACCTGTGGAAATTTTACGCATGTTATCTAGGAATTGTTTTCACCCAAGTGAAATGAACCTAGACAACGCTTTTGTACCATTGTACACTGTTTTAGCTTAAGCCTAATGCACCTTGTATGACGACTCATGAAGAGCCTCATCAACCTTGTAGTTAGGTGGCCTCGTACGACTTTCGTAGCTGTTATCGGTATATAGCTAACTCCATTAATGCGGTTACCAAGCCACAGGCTCATCATTCAACTGTCTAAAACCTGTAGACAGTTTCAAACTGCTACAATAGCTACAAGTACTGGACGAATTTAAATTCACAAAGATTTTACATTTCTGGTCGTTCATATACGTAAGACTGTAATTACGGTCACATCGTCTCGCAGTCGGATTCTGCTGAAAACTCCAAAGAAAGTTATACGTTAGTTCCCGCTTAATGCACCTTATCTTTATCTACTCTACAACACTCCTCTTGTACTGCACCTCGTCTACAAGAACGCATCTCGTCTACTTCAACGCACTCTGCCTACCCTAACACTCCTTGCTTACCACAACGCAAGCACATCGTCTATAAAGCACCTCTTATCGGTAAGGCGGAAACGGCTTCCCAAAGTTCCTGTATCGGTTAAGAGGTAATTTAAAAAAAAAAAAAATCTTCACCAGCGGTATCGGTACCTGTAATCCAGTAATAAAGCGTTAATACAGAAGCGGTACAGCTATTTTAAAATCGCGAAACTTAAAAATTAATTTAGAAATCACCAAATTAGCCTGAATTATCTTATGAATTTTATAATCTATTTTATACTAAGACTCTGTGATTTTTATTTACTTGCTTATTTATTTACTTGTGTCATGCTTGCTTGCACACAGCTTCTTCACTTTGATATGGGAAGTAATTCGAAGGATGAAGATTTAATTGGATAGTATCTGTGATACGGAATTTAAACCTGAGCTCGGCTGCAAGAATGGGCACGTTAAATTTAAAGGCGCTGCGGGAAATACAACTGGATTACGTAACATATACATTGACATTACTTACAGAGTCTTCAATATTTGCATATTAGCGAAGCAAAGAAGCTGCTGATGGTGACCCGTACGGGCTAGAGTGGACAGTCATATAGCGTATGATCTATGCCTAAGACAGGCTTGCTGAATAAACACCATTTTTTTTGCGAAAGCAAAGACGATCGTGATGACAACCCAACGGATCACGGGCTGTCTATTGACATTATATAAGTTTTAAAACTCTTTTGATATACTTAAATAAAAAGTTTCACTACAGGACAAAATCTTGAATTTTCAAGAAAATTAAAAGCAATACGTTTATTTATTTTAAACATCTAACTAGTGAATTTTCATAATGAATTGCTCAGTGCAAATTTCAGACTATTCAGTTAAATCACGATAAGCTGTTGCTGTAGTTTACTAGATTAGTTGAAGTGCTCGTAAATATTCCACAAAGAAATTTAAGGTAGGCCTATGTAGATTAAGATCAACTAGCGGGACTCGTGGAAATTTCATGGCTAATTGTTTTCACTTACCTTAGTTTGACCTGAGGCAACGCTTCTAACTTAACTCACCCCATGAGTTATGTTCACCGCTTTATCCTGCCTACCGTTACGCAGTCCGTCAGCCTAACATTTGTTACACCTCGTCTAACTTCTGTTAGAAGTCTGACGTCACCTGTGAATCTCGTATTTGTACTGCCAGCAAATAGTACGCACTTGTGTGTTGATATAGACATATAGGTACGACGGTATTTCTTGCATTGCTCGCCTGGGTATTTTCGCACTTTTTCTGAGTGCTTTCTTCTCCTGTGTATTTGTACGCGCTTTCTAAGCGCTGTTTCCCACAGTAAACAGTTAATTTAGTCCTTCATAATCTTACACGCTTCTTTTTATTGTCGCATTTTTTCTTGCACTATTACCGCATCCGTGGACATTGGTCGATAGTCCATGATTTCTCAGCTTTGTTTGATGCGATAGCTACACAAGACAATCCAACGAACTCGGCCAGTTTCTTGTCACTATACCGTAAGTTTCTTTTCTCAGCAGGTCATTGTATTTCTATAGACGACGCAGATTCATTTCAGAAAATAATTTAGAATGAAGATACTCAACAAGCTCTCAAATCGTATCTGGGCGTGTTAATATCATCCGCCACCACCAAAACGAATATTTCGACGTGAAAAAAGTGGTATATACGGGCGAGATGAACTTCATGTTTTTCCTTCCAAACTGGCTGAAAATTTTTTTCAAGAAGCAAAAGGAAGACAGTTATCACTGCTCTTCCTCCGAGCAAAAATCGCAAAGCTTCTTAATTATGAATTAGATTTTCCCTGTCTACTGCTGAAAATCGTTACGTACAGACACATGGACGGACGTATAGACGAATCTTGAAGCAGAATTATAATATAGACTAAAGAACCCGCTCTGTCTAAAACGACAGCGAAGAATTATTGAACCTTTTTCATTTACCATGCTTTTCTTACTGTGTTTCTGAAGGATATGCAGCAACAGCAGACTCAAATTGTCATAAAAATATGTGCTCTCAGTTTCAATTCATCAAGCAGCAGAATCGTCCCTCACCTTAGGTGGTACGCGGAAAAATCTTCCACTATCAAGCAGCAAAACATTCTCGATTTTAATTAAATTTCCCACTGCGCATTCAAGGTAGTCAAGGATTAACCTTAAGTACATATAAGTTTTTATCTTGAAGCGAAAACTGCGCGGTCAAAGAATGACAGTAAGCTAGAAGAAATAATTGTGTCTACTTCCCAGTGAAAAAAAAACATCGCTACGTGTGCACGTCGCTGATCATATACTGAATTTATACATCATGAACTGAAAGCAAACAGCAAAGAAAAGATGCAAATATTCTTATTTTAATTTCAAGAAGTGCTTCAAGCAAGAAGTGCATTCATATAAAAGGATAAAAATCCCACTTTCGCTATGTTCTGCAACCTGGTCATTGATCTCTATGGTAACCCAACTTAATACAAAATCAGCAGCCTGGCCTATTTTTCGTCTATCTATTTCATAATGCAGCGGACTCAAATCCTAATATAATAAAATGCTTCGTGTCTTTATTTATTCATTTGTTACATAGCGGCATCTTAATGACCCAGGCGAAAAATAGTCCAGGCTGCAGATTTCGTGATCAAATTGCGTTTCCATGGAGATCCATGATCAGGTTGCAGAATATGGCAGAAGTGAGATTCTTGTCCCTTTATTATCCGAATGCATTTCTCGCTTGAAACAGTTCATTACATCGAAATAACGAAGATAGTAATAGTAGTAGTAGTAGAAGTTTTACTAGCGCTTCAGTGGCATACTGCCTATATCGCGCCGAACTACTCATGTGTTTAACCACAGGCTCGTGCACCGACTAGGGCGCGTTTTAATTTGTCAATGGTTTTTGTCTCGGCTTTTCTGCCGGTAAGTCTCAGAGTGGTCAGTGCGCTACTGACAGGAAAAAGGCGCAAGTTGAGCATTTTCAACCCCCGGGCGCGGCTGAACGCTTCCGTTCAGCTACGCCGCACAGGGGAAGGAAAGCTTTATGTTCTTCCATCTTCAGATCGCCCTTATCCAGTCGGTGGAGCTAGCCGTCGGGTGGAGGGCTTTGTCTTCCCCTTCATAACTCTGCCTACCTAACTTTACAAAACTAACCTATTCAGCACGAACTGCGGCCAGATGCTACATCCCCTGCGGAGAAGACACTCGGGACCCTTGGGTGCGTGATGCCCAAACACATTGTGGCAGGGAAAGGGGCATTGTTAACAAATCCTAAGAATTCGCTGAAGATCCGTTTCTAGCTAGTCAAGTTATTTTCAGATAGACATGAAAAACAAACATCGAGACAAACAGAACGGACTGGCAGATCACAAAAATTCAGCTAGTTGCTCTTCGTGATATTCCCAGAAAATACTGCAAGTTTCAAGAAGATTGCATCTTGTTTATAAGAGTTTGAGTCATGTTACCACGAAAAAAATATGCAGAAGGATGAATCTTCGCGAAAACTTAATCATCGGATTCGTCCGACATGCCAAACATTTCCTGTAAATTTCATAAGAATTATTCTAACGTTTTTCGATGATCTTGATGACAGGTAGACAAACTCCGATCAAAAATATAACCTCCTTGGCGAAAGTAACAAGTGACTACCGAAGAATTTCAATGGATCTCGCGATCGAATGCATGAGTAAAGTGATGAAGGGAGAGGAGAAAATTTATGAGACAATGAAAGTAAGAGCAGATTTGAAAAATGCAGTCACGAAAGGTGAGCTGCTACGATTGAATAGAATGTAAATTGAAGATACGTACGTTAAGTGCGTTAGGTTAGTTGACAACCGTTGGGTTAAATGAAGAACGTAAAGTTAGCTAAGGAGCGTTGAGTTAGGCCGAATTGCGTTAGATCGAAGTGTGAGCTGCGACTGTTACATTATATGAGGAGTTAGTTATAGTCAGAAAGTTTAAGCCTCCGTTTCCGAGCGGAACGATTGACGAGGAGCGTTAGGTCGGCGAGAAGGGCGAGGTTTTAGAAATGTTAGGTTAGGTGTCGAGCGCTAGGGCAAGTGAGAAACGTTATGATGGATGATGAGCGTCAAGTTAGATGAGGTAGTTACATGAGGAGTGTTACCTTCATTTGATGAGAAGCGTTAGGATGGGCGAGGAGAGTTTGGTTTCAGTGAAGAGCGTGATGTAAAATAGAGCAGCGTTAGACGACGAGTGATTTGTTAGAGGAGGTACGTTGTGTTGGATGAGGAGCTTTGGGTCGAATAAACAGCGTTACGTTGAATGATGAGTGTTTTAGTTTGGATGAGAAGCGTAGGGTCAGGTGACGTGCTTTTGGTTGGATGAGGAGCGTCAACTTAATTTACTAGCTTAAATGGGGAGCGTTATGAAACCGTGCTTACTAAGTCGCAAATTTTCCTGCGAATATACTAATGGAATGCTTGCCTATGTTCAGTTGTTCGTTATTAGCTGCCCACTCGCAAAGATATTTGGAGACGAAAAAGCTATATCAATGAAATATCGCGGGAATAGGTGACTAAGAGTGAACCCGCATAGTGTAACAACAGCCATTTACTGATAAAAGAGTTAAGTGTGTGCCTTAGTATTTAGCGCCTATTTAGCGCACGCATAAACAATAAAAATCACCAGATTCTGAGCGCGGATACCTCCGTCAAGCATTGTAATGTTAATGACAAATTACAGTTGGTCCTGAAACCCTTATTTCTCTTTGATCATTACCAAATTTGATCATTTGTCCCTCCTAACGTTTATGACAGTTCACGTAATTTTCGTGGAGATCCGTTAGTAACTTTAATGCGTTAAGTTCTAGCAATTAATAAAACATAAAATCAAACACAGATACGAACAACTGATCATCGCCAAAATTTAGTCCTTTGTACCTTCTAACATTATTAACAAATTCTGTGAATTTAGTTGAGATAAGTTCCTAACTTTTCATGCTATTTTCTAATGCACGTGAAAACAAGCATCTACACAAACAGAACGGACTGACAGATCACAAAAATTCGGCTAGTTGCTTTTAGTAATATTCCCGAAAATTACTGCATGTTTTTATGAAGAATTCTTCATAGGTGTTAGTGCCATGCTACCAAGAAAAAATGTAGATGGATATACGTAGTCGAACGGATCTTCACCAAAAGTTAATCATCGGTTTCTCCTGAGGGTAAAGGTAAAGTCAACTTTGACTGTACCCTCCCCTCTGGGAAACCTACTCGTACTGGTTCGTGAAGCAGACATAGGCCAACTGTCCCCAGAGGAGTAAGTACAGCTGCAGCCGACGACCAGTCGCTAAGAACTATGGCGCCGATACGGAAGGTTCAACGACCCGCTAAACCCTACCAAAAGGTAAGTGCCCGACGATAGCTATGGGTACAAAGCAAATTTGCTGATTTGCTCGCCACGTGCCCTTGAGAGACACCGCGCCTGGCCTGGGGATCGTTCTTGGGTCCCTCAACACTACTCAGCAGCACGTACGGAATGTCCACTGCTACCGTGGGTTTGACATGTCAAGCATATCCTGTAAATTTCACAAGGATTGTACAAACCTTTTTTAGTTAACTTGATGGCAGACAATCTCCGACCAAAAACATAACCTCTTTGGCGAAAATAACAAGTGACTTCCGAAGAATTTCAATGGTTCTCGCGATCGAATAAGTGAAGAAAGTTATGGAGAAAAAAGAGAAGATTGGTGAGACGTTGAATGTAAGCGCAAATATGAGAAACGGAGTCATGAGAGGTGAGCTACTACGATTGAAAAGAATGTTAATAGAAGGTACGAGCGTTAGGTGCATTAGGTTAGTTCACCAGCGTTGGGTTAAATGAAGAAGAAACGTAAAGTTAGCTGAGGAACGTTGTGTTAAAAATGGAATTGTGTTAGATTGGTGTGTGACCTGTGAGTGTTAGATTAGATGAGCATCAAGTCGACGAGAAGCGTGAAGTTGGAGGAGAAATGTTAGGTTAGGTGACGAGCGTTAGGTCAAATGAGAAGCGTTATGATGGATGATAAGCGTTAGATTAGATGAAGTGTATTAGGTTACATGAGCAGTTTTATATTAGATGAGAAGCTTAAGGTTGGGTGAGGAGCGCTAGTTTCAATGAAGAGCGTGGTGTTATATATATAGAGCAGCATTAGACGACGAGTGAATTGTTAGAGGAGGTGCGTTGGGTTGGAGGAGGAGCTTTAGGTCGATTGAAGGGCGTTATGTTAAATGATTAGTGTTAGTTTGGATGAGAAGCGTTAGGCCGGGAAGGAGCTTTTGCTTGGATGAGAAGCGTTAAATGGGGATCTTTATGATGGACGAGGAGCGTTAGGTTGGCTGAATAGTAATATGTTAAATGAGCGTTGTGTTTGATAGGAGAGTTATGTAAATTATGAGCGTTAGGGTACATAAGAAGCGTTAAGTTGGACGAGGTGCGTTAAGTTAGATAAAGCAGCGTTAGATGACGCGTGCTATGATAGTTCAGGTGCGTTGGGTTAGGTAAGGAGCGTGACGTTGGATGAGGGGCGTCAGGTTAGTGCAGTGTAAGATGACGAATTTTTAGTTACATGAGTTGCATTGGGTTAGATTAGTACCGTTGTATTAGATGAGGTGAGTTTCGTTAGATATGGGGAATTATGTTAGCTATGGTGCGTTAAGTTACCTGAGGTGCTGCACAAGTTCGCTAAATTAGAAGGGATAGTTAGGTGAGAGTATGTGCGGTAGGTTAGATGACAAATGTTACGGTAGATGAAATTCGTTAGGTAGATGTGAATGTGAGATCGGTTGTACGACATGTTTTAGGACACACATGGACCATTAGATGTATGACTAGCATAAGCTTAGACGATACATGCTAAGGTAGACGGACGTTGTTCAGTTACACAGAATTCGTCAGGGTTAAGTGACTGGCGTTAACTTAAGACGGTGTTGGTTCCGTTATCAGGACTGCATTAGATTGAAACTACTTTAAGCTGTGATAGCGTAGCGTAGGTCCGGTATATCTTTGAAAAATAAATACATGAAATATAAAATTTCCACGGGTCCTGCTAGTTTTATCTAGCTGTGAAAGCGTAACGGTCATACTTACTAAAGAACAAAGGGAGTCACAAGCAGAATTGTAAGAATTGCATGATATGTTTATGTAATTGCATGTTTCGTGTCACCCTCTTAACGAAATAGGCGAAAAATGGGCCAGGTTACAAGTTTCGTACTTCAGTTGCGTTTTCATGAGGATCGATTACCAGGTTGCAGAAGATGGTAAAAGTGAACTCCTTATCCCTTTATATCTCATAATCTGAATGTATTTCTTGCTTGAAACAGTTCTTGACATCGAGAAAATTAAATTATTTTCAGCTTCTGTTAGCGTTATTTTGGAATCTGATTTTCACCATTATTTGCATACATCGAAAGATATGTTTGCTTACTTCACTGGAAAATGATACGTAAAAAATAGGCTAGGTTGCAGATGATGGCAATGCAGTTCTTTCTTTGTCAATGTTCAACTCCACTCAACGCAGATATATATACATACAGCTTGTCTCAGCACTTTCTTGCATTGTGATTCGTACTGTCTTCTAAGGTTTCCTTCATCAAAACTTTAGCTGCCCTGAGTTTACGTTGATGCTCCTATTAACTGCATAATCATCGAGGCGAGTGGTAAGATATTCTTCAGCGATCAGCGGGCGGGTGAAGAATACGAGGATTTTTTTGGCAGCAAATAATTTTCTGCAATTTGGGTTCTTCTTTCAACAGAACAGCTATTCACTTGAGAAAAAAAAATTCCGAGATGCATTACTACATCGAGTATAATGGACATATAGCTCAGTATTTATTAGGAGCGATATTGACTGCTGAAAAAAAAAATACTTCTCAGGGTATCACCGAAAGAAATCTGTTCAGCTGCTTATCTGCTATATGTATATTCCATAATTCAAGTTGACAGTCGCAGTGCATGCTACTTATGGAAGTTAATAAGAGAATTATGATCAATGAAGACTAGTTATAACAAATTCTTCGTTGTCATTTTTGACAGCGCGAGCACTCTAGTGAATAAATACTGGAAGCGTTTTACTTTTTAGGATGATAGATAGTATTTATTGTGTACCGCTTTCATAAGTAATCTCACTGGAAAAAATTTTTAAGCAATTGTACCAAATTCTCCATGAAAACGTACCAGAAATAATTAAAACATAACAAATTTACATTTTACCGTTGCCGCTTTAAAAATTGGGCAAATTTCGGTATCGGTTAAGCAGTAATTTTCAGCCGAAATGCCGTAACGGCAAAGCAGTAACGCTTCACCACTTCATTAGTCCGGTAACCCACCTCTGCCTCTGAAAGAAATTATCTTGCGTGAATTGGAAACTAGCCGGTTGTGCTGTGCGTACATAAAGTGAAGTTTTATTCGGCATTTTAGGCTCACGGCAAAATCAGCGGGCTGTGAGCACCGTGTTGCGCAACCACAACTTGTGTTTGAAGTAAAAATAAAAAAAATATTTCAATACACTCGTTATCACTACACGATGTACCTACTGATTTCCATAGGAAATAGCGCGAGTTAAAGGCGATTGAGCGTTTCAAGCAGAAAAGGATCAATTATACGCATTATGAAATCTTAGTACCAATAGACAACAATCGCTATATAGCTTACAGAAATGCCGAGGCTCGAAACGAAGGTTGCTATTCAGGGTATCTTCGTAACAATTACCGTCTAGTTTACAACAATTGAGCTGCAACGCTCGATCAAAGACTGCATTGAGCGTCACAAGAGATTGATACCACACTGCTGCGCACTTGCCATTCTTATAGGCCAGTTCCTTTGATGTAGAAGCTGTGGCGTAATTACAGCTCCTTTCTTCCAGGACTGCAGTTGATGAAGCTTCAGTTGTGAGTCTTCTTCTACGCCGGGCCACTCTGCTCATCTCTGCAGCTCCTGCTCAAACGTTTCAGTCACTGTGCTCTTGGTAATTATGAACGGATGCCAGTCAGTGCGATGATAATAAATTCGATGATTAGCATTGTTTCTTCTGGTGCTGGTGCATTCTAATCGACTTTCTTCGAAAAGGAGAAGTTCATTTAATCAACCTTAAAGACTCTTCTGGTGCGTCGAGTCGTTTACTTGGCGCTTTGAATACCTTCATACGAGCCCGCAAAATGGTTTCTAGTTACATTTAGTGCGTTAAAGTGTATAGCTCTATTGTAAAATTTACCAACAACTGACCTGATATTATGCTTCTGAAAAGCGTAAATACGACAAGGTTGTCCATGTGAGTGGATTTAACCTCGCATTAATACAGCTCTCGGGACATCCGTAGGGATGAAGAGTTTTCAGCGGGTCTTTGTACCTGTCCTTTCGTATCCACGGATGATGAATCAAGTTTTTTTTCCCCAAGATCAAGGGTTTTATTAAAAATCCACTTGGCAGCCCTGGTAGTGGCATTAAGAACTGCGTGGCAGCTGGCCAGTGAAGTGGTGGGGTGTATCGCTGCTGCAATTACCTTCCTGGACTACGCAGGGAAAGCACGTGAGGCAGGCTAGTATAAAATATTATTTTGCACGGCACAGCCAGTCTACTGAGGTGGGTCGTGAGCTGGAAGACCTAGACCTATGCCGGAACTAGTTTTACCAAACGATACAGAGTAAATCTTGAACAACAAAACAGAAATTTTAAGTAAATCCAGAATACTGTCGTTGTTGAGGAATGTGCATATACATACTCCCATCGTGAGCCTACAAGTACGTTTTTTTTATACTAACAGTTGACAGTTAACAATATCAAAAAGACTGCTAAGAATTACCGCGGGAATTCAATCAAGAAAATGGTTTGGCTGTGGGTTCACTATAATACTTAAGTGAAAAAAAAGATAGTTTACAGTTATATATTTTTTATCCTTCGTTATAACGTAAAATTAAAGCGACAATGAATACTCGGATAGAAATGTCATGTGCGTTATTATTGATACAGATAGATTGAAGGCAGATACGCAATAATATTGAGAAGTGGGAGATATTCTTATAGGAAGAAAATGATGCATTCAAAAAATCTACGCTGAAAAGTTGAGGCGAAAGCGTCAAAGCGAGATCACTTAAAATTTTCCGAAATGGCACAATAACCTCAAAACTAATATTTTGGAAAATGGGGCATAAGCGCTGTGTACAAAATGCTTTTATATTACACAAAAATGTTCAATAATTGCAAAGGACATTTCTCTCCTTCGTATTCGTACGCTGTCAGAAAATGACGCAATATCTCAGCTGGTAAGAACTTTACCACGCACTGCTAGCATGTATGGTATTGCTGTGCTTGCATGTTATAAGTTCTGAGTTCACTTCTCTGTCAGACAGCTAACTTCTCACGATATTTGGCTTGTTGCGTCAGAATTTCAAGCATTCACAGTTCATTGCGGGGGTACTGGCCCTAACTGGAAATGGGGACGATTGCAGCTGTTGCATGAACCTTCCGTCTCTGACGCCACAGCTTTGACACTCTACAGTCGACTGCAGCTGTGCTCTCGTCGCTCTGAAATCGCGGGTAAATACTTCCGGTATAACTAGTTCATGTGCATTTCTTAATTCGGGTGTGCAGTCTTTTCAACTTTAGGTACGTAGCACAATCTCAAGTAGTCAAATTTAGAAGGGTTAACACCTCCGCTGCGGGATGACTGCTACAGCCGCAACCAGCGAGAATGATTCGATAAAAATTGGTACAGAAATGAACCAGTCCAGTTTCCAAGCACTTTAAGGTAATTTTTGATCACAACCGTATTGGTATATAATCGCTTCTATCATGAAATACACAAAGAATGAAGGTCGTTCGACACTGCATCAAACATCGGTCTACATAAACTGCGACTATAATAGTTTCATTACATTATTGTGTTTGTCAGTCTAAATGTAAACTTTACAAATAGAACACCAGACATTATAGAAGACAGACTTACAAAAGACTATAAATAATATATATTACAATAAAAAAAAACGAGGATATACAGAAGAATAAACGAGGATAAACAGGACCACAGATCGAAAGAACAAACTGCATAATACTGCATAATACAACTGGAGAGCTCAGAAGCAGAGTGAGTTATGTGTTTCGGCAGCAGACTCTACATCTTTGAGGAGCAGAGTCAGCTATCGGCCCCTCCGTGGCTTGCTTCACTACTTTGAGCAGCATAGGCAGCTATCTAACTCGCGGAAC
>LQNS02278143.1:4259960-4278145 GCA_001587735.2 Parhyale hawaiensis | reverse complement strand
CTGTTTGGGTACTTTCAAAGCTCGCAAGCGGGCACAATCGAATGGTTGGCGTCACAAAGAACGGAGCCATAACACCAGTAGCTTGCTTTGGCAAGAGCAAGAGGTAACTGGCAAGAGCAAGAGTGACCGAAGTGAATGATCTATAATTCTGTAGATACTGATCCACGGATCAGCGTGAGACCGCAGAAAGCTAATATTCAGTGTACTTCTAAATTGCGGTTGAAGTTATGGGCTCATCGGATCCACATGAAGATGGCCGAGACGTGGATGTGCGTAAATGCCCGTCTACACTGCGCCTCATGCAGTGCTGACTCACGCGGCAGCTTGATACAAGAGAGTGCGTGATTTTGAGTTTGATAAATCGGAGCGCACTCACGTACTGAGGTTGAGCGAGGCGATGCTGGTGGAGTCATCGTTGAAGGTGAGTTTCGTCAAGTGCTACACTCTCCGTAATACTTGCTCCAGTAAGCTCGTATTGGTATCTTGTTTCTACCACACCATGAATTGTTGAAGAACGCTGAGTACAGTGACACGTACTTGAATCAATTGCAGAAACGAGTTCAGTGATATTTTTTTTAAGAATTCAGTCTCCAAACCATTTGGATGGACCATGGATAGTGAAAGCATTGCACTACAGGTTTTCGGGACAATGGAAATCTTGGGAATATAAAATAATTGCACAAGCTGCGCCGATTTAAGAGTCCACCGGACACGTTTCATTATTATCTCCAACAAGGAGGTTATATTTTTGTTTAAGTTTATCAGTCTGTCTTTTCTTGTCTGCCATGAAGATAATTCAATAAGTTATAAACGGACCTTAACGAAAGTTACAGGAATTGTTAGGCATGTTAGGAGGAGCAGAATATTACCTTTTGGTAAGGATCAGTTCAACAGTTTGTTTTTATATTTGTCTGCTTCTTTTTTCTTGGTACCGTAGCTCAAAAAGTTACGGACGGACTTCTATGAAATTTGCACGAAATGTTAGGTATGTTACGAAGAGCAAATGACCAAATTTTTGTGATCTGTTTCCCCGTTTTTTTGCCTTTTTGTTAGATTTTATGTTTGTCAGCAACATAAATCAAAAAGTTATGAACGAATCTTTATGAAATTTGTTGGCATTGTTAAAAATCTTAAAGACATAAATGACCAACATAATATTGATGATGATAGGGCCGTCCGTTTGTGTGTGTGAGACTAATGTTTGTCATAGTGTTTGTCAGAACATAACTCAGACGGATCTTCAGTAAAATTATAGAAACTGTAATCACTGTCAAGAGGCACAAATGACCGAATTTTGTTTGTACTACATGGAAATACTAGTTTCAGGACCAACATGACTTGAACGTCAACACTGTTTTGCTTGGCGGAGGTATGTGTTCTCATAGTGCTCTGCCGTAGTTATTATTAAAACTACATGCTCGGGCCTCCATGAACAGGTAATTAAACCCAAATAGAGCCTTATGAAACACTGGGAAACCCAAAAATGTTGCCAAGGAAATTCCATCAGAAAGCCATTAACAGCTGACTTGAAGGTTTGTATATCCGCATGAGCCAAATCTGATCCCGGTAACAGTTTACAGACCAAACGCACAAGGGTAGAAATACCAACTGAAGTGATGAATTCAGCGCCCAAAAGTCCTCTAATGCATTGGAGTAGGCGTACGCCGCAGAACGTGAGTCTCTCCCAAACCCAAATATCCTGAAGGTAGAGACAGAAGACTATAAATTTAACCAAATAACTTTCGATGTATTATACCTAATAATACATAATACGGAGACCGGCCCCTCCTCGCCTATGGGGCAAATTCACCATTCACTCTCAGCACACCGCCTGCTGGCTGAGTGAAAAACTCTGTCCAGGATACGCAAGTGACTGGCAGCATCCGAAGCCCAGACCGGGGAGCAATTTTCCAAAATAGGTAGGTAGTAAGAAAGCATTAAACATCGATGGACTACATCTCTGCCACGAAACACACCATTCACCTTACGCTGGAGCCCAATCTTACTCAAAGCACGTGGCACAAGACTCATGAAATGCACCTCAAACGTATGCTTCTCATCAGAGACGACGAGAATATGCAGAGAGATAGATCCATGAAGCACACTGTCTTGTATTTTCAGAGATGGATGCTGGGGTAAAAGTGTTCGTCCGAGAACGATAGGCAATCATAGATTTCTTCTGCCCACATTCAGCTCCGTACTGCAGGCAGAGCACCATGTACTAATATGAGACAAGTCCTTGCTTAGCGACTGGGTGACTGCACCACGCTCGTTCGAATCACTGCTAGCAAAGTGGAATCATCCGCCCAGTTAATCAACGTCCTCTCCGACGACAAGAGCATGTCACTAGCGTACAAAACAACTAGCAGTAGACCTAGTACACTACAGCAGTGGTGCCCAACCCCCGGGCCGCACGAGAAATGTTTGATGGCTGACAATTTTTTGGCCTTCCAGGTTACAATGTAAACTCTACCCATACCCGGCCTCGGGTCGCAGTAAAATTGTTGAACGGTCGAACGCACTAAAAAAAATTATAAATAAATCGGGGACCATTTCACTATAAAAAGTCTCATTCTGCAGCCCAGCACTGTCTGCTAATTACGGAGATCTGCGGACACGATGTTCCGGACGGTAAATAATTGCCACGCTACAGCGCCATTGTATTCAAATACACGCAAGCTTTGATCACATAGTGTGCCCCAGTTCACTGGAAGTTGACCATCAGAAATCTTCGTCTGCAAATTCATTATTTACAAAAAAAAAATTAGGACAGTTATTAGGTCTTTCCTTTAGTAAGACCCAGTAAGAGAAAACACGTCATTGTACTATATAGTAGATGAGCTGGAGTTTACAGGAGGTAGCAGGTAGTGTCAAGACAGCTTAACTACCATTAATATTGAAAGGGAGTATTTTAATGAACGTGAAACACTAACAGTCGTATACGAAAATAATTTTACTGTTGGAAAGAACTGAAGTCGGATAGGTTGAAGTCGAGAGTATCTGGAGCAGTATGGATTTCTTTCGAAGAAGCCAAGCTACAGCATCGTGCACAGTGAAGTTAAAAGTATGACGTGTTGCATGGGGATATAGGCCAGGCGATCCGTGTTAAAATGGGTGGTAACCCTGGACAAATTCCTACAGAAGCAAACAATACGGCAAATGAAAGCCTGGAACGTTCTCTATAACATATCAAAAATGTAAGAAAATCTAAGGAGTGGAACACCCCTGAATTCCAACATGGTCGTTAGAAAACAGACCAATTTTCGGTATTTTAGCATTTACTCGAAAAATATTGATTTTAGCCTCTGCAAAAGTATAAGATTTGAACATAAAGTAATATTCTGCTGATAATTTGGTACCATCAGCACGTCTGTTGCTCTTTTATTTCTTGAGAGACAGCATGTCTGTACTTTTCCAATAGGTGAAATTAGGGGAGGGTGCCCCACAAAAAAATATATATATATATATAATGAGACCGATTTGGATCAAACTTGGTACATAGCTGTATGTAAAATTGAAAACAAATGTGGGTTAGACTCGTCTACTTTTTCCATTTTCCCCATAGAAAACGAGTTATTCAACAAAAACGGGATAAAGTGGGATCTGGGATACAATATCTCCCCTTGCAGTTTTCGAGCTGCAGAGATGATGTTGGTATCAAAAGAAGAGGAATTGATTTTCTACAACTCAGTGTAGCATTTTTTGATTTTCAAAATAGTTTTTGAGAAAACTAAAAAAAAAATTGAAAAAAAATTATGAGTTTTATAAAAAGTGTGCTTTCACTCATCTCCTAAGTTGAAAATAAAATAAGGCCTATGCTTTCTTGTAGAGAAGAATTAAATTCCACTTCTTTTGATATCAAAATTATCTCTGTAGCTCAAAAACTGTAAGAGGAGATGGGTTTTGAAGTCGAATAAATAAACTTTTCAGAGGAGGCAGGAATGGGGGAGATCCGTTTTCTTTCAATAACACGCTTTCTATGATGAAAGTAGAAAAAAGTACACGTGTCTAACTCACATTTTTTTTTTGTTTGACATATCTGTACCAAGTTTCATTCAAATCGGCACAAAAACAATTATTGGTTTTCTATCTCTGAGATTTTTGTCGATTTCATTAAAATATATATATATATTACTTTTGTACCGATAAAGTTTTCGTTGAAGATTTTACGATGACGAGAGTTTCAAAATTAGAGTTACAAAATTTGAATATAAGTAGAAAAACTGGAAATAAAGCTATTCTCATGTGTGACACAAAAATTTAAAAACTCTGCAGTTTTCTAGAAATGACGACCTGAAATACTTGGTGGGGTGGAAAGTACCCCCGAATTTTTCTTTGGTTATTTATGTGCCAATTTGAACGAAACTTGGTACAGATAATGTAAAAATGAAAATAAAATGGGTTAGACTCGTGTGCTTTTTCCATTTTCCCATAGAAAACGAGATATTCAGAAAAACACGAAAGGGGGGTGGGGAAACTTTCTAGTTTTACAGTTTTTGAGTTACAGAGAAGATTTTCGTCGCAAAATAAGCGGAATTCGATTCTCTACAAATCTGCGCGTGGCTTCTATGATCGTCGAAAAAATATTCATTAAAATTCTCAAACTACCTAAAAAATTATTATTTCGAATTTTTCGTCAAAGGTATGTTGTAACTCTTCTCCTAATTCGGCGATCATAACCACACACCCTTTCGTATTTTCTTTGACTACCTCGTTTTCTATGGAAAAATGAGAGAAAAAAAAAAGAGTACACGAGTTTAACACACATTTATTTTCAATTTTACATTATCTATGCCCAGTTTCGTTCAAATCGGCACATAAATAAAGAAAAATTGGGATGCTTCCCCCTTAAGTATTTCATATTTCAGGTCGTCATTTCTCGAAAACTAAGGGGTATTGAATTTTTGGCCAGTCATGAAAATTGCTTTTTTGTTTCTGTTTTTGTACTTATCGTCAAATTTTGTAACTAATTTTGAAACACCCGGTAATATATAATTAAATATTAAACGAAAACATTATCATCGTTCCCACTTTGTTCGCGGGTGATAAACAGATACTCTGTAATCACTCAAAGAGTTAATTGTACTATCGACACTGCTTCAGACACTTAACACGCAACAAGGCATGCCAAAACTACAGTACGTTTGGAAGCAATCTCCACATTAATAAATAGTCGACAATTGTCCCAATTAGACACAGAATTCTTTGCGCCATAACTCAATGGGTCACAATGGTCCACTGAGTGAAGATAAAAAATCAAAAGGGAGAAAAGTCCACAATAACAAACAGGCCTATGAGAGTGCCTCAACACCAGCGCCTAATTTCGCACCGCGTGCACAATATCTAAAATGATTATAGGTGAACTTCTTGACGTTGTACTCTATAAGCACCGGAGCCCCAGATATTAACGTGACGCTTTCCACATCGGTGGTGCAGGCCTTGGACTTTCAAGTTAAGAGCCAATTAAGTCGACAGAAAAAGAAAGGGTCCGAGACTCACGTTCAGTCCCAAAGCAATTATGCCGCACCCATTTGACTCTGTCCTCAACCGGGTAATGAGAAATTAATAGGCATTCGAAACCTGAATCTCTCTAAAATGAATGCGGCGTTCGTAAATAGGGCGCTAGCTGCTGGCCAATATGATTTGAAAGTTTTCAGTCGCGGACTGCTCACTCCGACTGCGTACTCTGTGAATAGTCATATTAACTTTATAGGTAGCGATTTCACGGATTCATTGGTGCCATGTGGTTTTACTTTCAATAATTTTAATTTTTTTATCCATTCATTGTTAGTCGACTGTTGTCTTAGTTTTCTTTTTAAATTTTGATGGATACCGATTGGCTTCACTAATATATGCAGTATTAGTTATCCACCAGATCCAACAGTCTAGGGGTACCGGTATAGCATGGGGCCTATCTGAAATTCCGGTATAAAATCTGTGTCTATAAGTTAGGTTAGACACCAATGCTAGCTGAGCCGAACCTACCCAACCTATTCTTAACTAACCTAACACATAGTCGGAGGTAGGAAGCATACTATAACGGGACCAGAGAGAACAACGAACCAATGATGAGAAGACATCCTTATGATCTATAGTAGTTTAAGTGTCACACTGCATACATAGTGCATACTCGTCTACAGGTCACGGGAAAGTGCAGAAGCGCGTCTATCATATCCGTCGTGTTCGTCTTCTACAATAACAGTGTATGCGATGACTTTCGATTGTTGGACACGCTACAGAATGAGAACGTATTTCGCAAGGCGGCAGAATATATTAAAAAAAAAAAATAAAAACGACAGCCTCAATCAAAATTATCAAAAATTTGTTACCCTTATCGAAGCGTTATTTCAATAGGAATATATTGCTGAACTATAAATTTACACACAAAAACGAACGCAATAGCCTCATTGTCATTCTGAGTTCTCAAAACAGTCACTTGGAAGTCGTCCGTGCGAGCTGCCAGCCAAGTTAAATGTTTCCGTTGTTTTTGCTGAGTTTCAAGAGGAAGGAACTTCAGAAAACAGCAGAGTTTGTTTCAGAAAAACTCTTTGGATGGCGTCACACCAAGTTCCTGGCACATCGAGATCTAAGTCTTCCGAAAGCGTTGAAAACTATAAGACGCTCGATAGAGTTTCATTAATTACCTCCGACAGGGAGATTAGTTTTTATCGAGTTCGTGTGTGTGAGTCTGTCACCAAGGTAACTCAAAAAGTTATGGACATATCTTTACGAAATTTACAGGGATTGTTAAGCAAAATACAGACGAGAAGCAAAAAATGTCGAAAGTGGCATTTTAAATACATTAATGCTCTACCAGACTCGCGGATAAAGTTGCCTAAGGAGTGAATTCAGCAGGATGGGTCCAAGCCAATGTTCTTCGTTGCGTCCGAGCAATTCGAAGCAACTTGCAGTGAAATTTCCCCAATTATCTTTGCGTTACTAAAGTGCGTAACGCCTCCGTTTATCTTAAGACTTTACTTTAAATAGTCGCTTCAACTACAATCAGCGATGGGCACTAAATACATCGATGTTATTTATTTACAAATTATATCATCAAAATGTAATTAAATACTAAATACTAATACATTTATCAAATGTATTTAAATAATCATTATTAAATACATCGAATGTATTTAAATACTTTGGTTAATACATTACTCATATTCATTGTAACTCCATGAATACACTAATCCTGTCATATTTAATTTATAGTGATTATGAATTGATAATGTAAAAAAAAAAAACAGTTTAACTTTCAGTCCATATTTTGAAAAAAAGTCGTGTTATATTCCTGTAGCACAAAAACTATACATCAAAAGCAAGAGCTTCCATCTTGGCACCCTTCGGCCACGTTTGATTAGGTCGTCAAAGTCGATTAAGCCAAGTCCACTGGACTTCACTTGTCTGGAAATACCGACAGGTACTTGGGCTTCATCACACTCAATCGTGTTGCAGCTGCTGGTTGAGAGAACTGAAATTTGAATATTACGGAGCAAGAATCGGCTCTTGGAAGTGTCACAGGTAACTACTTAGCAATCAACGCCTTAAACTTGAGTCAACAAGTCAAAGACAGGGGCAGCTGTTTGAAGATTTGGACAAGTGAAGCCTCAAAGGCTTAATTTCACTGTCCAATCAAATGCATCCCAAGTTACTTAATAAGTGAATTGAGTGAGAACTGCTTCCGCGTGGTGGTTATATTGGAGACATGGAAAAGGTCCTTACCTAGCTGAATGAACTATAAGCACAGGTAAAAAATATACATCATGACATCGATATATAGCTTTAAGTTACTGATTTCCTTCTAAGGCGACTAACCCTGAGAGGTACATGAACGAATTAAGTATGTTAGACAGCATATGGTACTTCCCTTCACCTAGTGCACGCGTATTCTTGATAGGAACAAACCAAAGTAAAACTTGTCATCATGTTGGCATCAATAATTTCTGAATAAATGGAAAACGAAAGCCTCCAAAGAACGTCTACCTACTTCTAAGCATCATAGCTCGATGTTAGCCCGCGAGTCTTTTGGTACTTCAAGAAAAACCAGCCTTCGCCTCACCAGCAGAGTCGTGGAAAAGAAATAGGCTGTAGCTACATTGCCGGTCTAAGCGCCTATAAAACTGATTCTGCTTGTAACATG
This sequence comes from Parhyale hawaiensis, assembly GCA_001587735.2. Taxonomy (NCBI): domain Eukaryota; kingdom Metazoa; phylum Arthropoda; class Malacostraca; order Amphipoda; family Hyalidae; genus Parhyale; species Parhyale hawaiensis. The sequence goes on along the minus strand of LQNS02278143.1, from coordinate 4,270,005 downwards.
TGGTTTTAGCTGAATATGATCTGTCAGCGCGACTCTGACCATAAGCACTTTTTGAAAATATTTTCGATCTTGGTCGAACAGTGAAGTATTGGAGCTGCCTTCGTATTCACCCAATTAATAGTAAGTAGTTGACACGATTTGAAAGATGGGCTTAAGCAAAAGCTAGTAGCCTACCACCAGGAAGAATGGAGAGCCGTATACGTCAAGTACAGTCGTAAGATCACAGACTCTCATTACATAACGAGGACTCAGTTTATTCTTGAAATAAGTAGTTTAGGCCTCCGTTCCCGCAGGAAGACGATATTACAGAGGATAGAGCGAAGGACATGGGTCAATAGTATATCAATAAAGATGTGGAGCCTATGGGCGAGGGTGTTGGGTGTTCTCAAACAGCACCAACGAACGGGGAACAGCTGGTCGAGAAAGAGGAGGAAGAAAAAAAGAGAGTTTCATTAGTAGAAACATTATTATTGTTGTTATAGTCATAGTTTCACCACCGTATCCACTCTGTGAGTGATCCCTACAGTGATCCGCGGTTGATTCAAGATTTCGCGTTTATTTTCTCTGACCATACTCACTCCAAATGTTTTCACATCGGTAAGCTCTGACAACAGTCAATATCTATAATCGCACCAGTAAAACAGCAGACTTCTATTTATCTCCAAAGTCACAATCATTCGGAAAGACACATTTCGAAATTTTGTCACGTTTAGACCAGTTCAACTGTTACCATTGATGAAAACTTTTCAGTAGGATTTCAGATTTGTGATAGAAAGTGGGGTTGAGGCTCAGAAAGGGCACCATCTCCCACCTCTATGAAGCCGAGCGCCTTTATCACGTAGGGTCCTATAAGGAATCCACGCGAAGCGCTCGGCCTTCGTCAAATGACTCCTACTGACGTAGGAAGTATGTAGCAATATTTTTTCTTTGTGGAATGAAAAATTCTGTTAGCCTCCACGTAGCCATTCTTGGATCTTTCATGAACTGATTAACATTCCTTTGTTTCATTTCCCAGCGACGAATGAAGGCAGAGAGTAGAAGAAAAATTGGATGCGAGCACCCAGTGCTTCGCTCGCAATATTTTCTGCTCCTGTCCGTTCGCTTCTTTTCGCTTTTCGCTTCTTTTCCCTATTTTTCACTTCTGTGACGTCATCACTCCCCTTCCATCCCTCTCGGAGGTGCTCATCTACGTAAGGCGGCCTGGAGCCGATGTTCCTCAGCTCGTACGAGTGATGAGGGACGAATGTTTGGCTGCGTCTGTGGGAGGAGGAGCTCCTCAGCTAACATAATTTTTGATTTCACAAAGAAAAAATGTTGCTACTTCCTATGTCAGTAAGAGTTATTTTTCCTTTATGTCATTTCAAAATTATGTTAGCCTCCGGGTAGCCTTCGCCATTTTATACCCTGCCTTCATCCGAGGTAGTGTATGGGAAGGAGGAGCAATCAAGTGGGAAATGAAAGAAAGGTCAAAGAGATCTCTTCTATTCCGACAGAAAACTGTCCCAAAAAAGGGGTAAGAGGTTTTTCTAAGGGTATATATAACACAGGTTTGTCTGAAAAAGCAACGCAAAGTAGATTCTAATACCTGCCTCTTTCTGCAACAGAGAAAGAGGACATCAGGTGACGCGAACCATCTTGGTGGCTCCACAGTCAAGAGTGTGCAACAGAGGGCCCATATCCTCGCGTGTCGTGACTGACGGGCGGGTAAGTATTAGAGCCCCCTGGGTAATGGCTCTGGCAAGCTAGAGTAAGGAGCTGCGAGGCATTCCCCGGAGCTGGAGAGACAGTTGAGGGATTCTTGCTGGGACTGGCTGGAAGTGCCTGCTACCCAGCACCGGAAAAAGGAAGTCCGGGACGTTGGGTTGCGAGGTTAGAAAAGGAACCCGAGCGGTGGGGAGAACGGCTTGTCGTCTAAGGACAGGGCTTGTTCTTGGTGGTAGTTGCCAATATGCTCGCTCCTTTGCCGGAGGCAAGTGCGAGTAAGACAGTGTCTTGGGGCGAAAGTTATGGGGCTAATTGTTTCGGCCACTGAAGCAGCTCCTTTAGGGAAAACAGGGTGATTGGCTGGTGGAAGACTTTGTAATTAGGTTACGACCTAAACCAAGCCTGAAGAGTAGAATCCGAACAGGACCAAGCTCTTACGTAAAGGAACAACTTCGAGTTCTAACTTTGCTTAGTGGGGTTCTGTGTCCGTAAAATTATAGAAGTCATTCATGCGGTAGGGATGAAATGCTGAGGCCAAGACCGTCTGGGTGGAGACGTGCCATCGTCGGACGTCGAAGTATTTGTTAGGGTAGTTGATTGATAACGAGGCTAGAGCCCTGTGATCGGTAGGAAGCCAAGGAGCCGACGGGGTAAATCAACTGGGAAAAATATTCCTGCCAGCGAGGAGGCCGGAGAGGGAGATATCAAGGTCCAAGGGAGCCCCTTCTTATGAAGGTGGGTGGACCCGAAGGCCCCTTTATCGCTCTAGTTGGGTATTCCGAAGTCGAGCCTTCGGAGCGACTATCTTGGTGGGCGGTGAAAAGTCTCGTTTGCTGCAAGGGCGTCGTTGTTTGTGGGACCTTGCGCTAGGAATGTCAGGAATCTGGTGGTACCTCTTCGTCATAGAAGTGGCTACTGGCAGACCTGTCTCTCGTGGAGAGGAGCGTGTGTTGCCTCTGGGGAGGCCTCTGCGATGGTTATCGAGAGTGTGGCCTCCTGTTGGGGCCTTGAATCACTCGTGGAGGAAAGGGTTTGTGGGTTTTAAAGGAGTCAAAAAGGTTTGAGGGTGCCGCCTCAAGGGATCGAACCGACATGGTTCAGGGCACGTGGTGCCAGGAGGAAAGGTCAACGGCACCCAAGATGTAATCTAGATTGTACTAAAGTCTGTGACCCTTGTTTGTTTGCTTGCTTGTTTATTTACTTGTGTTTGTGTCTTGTTTGACACAGCTTCTTCGCTTTCAGACGGGAAGAAATTAGAGGAGTGAAAGTAATAATAGATACCTAGGCGACAGTTGACTGGCTGTAGCTGTGATACTGAATTTAAACCTGATCTCGCCTGCAAGAGCGGGCACGCAGGAAATATAACAGAAACGTAACATATAAATTGACTTTACTTACAGCCTGGGTGTTGAATATTCGTTAGAAAAGCATGGAATCTGTTGATAGTGAGCCGTATGGGCAGCTCCTTGACGGGCAGGAAGGACGGCCGATAGACGTGTGGTCTATAACCTGCTAAATAACGCCTGCTTCAGTGCGAAAGCAAAGACGATCGTGATGACAACCCAACGGTTCACGGGTCATCTAGTAGCATATATTTCTCATACAGTAAAGGGAAGGACCCCTTACAAGTGGCGTTCCGCTGAGCTGTAATTAGGCAGCAGGGTGGAAGCGGCCCCTCCCAATTCCTCGGCAGTTACCTTGTTGTGCAAGACTTTGCTCTTCGAGCATTCAAGTAGAGGAACGTGGGGCGCCGATACCCTTCACGATCCTCCCGACGACGCTTTCGGAGTTCGCAGGAAGCAATGCCTTTTGGAGGCTCCACGTAGCTCGGAACGGGAGAGTTAATGATCAGGGGGGGGGGGCGAGGACACTTAGTAATCGGCGGGTACGTTCTCTGAGAGAGAAACATTGGTGTCACGCGAAAAGAACTATTCGTACGCTGTTGAGAAAAGGAGAAGGGATGTTCTCCGTTATGATCTCCATGGCCAGCGCCAGACGGGTGAGGGTCCTAGTCTCGCTGGTGAAGGGTTTTGAGGCAAAAATACCTGGACGAGCCGCGCGAGGTGCCATTGCATCGAGAGGGCGACTGCTAGTGGTCGACGTCTCGGATGTCTATGAGGGAAATTGGTAGGTTGTCTACCCAAGGAAAGCGAAACCTTCCACGTGTGGGGAATTAGCACATGGGTATATCAGGGGCAACCGAATCGCTCTCTGAGTCTGGGTTGGGGTAGCCTCGAACCAGACTAAAGCACCAATGGTCGTGCCGTTTACGCTCCGAAGGAGCAGAGGAGTGCTTGTTTCGAGTTTCTTAGGGGAAGGACGGAATATCCGTCCGGTTTCGTGGCTAAATTCCGCTGATAGGTACTGGATAATCAGGGTTTGTACCGAGTATCCTCGAATAGAACAGAGACCAGCTTTGGGAGTCCTTCATTTCTTCGAGGTCGTAGGAGGACGAGTCGGGTCTCCCGAAACCGAATGACCTGGTGTAGTTTTCGAATCGCAGTGTTAAGAGGAGAGTGGCAGCGGGAGTAGAGGCAGGGGCTCTGCTTTCAGAGGGCTGGTTGAGAGGAGTAGGTAAGCTCCACTCCCGTGTAGTGATACCGTGTTTAGCGCTTATGACCCGTCGCAGTATAGGACTAGTACCAAATCGGAGTCCACTGTGAGCCGTACGCTAGTGGAGTGCAATGGGTTAGGGGTCCCTGAAGGCTGTCTGCAACTTCTTTCTCACAGGGGACCATGTATCTTGCAGATAAGGGTAAACAAGGTGCATGCATTGTTCTGCCATGGTAAGGCAGCACATAATGTGCACTGATACCAGAATTGGTTACATGCTAGGGGTACAAGACAAGTGATCTTGCGAACTTCTCACTAAACTAAAGCTTTGGTAAGTGGGTTATGTGAGGACATGAGTCCCAGCTTGATCACAGCCCCGATCTCTAGGGCCGAGGGCATGGAAGATGCTGTTCGTAGTAAAACTCCAGGAATAGGCTGAGGCCAGTCGCGAAGGGGGGGGGGAGAGGAGAGCGTGCAAGCGACCAGAACGGAAGAGACACAGAGCAAAGGTTTTTGTTCGCTTCTTAAGTTCTGTTTGCTCCCTCCAGTCGGCTTCTGGCCGCTTCTGTTCGCTTCCGGATTGGAGCGACGAGGAGTGAGGTAAGCGGAAATTAAAATCTTCGCTACCTCAAGGAGGGGCGAAGCAAGTTCGTCTTCCAGAAGTGGTCTCGATTAGATCGATGACCTTTTCTCTTGGATGGTGGGACCCTTGTCCATAGTTTTGGGTAGGCGTAGCACAGAGGTGAGTGACGATTCGGAGCTCGTATTTTGCCTGCAACTCTCCGGTTACTTGGGGCACAGGGAGCAGAGGCCAGGGCGCCGCTTGAGGTCGCCTAGGACTCTGTTCCCGCCTGAGATTATGCAGAGTGCATGGCTGAGATTTCTTGCTTAGGTGGTAGGAATCTGAGATGGTATCTGTAAGATTTCTCTGAAAAAATTAACTGACTGTTTATTATGTTACAGGAAGCGACGGATGCAGGACACCATAGGCTTGGAACTTCAAAGGAGCCAAGCAAATGTTATGGGTCGGTTGTCTGGGGACCCAGGAACCGACCTGCCTGCGGTTGGCGCCGCTCAAGCACGAACCGTGGGCACGGATTAAGCTTACTCCTAGGGAGAATACGAGAAGGAAGAAGAACGAAGGAAATTGTAGCGAAGCGAAGCGTAGAGAAGCATAGAGAGTCAAGAAGCGAGGTGTCATGGTCTGGGGCAGAACCGAAGCAAGGGCGAAGCGGCAGAAGTGAGGCAAAGTTCAAGTCTGTCCCAAGTCTATGACGTTGAGGGGCGTGAGGAAGAAGACAGAAATTAAAATTTTTTGTTTCTTCGAACCGACGAAAGGCGAAGCGACAGGAGATGGAGCTACGCGAAAGCTTTGTCCGCTATTGTTCGCTTCTGTTCACTTCTGTTCGCTTATAAAGCGAACGGGAGTTATCTGAGAAGCTGTGGAGTAGCTTCGGGTGAGAGAAGAAGAAGGTGAGGTTGGAGCCCAAGTGACGTGAAGGTCGAAGATTTCGCTTTTTTTTTTTTCTTCGAAGCGAAAGGAGGCGACGCGACGAGAAGCTGAGCGACGGTAGGCGAGGAAAACCTCGTTCGCTATTGTTCGCTTCTGTACGACGAAGAGCGATCTGAGGCTCTGTAACAAGTTGGGGAAGAAGAAGGCAGTGGAGTCGAAGTGACGCGAAGGCTGAAGATTCAGTTTTCTTCGAAGCGAAAGAAGCGAAGCGACGAGAAGCTGAGCGACGGTAGGCGAGGAAAAATCTCGTTCACTATTGTTCGCTTCTTTTCGTTTCTTTTCGCTTGTGTTCGCTACTTAGGCAAACTGGAGCGAGCTGAGGCGCTGGAACAATCTTCGGGTGGCTTGAAGGTGGGGAAACTTCGATCTCTGAAGTACTTCTTCTGGGAAACGCCAAAAGGCTAAGATATTCGACTCAGTGAATGGACATAGAGATGAGAAAGGCTAACTTGAGCACAGGAGGAGATGCGTTGCGTTTGAGGAGATGCGCTGCGCTGGAGGAGATGTTGCCTATGCGGAAATCCAAGACCATCTGAGGAACACCGCCGGTGAATGGAGTGAAGAGAGGAGAAAACTAGACGATAGTGGGAGAGATGTTAGTAGGTAGAGGGGAAAATGGAAGAAAGGTGAAAATGGAAAAATAGGAGGAGGGTGAATGACCGGGCAGTGCCGGTTTAATTAGGGTAGGTTATTCAATTAAATTACTGAGTGGTTTGCAGTTCGAAAAATAAAAAGGTCGTCAGACCGTTGGAATGTAGGTTGATCTGTTTTTTATTTTGAGTGGTTGCGTTGTGGGTTATTTGTAGAGTGGTTCAATGTTGTGTTGCGTTGATTGTCTGCTGGATGGCCAGGTATGATTGTGTGTCTGTCCTTCATGTGGTGTCAGTTTGTTGATAATGTTGTGTGCTGTTATGTTTCGATGGTTTCCCATATTCTTCGTGCTTGTATTTGCAGTGTAATGTAAATGGGCTGGAGCTTACTTAATTCGTGAAGTTCTGTGGATCTTTTTTGTTCCCTGAGCGATTTGCCTGTGTTGTACCTGGTGGCTTGATTTTGGACTCTTTGCAGTTTCGACATTTGTGAGGTAGAGCAGAGATGAGGTGGAATTGGTAGATATAAGAGAATAGGTCGGACAAGAGCCATGTACAGTTTTCCTTTGTTTTCTTGCGAGACATTTCTGAAACGGTGTTACTTTGATAGTGTTACTTTTGCTTGTGTTACTCTATTTTTTATGTGTCCGACAAAACCTCTGGAGCCAAAATTCAGTCCCCCAGAATCTTGCCGTTGGTGGAGTATTGTATCACCCTGTCCTGCAGTGTCACGTTAACTGTTTTTTGTCTTCCGATTGGTATCATTTGGAACTTTTCTTTCTTAGCTTTGATTTTTCATTTGTGTTCGAAGCTGTCTATTTTACCTATTGCCCTGGCTGTTATTCTGGATATCATAGCTGGAGACCCTGCAAGTGTTACTATCTGTGTGATGTCACCTGCGTAACTAATGTATTCTGAGTGAGTTTGGGGTTCTTCTAGATCGTGTGTATAATAAGTGAACAGTGAAGGGGAAAGGCAGCTGTTAAACCGTGCTAAAGGTTTAAAAAGGTAAATAACACTTTGTTGATTTTGCTGGATTTACTTAGCAACACAAGATAAAAGACAGTAAGTATGTTGTGCAAAGTTCGTAAGTTTTTCAATTGTCTATAAGTTCAGATTTATCAAGAATTAAGAGAACTGGCTCAAAGATAATGTGAGAGTGGTAACGGGCTGCAGCTGGGTCCTTAGCTCGTGTCGAGAACGATGAGGCGCGAAAGACCCAGTCTCTTGCTGGAGCGGTGCTTATATGCACTGCAACACGGAAGTTATCCAGTTACTTGGCCTGCATTGTGCTTGTGCACAACCCTGAAAACATGTGGTCTGGCTTTCTTACGCGGAAATTTTTCTAGGCTAAACGTCAGCCTATTAGTACAATCTGCTGATGTAGTATGCTCGAGAGATTTTAGAACTCCTATCTTGGTGTATTAAAGAGACATGAAAGCTATTAGCACTAAATCTAGGTTGCGACGCACAAGCTTAACGCGCAATACAAGTGAAGAAAAACACACAAGCTATGAGACAGCCGTCCGTGGCCCGGTGGTCGCCGTGGCCTGCCGGGTTCCGCATATGCAGAGCTCCGGGGTGTGAGGCCCAACAGGGAGTGAGGGCCCACTGGTAGTCACTTCTCGTGGGGGTCCGGATTTAACAGCAGCTGCCCTGTGGTACACCGCTGTGTAGGGGAAACTGTGGTCTTGTGTGTGCGTTAATCTTAATGTAAGCAGTTCTGTTGTCTAGAAAGTTACATAAAGTACGCGCAAGGCAGTCTGGGAAGTTGGCGGTTACTATTTTGTATTTCAATACGTCGTGCCAAACTTTATCAAACGCTCGACTTATGTCTCTCAGGACAATGTCTACGTTTTGGTTATTGGCTTGGGCTGTTGCTATCAACTCATAAAATAGTGCCAGTGCTGTGTGGGTGCCGTGTTTGGTCCTGAAACCGTGCTGTCTGATATTGTGAAGTGAATCGGCATTAAGAATGCATTGTAGTCTGGCGTTTACAAGTTTTTCGAACAATTTGGCCTGAAGGTCGATGAGTGAAATCGGGCGGTAGTTAGTGTGTGATTGTGGACTTTTGTATGGTTTTGGTAAGAAAATTATTGTTTTTTTTTCAGCTTAGCGTGGCCTGCGCGTTATCAGGCCGCCCGCATTGTCCTGCCACCGGACGCCTCTTTTGTTTGTATGAGCTGGCTTTGGGTTTGGAGCTCAGGGTAGCCCTTGAGTTGGAGGAAATGCCACTCTAAAGGCGGACGAGACCTTTTGGTCCAACGGCATTCCTGAGAGGAGATGAACAGGCTGGTGCTATAGTTGGGTACTCAGTCTTCCGCAGTCTGCTCCTCTCTCTCTTCCATCAGGTAGTACCACCTGATGCTCTTTTCCTTTCTTTTCTTCTTCTTTTCGGCCAAAGCCTGTACTGGTGATGGCGGGGTCTGGGGCGCGTAGATAGCTGGCCACTTTCGTAGCTATCGTTACTGTCGATTTGTTTTTGCTTTATTCGCTTTACACTATCTTCTTAGTTTATGGGATTCTTAGTTCCTTCTTTGTATATTTCTGTATTTATCTGTATATTACTGTATATTTATAATTTTTATTTTCTCTCTTTCTCTTACTTTGTGGGGATGTGGAAAGCAACCCGGGACCTGGTCGGGCTCGGGGGTGTCGTCTCCTCTATTGTAATATTATAAGACTGCATGCGAACCTTGCCGAGCTCGTCTTTGTGTCCCGTGGTGTGGATGTCGTGTGCTGCTCCGAGACATTGGTGTCTGGCAGGAGGCACGACGCTGAGTTTGCCTTGGATGGTTTTCAGTCCCCTTTTCGAAGGCTGTGTGCTTCGGGGCCTGGATTCCATGTAATGGCCGTCTATGTCCGGAGCGGATTCTGTGCTTACTGGCAGTCAGTGCACGAATGCGCCTGTCATTAGATCATCGTTGTAAAGGTGTGTGGCCGACTGATTAATTATTATTTATTCTCCTTATATCGGAGCCCTACAACTGATGATTCTCTTTATGACTGTTTATTGACGGCGATGGCCTCGATCCAGAGCACGGATCCCAAGGCAGCGTTTGTTTCTGTGGGTGATGTTAATGCACACCACAGAGACTGGTTGGGATCTGCATCACCGACTGATTGTCATGGTGTGGCTGCGTTGGACTTTTACACATTGTTTAGTTGTGTGCAGCTGGTTCGCGGGTCCACGCATGTTGCTGGGAACTGTCTCGACCTTGTTATGACTGATGTCCCGGACTTGATGACGGTGACAGCTGGCCCTCTATTGCCACTTCAGTCAACTCACATCTTGTTGTGTCCTTGGATCTCAATCAGGTTGTTCCGGTGGTAGACAACAGGAGAGTGGTAATTGTTAAGAGCAGGGCTAACTGGGTGGCTATTACTCGGGCAGTAAGAACGTTACCTTGGCGCCGGATTATTCACAGTGAGGATCCTGTCTTTGAGCTTAACGACTTGACTGTGTCCATTTTGGAGAGGTTTGTCCCGAAGAGGACGATTCTTGTGAGGTCTCGAGATAAGCCGTGGTTTGACGACCAGTGTCGGTTAGCTTTTGAAGCTAAACAAGCGGCTTATCGGGCATGAGGACGTTCGCGGGACCGCACGTTGTGGCAAACCTATGTTGATCGTAGGGCCGAGGCTGGGCGTGTGTACGAGGAAGCATAGCGTCGTCTGAGGTAGCGTG
>LQNS02278143.1:4233324-4249895 GCA_001587735.2 Parhyale hawaiensis | reverse complement strand
CATGGCGGCAATGAAGGAAAAACGTCAACGCGTATTAAAGGAAAATCATTATTATACGGTTTAACTCAAAACAGTTTAGATGTGGAACATGGTGTCACTGGCTTTTAGTAGAAACCAGCAAACATCGCTTAAAAGCAGAACTTGAGAATTTTACACAAAAGCATCTACAGGACTACGGTAAAGGGAACACCTCACATTACATCGGTAATAGGTAAACTTCACATTACATCGGTAATAGGTAAACTTCACATTACGTCGGTAATAGGTAAACTTCGCATGAAAGTGGTAATAGGTAAACTTCGCATGAAAACGATAATAGATAAACTTCGTATGAAAGCGATAATAGGTAAACTTCGCATCAAAGCGATAATAGGTAAACTTCGCATGAAAGCGATAATAGGTAAACTTCGCATCAAAGCGGTAATAGGTAAACTTCGCATGAAAGCGATAATAGGTAAACTTCGCATGAAATGAAAAAGTTAACAATAATCGGAAATCGAATTCAGTCTAACAGTTAGAAATTGACAATCAGTCATAGATAATTCTATCCTCACACGAAAAAGCAACTTCATTTGACCACATTCTGGACTGTCTTGACAGTTATAGTACAGGTAGGAAAATCTCCAATGCTTAAATACCATACTCTCGCGAGACGGGTAAGCTGCAAGTCAATCTCCTACTTTAAACAAGTAATACACAGTTTTAAGCTAGTCTTTTAGCACACTTGTAAGCTAGTCTTTAAACACAGTTCTAGCAAGACTTTTAACACAGTTCTAGCAAGACTTTTAACACAATATAAAGGCAATAGTTTCAAGGATGGTAAATGCATTTAATCATAAATAGAGAGTCTCTTCCGTAGGATGAACGATGTAATTGACATCAGGTAATAAACAAAGATTAGGCCTAGTAAAGAAGGCCGCAAATCAAAAGTAAATGTAGGAACTTCCATTATGCCTGTAATCAATTTTTAGTTAGGCCGTTGAACCATTATCTCGTTGCCGTACGATTAGTGCCACTGCAAACATACCATACCATAGTCTAGCGATGCAGCAGGCAACCGAAACTGCCCATGGCAGAGGCGAGGCTGGTAACGTGGACATCCGAATATCCAGGCTTCCAACGGGCACCGCGGCCTCACTCCCGTCGGAAACAAACAACCCTTCAGCCACTGCTCCCAGCCACGGAGCTGTTCAAAAATTCCTCCCACCTGAAGCACAAAAACCAAGAATGAACCGTCTATCGAATTTATAGTACTGATTTAGAAATTGGTCCTTTTAACGAACTAACCGAAACTTGCAAGTAGTATCTTTTCAATTAAATTAATTACTTTATTTATTGCTTTGGTCATCAAAAAGTATTTAGAAAGAAATACATTAAGTGAAGCTAAACGTTTCGAGACGCTACAAATCCTCCCAGCTTCCTGAATGGTGCTAACGAAACAGAAAGGGACACGCAACCTAACATTCCGAAAAAATGGCACTCCACGTTAAAGAGGCTCCAATACTGAATTACTGATTTGGGAGAATTAAAAATAAAAAAGATATATATTTTATTAGGAGTAGAGGCTAAACTGCAGAAAAGGAAATCAGAAAAAAAGAACTCTACAACGGGAGCCTAAATAAAAGTAAAGTTTGCTAATGGGTCCACCTAAGGGCGCGACTCTCCACAATAGGAAAAATGTGATTTCACACATTCTCCACCAGGAAAACTGCTCGACGATAACTTACCCTCCACAACTATGAGGTTGCACTGTACAATGGGTAAGTAGCAAAATACAGATATAGGAATATCACGACAGCTAGTCCACATCTTTGACGCCTCTAAATGTTACTTGGTGAGAATAATGAAAAACGAAATTAAACTAGAGATAAAAAAACTCTGACAAAGGAAAGATTCCATTAGTTTCAAGAAATATAGCTGATTCAATCCTCTAAAAAAAATATCATTAGGCACAATAAAGAGTAAGGGCGTGGACCAGCCTCGCGGCCGAGATACAAAAGAATGTTGGCAGATTGAATTCACCTTAGGTCAACTACGGGAGACTGTCAAGAACAAAAAGGAGCCGACGTGCGCTCCTACAAGGCAAAGTAACCTAGCGCAACACGAAGAAACCTAACGTACCCTGACATAGCGTAACGTACCGTGACGTAGCGTAATATTACGGGACACATCCAAATGTTACGTGACGTCACATAGCCTAATGTAAGGTAACATGCACAATGTACTGTGGTTCAACGCACCTATAACAAATGGAGGCAAATTCAGTAATGCTGCCTTCATGGTGACTAAATAATTTACGCATCCCAGTTTAGAAGACACGGTAAGGTTATAGCAAGCGTGGTGAGGTAGGCGAAATCGAGAACGGAAGTTGCTACCACCACCGCTGGTCATCAGCGTCTACAACTTGTGCCATCAGTACAATACTATAGCAGTATAGAAGAACCCAGATACCGTTTAGTGACCACCACCTGTTCCTAAGCCTTGTCAAGGGCACCTGATATAGCATAATCGCTTCCTTTCTCGGCACTTCACCGTTTCGTGGATCTTATTAGCGAATGTGTTGCGGATCTGGGGCTGACTTTTGGAGGTGGTGGTGGTCAGGCGGTGAGGACTGACCCTGATCTGTGCGAATAACGGAGCCAGCTGTGTGCCCCCAGACGGTGAGGACCAGCATCAGCCACCCCAACATAATATAAAACGCAAGCTAACTTCGGGTGGTGGCGGCTGTCATGTGGTGAAGAATAGCTTTCGGCTGTACGACCAAATAGCTCCTGCAGCAGGGGGTTCAAAACCATGCAGAGGGAGCCAGGTGACCTACGGGGTGCGACATCTTGGCTTATTTTCATTTCATTCAAAAATTATTTTAAACTTGCGCAAAATTCGCAAAAAAAAAAAAAGTCATTGTGCATCATCATATGAGTTATTAACCATTAAATGCCGGATGTAAAAATTTGGCTACAATAAACATTGAGCTCATTTCTAAAAATATAATAATTTTTCGAATTTTAATAGTTAAATATGTCGTGTACCTCAGTAATTAAGCGAACCAGATAACAAAAAGATCTAGAAAAAAGACTTACGGCACACTTATACAAAAACCTTCAATCTTCAGTGAAATAACATGAAAGCAGCGAACGTGAAAGGGTTAAATTTGTAGGGAGTGCAAGAGCATTTTAAAATTTTTCTAGCGGTGCCAGACGCACAAAAGGTTAGGAACCACCCGTGCGCATAAAGGCTCTTTGGGCTCCACGAACTGAAGAAGTGGGCGCTCAGGCGGTCATAAACACAACTATAGCGATGCTGCATTTATTGATTGTTTCATTTCACATTTCCTTCAAGGTAAATTACTCCACTTCCTTTATATGAATAGGGTGTAATAAGGGTAGTTTAGAGATTTCCCTTGTCTTCACATTACACGGCTGTGAAGCCTCCAGTATGCATTAGGTGAAAATCAGTAATCTCTTACAGTAAGTGACCTTACTTGCACAGTGCAGTGAGCGAAAGCACTTACTGTATACCTAGTGGACACTGGACAAAGTTAAGAAAAGCGTAGGGAGGATCTAAAGACTTACATGCGTGTAACTAAGAAAATAAATATGCTACTCCTACTTCGCGGATCTTTGCCTTTCGGCGGGTTACTGGACCGTATAACACCCGCTATAAACGAGGAATAAGTGATCAACCAGGAACCACCACTATAGCGAATGGATTTCAGTAAGATCGATGAATAACATCCGAACAATATTAATATAATTATACGAGTATTAGGCAGAATACCAAAATAGGAACACTTGTGATGCATCCAGTGTGAAACACGTGAGCTTGGTAGCGCATGCAGCATTTACAGAGCCTTTCGTTGTAAACGAACGGATAAAACTGCCCAGCTAGAAAGCCTAAGCAGAAGTAAAGCACAGAGTTAGAGGCCTTCAACTCGCAGCGACGTGTCATCCTCTGGCCAGAAGAAATCAAGCTTCGTACCCAGGCCGGCCGGCTGTCCTGCCCCGAATGCTAAGTCCCAGACTTCGCCTTCGCAACGACATTATTCTGTCGGCACAGCTCAACATAAAAACAAGTCCCTGTTTTAAATTGCCCGACCTAAAGGAATGTTCTGCTATTCTAAAGAGCCAAGTAGATTGGCCGGGCGCTACAGGCAGAGAAACACAGCATCCAGGACCGGGCCTCCCGGCCGCTCGACGCGGGCCCTGAACACCAATGTAAGGAAGTGCGCTCGGCGTCGCCAGCATAGGAATGTCTTAAAAGTAAGTACAGGTGCGCGTGGGGTGTTGCTGCTGGGGCTCGTTACAGAAAAGTACGCGAGTATTTCTTTAAGATGATCCTATTGAACCCTATGAGAACAAATAAAGGAATTAATTACATTAACTAGAGGATCTACTCTAAAAACGGACGGGTGTTGCTGAAAGGACGCCCTGGGACGAGTTCATGGTAAGACAAAATACTCTGCATGAAAAATGATGGAATTCAGAACAGAGCTGCTCAGAAATTCAATCAACAGCAAAGCAGTTCGACTCGAACACTCGGCAGATGTTTTCAAAATACAGGTAAACCTTGAGTGTTTCTGCCTGGGCTCAAGGTAGAAAACTACGTTCGTTCTTTTCTTGTTGTCTTGAACGACCCCATCGAAAATGAAGAGACAACTGGAAGAAATAGTTTGATTAAATCAGTAAAGCGATCATTTGCTTATAAGAACCAGCACTTCCAAGTCGGCACAGATGGCATTATTTCGTGATGTAGCGAAAAGCTTCCACACAATATTCAATATAATTGGCGAATTCCAGGATTAAGCTCAGATGCTCGATTATATCAGCATAGAACTGTATTCAATGTAAACACGAGTGAATGTCGACAGTTTCTTCTGCTCGGGATCTATTCTAAAAAATTAGTTGCTTTTACAAAATAATACCATCAATACTGAAGAATAAAGTGGAAGACCTTAATTGGTACCTAATTATGTTAACACACTGAGGCCGCTTATTCCTTACAGAGAATACGTAATGACATCGACAAATCTTGCTTGGAGACGTAAAGTCTCAACATGATGCTGTTAATTTAATCAGATCGATCACATCCGATTGCTTGTGTAAATTGACGGATATCAAACAGTGAACAGATTCTACATTCAATTATGTAAAGGGCAAAACTCTTATACACACTTAGCGAATTATTGATATTTCAGGAGATGACTTCATCAGACAACGGTTTACTTTGGAAATACTCCAAAATTAGTCCACAAATTTACTTTATTATTGGTTTTTGTTACTTGAAACTAAGAAGCCGTTTCAAAAGACCTCAGAATCAAGCTGGCTAAATTCTTTATTTTTCCGTGATTATTAAGCCGTTACATAGCTCAAACTCAAACTTATTCTGGCTCGCAATTTCTTGTCATCTAGCCGCAGGTGTTCCACCGTGAGAAACGCTGATTTTTCAGTTTCACAACCACAAAACCCTGGGTGGCAACTGCAATAGATCCTACTCAGCAAGCACACAATGCACTCTTTTACGACAAGTGTTCCCAAGCTGAACCTATGAAGTGTTATTACCCTACTATTTTCTACACTTCATGAAACTGCCTGCGCTGGAACAGCAAAGCTCCTACACAGCAGCCGCAAATCTTCTGCACTGCAGCCGCAAATCTCCTGCACAGCAGCCGCAAATCTCCTGCACAGCAGCCGCAAATCTCCGGCACTGCAGCGGTAAATCTCATGCACTGCACCCGTAAATTTCCAGCACTACAGCCGTAAATCTCATGCACTGCAGCCGCAAATCTCCAGCACTGCGGCTGCAAATCTTCTGCACTACAGCCGCAAATCTCCGGCACTGCAGCAGTAAATCTCACGCACTGCAGCCGTAAATTTCTTGCATTGCAGCCATAAATTTCCTGCACTGCAGCCGCAAATCCCCAGCACTGCAGCCGTAAATCTCATGCACTGCAGCCGTAAATCTCATGCAGTGCAACCGTAAATCACCAGCACGGCATCCGCAAAATGTCTTACAATACAGCCGCAAATCTTCTGTAATGCTGCCGTAAATGTCCTGCACTGCAGCCGCAGATCTCCTGCACTGCAGCTGCAAATCTCCTGCACTGCAGCTGCAAATCTCCTGCACTGCAGCTGCAAATCTTCTGCACTGCAGCTGCAAATCTTCTGCACTGCAGCCGTAAACGTCCTGCCCTGCAATCACAAAATCTCTAGCACTGCAGCCGCAAATCTTCTGCGCTGCAGAAAAATAAGCTGCGTTGCAAGCATAAAATATGTTCCGCTGTAACCGCAGTTTCTACACTGCAACCACAACATTTCAGGCAACTAGTGTCCTGCACTGCTAACGCACAACTACCAACCACCATTCTTACGACTGTTAGTCGTTTTGTCTTTACTAGATTATCCCTCATCTGCAAAATCCAATAATATAATTTCTATGCATACAGTTTCGCCACATCAATAACAGGAACATTTTTTATATCAAAATACTTTATTCGTATACTATCAAAACACTTTTGATGAATATAGTTATCACCCGCGAGCGAAGCGAAGAGTTGTGATAATGTTTTCGATGAAAATTTAAGTGTATATGTATTTGTTTGCTTGTCTACCCAATAAGCGGTCGAAGGAGTTGAGCAACGTTCATGTATTTTTTTTGCAGGGAGTCTGGTGGGTTGCCCTCGATGTGACCCATGCCGGAAAAATAGGATTTGCTGACAATAAAAAATTACGAGCATGAAATTTGCTCTCCACCCAAAAACAGGTAGTAGGAGTAGAGCTATGTTCATGATTTCTGCAGGGTGTCTGGTGGGCTGACCTCGATGTGATCCACACCAAAAAACTAGGATTAGCTTTCCATCAAAATTGACGGCGATGAAATTTGCTCCCACCGTGGGTGATGGTCGTACGCCACGAGGCGTTCTAGTCTTAATTAGTCATTTAAATCTACAACTATTTTTATATTGAGAGATTTTCCGCACTAGTGGATAGGTACCGTGCACTATGAAACAGTAAGCGATCTGTTGTTGAAACGCTAAACACTATCGGACGAAGTGTCTGTCTATACACCTAATGTTATTTATATCTGTGTGCATATATTGATCATAAGTTTACGATCGGATGAAAAACTTGAAAAAAAATACAATTTGGTAAGTCATTGGTATGATAAAGGATAAGAAACCAATCAAGTTCTCCCCCCTCAATTTGAGTAAAAAGATGCACTTTAAGTAGCTGAGGCAGTTACCAGCTGATCAAAATTTTAACACCAGTTCGCACAAAAGCTTAAATGTCGGCAAATTTATGGATTTCACCTCAGTTAGAGGTTGTCACTCACGCTTTAAAAGTGTCACGCTGTCCGAGGCCAGAAAGCTATTATCCTCTGGTTACATCATTGAGCTCTATAAGCAACGTCTCTCACAGTGTACAATCTCAGGAAAGCAGAACTTTCCATATTTCTGAGAGACCCTGACATGCAGTTATGAAACAGTCAAATCTAGTTTATATAGACAAGAAATAACCAGCAGTGAGTATGAGAACCTGTAGTGTTGTCCGCCAAAACAGAGGACGATCTTCGAGACAGACTATGGCATTCACGATGCCGATTGTAATTTCATAACCATGGCTGAACAACGTAATAGGTTAACTCACGCGCAGGTAGCGTGTTAAGCCCCGCCCACTCCTTTTCAGCTGTGACGTCAGGTGGAGAGATTGATAGCAAACAGTTATAATTAGTTCACACCAGTTACTTGCTTCATATATACGGTGAGTGTGGGCTCGCATGAAGAAAAAGAAGGTTAATCATTTCTGCACGATCACAGCCGTGTACTGTGCGATGCAAAAATCTGTTTGCTAGAAATAAAGCAATAAAATGTCAAACAAATAGATTGAAAGACGAAGACATCAATTACAACAATATATATAGCTACGGCTCCTTAAGTATACATATGGATCATTCTGTAATCATTATATCATTTACTATACTAGTGCACTCCGCCATGAAAAATTACTGTGGAAGAACATGGCTTGAAGAAAAAAAAAAATACAGTCGCATACGTATTATCGGTGGAGCATTAAACGCTCTAAAAGTAATTGCAAGTCCAAACTTATAACCTTCACTCGTGAAATTTTTATTTTAAAGAAGTTTTCTGAAAAAAAATATTACAAATTGTCATATGGAGGAGTGTTTTATTTTATTGATTTTTACTAATGAGTCGTTCCAAGGCGGTCTTTCGCATAAAAAAAAAAAACAGTTTCCCTGTCGACATATAATTTTCTTCGAATTTACCGAGAGAAAGATAATTATTAGGGCAACTTGGGTAGTCGAGCGATCAAAGTTTAACTAGAGAGATTTTGTTTCAAGTTTCATGACTTCTTTAAGAGAAATTAGTGTTGTCTGCGGTTACTTGAAAAAATTTGGACGGATAACTGAATTGCTCATAATTACTACGTAATAGATTATAGTTCTTGTTGGGGCAAAAAATGTTAGAAGCACAGTAGATGTTACGGTACCGGTGGGAGCGAAAACTTAGTATGCTCTTTCGATGCCAAAACCCCCCCTTTTTTCGCTACTCCAGAGCTTTAAGAAAACGAAGAAGGTTCACCAAGTTCTTTTTTTCCGTGTGCAAAATAACCAAACATCAATTATCAACCCATGATAGAGGATATAATGGTAAAAATATAATAGGAATACTATCGAAACTTGCGCAACACCGACGTTTTTCGCTCCAACAAGTAGCGTTGAGCTGGGCCTGAAACGCTTTCACGTGACAGAATAGACCGTTTAGAATTTACCGCGGAGCAGTAAACATGGGACGCTGAAAAATGAAAAAAAGTTTAGTTCCCTAATAAAAAAAATGTCACCATGACGGTCCTGACGCTTTAAACGTTACTGGCACGAGGTACAGTGATGAGGATTCCATCATGGCGTGGGGTGCCTTTTCCTCCAGAGGCATAAATAAACTTGAGCTTGTGCATGGACGTCATACAGTGGCTGATAACATTAATATGTTACAGAGAGCATCCCCTACAACCGAGGGTGCTCGTTTGTATAGTGATAGGGGGTTCTTCCAACAGGAATATGCAGCAATCCACAACGCCCCCAGCATACGATTTTCTGTTAGATGTAGGATATCCCTTTTCCCGTTATTCAGCCTGTTCTTCAGCTTGGAATAAGCGAGAACGTTTGTGAATTGATGGCAAGGTATGCCTAAAGAAATAATAATCTAAGACAGTAAATGATCGCAATGTCACTTTCACCACTAGGAGTAATCTCACCCTAACCCTCTTGGAAACACTCACTAAATGTCAAAAAGTCTCGTTGAGTTAATCGACAAGAATACTAATTCTTTACTTGTTAATATCAATTTCGGTGAAAAGAGTTTTTCTACTTATTTAGTAACTGGTCTTACAGTATGTTTTTGATCCATCACTTACAATGTGATTTTTTAAATAAACTTATTAGTCATATGTTTGTCGTCTCAATTATTTATCTTCACCACAGAGCAAAACTGTAGTTTAAAAAGGTTTTAAAGACTATATATGTCAAATAATATGTTTTTCAGTTTTCAACTAGTCCTAAACGAATGATCAAGAGTAATAAATGTAGTAAGAATACATACCACTTAAATGATTGGCAATCAACGTTTCCAGCATCATACGAACTAAAAAAAAAAACACTAACTAAAATACCGAAGAAGTACGCAGTACATATTCTCTACACAGTTTTCAGTATTACTGCTTAGTATTTAAGCATAGGACATACGGTACACGATCTGATACCTGTGACCGCCTTACTGCTGCTAGCATCCCTCGTGGGCAA
Source organism: Parhyale hawaiensis (assembly GCA_001587735.2). Classification (NCBI taxonomy): domain Eukaryota; kingdom Metazoa; phylum Arthropoda; class Malacostraca; order Amphipoda; family Hyalidae; genus Parhyale; species Parhyale hawaiensis. The sequence continues at coordinate 4,240,082 of LQNS02278143.1, read as the reverse complement.
CTGACGCACGCAAACTACGGTATGATAAAAAGAAGTGTTGCGCAAAGCGATCAAACAACAGATAAAAACCTTCGCCATCTTTGCTATACAAATCTTTTATTTGCTTAATCATGGAAGCTAAATAAAAATGTTCATCCCTTTGAAGAATAGATAGCGCAAACTTTAAAGGAGCATGAGTTACATTTTAAGCAGTCTGAGATTCAAAGTGAGCATCCAGTCAACGATTAATTTGCCCAGTGCAAAGTTCAAACGGCTCAAAAATAGAATTCAAAAGCTATCAGCGGTAAAAGCTTATACTTCGTATCATGCAAACAGCGTGCAGTCACTGAAAAAAGGAGCTTCTCTCCGCCTCATATCAGAAACAAACAAAAAAAAAAAAAAAAAAAAAGAATAAGGACGAGCTCAACGAAATATTTTGAATTGAGATTTTCGATTCATTAGTTCATGAATGTAGGTTAGCAGATATAAAGTCCAATCTGCGATGTACGAACAATCCAGAAATATAGAAATGAAATATAATCCAATGAGCAAAACATCCGGGAACAAAATAATGGTCCAAAGAAAATTAACTTGAGCATCCATTCCGTTCTTAGTAAAGGCCTTCCAATAATTGCATTCATATCTACAAGAGTTCATCACCAATTCTAAAATAAAGTTACTCTATCTTAATCTATCCCCGTCGAACCTAACGCACTCATTTAATTTGCCGCATTTTATCTAACCTAACACCTTATTTCCAATTTGGCCTTTTAGGATTGGTCAGTTGATAAATAGAAAACAATGGTAGTAAAATCTCTTGAAATTTAATATTTTAGGAATGAACAACGAATAGAGTCCTTATATTGCATAGTTGTCACTTCTGAAACTGGGCATTTAGGATTTAACTCATAGTTCAAATACCCTGAAGTATTGGGCATTGTACATAGCCAAATACACAAAAATAGTTGAATAAATTTTAAACCCTTGAAGAACGAGTCCATACCCAGAGAGCTAACTTGGATGCGGCATGCAACAAGATGAATGCAGACAATGGTCGGACACTATAATACTTTGACCAAAGGATGCCGACTAGCAGATTCAGCGTACTGCAAGGACTAAACTAAGCGTACGTTTCAACAGCATCAATGCATTACGGCGACTAAGCTAAGTCTAATTAAATATTTTATTAGCATATTCAACAGTGCGTGGTACCTGGAAAAAATTAATGTTAAGTCCACTGATATTCAAAATAGAATGTGTGTGTGTCTCCCGCAGTACAGTAAGTTGCATAAGAGAACGTAGCATTAGTACACAAGAGTCGATTAAATTCTAAAAAATGAACGTCGCGGGAAAAAATTTTCGCACCATCAGAATTCTTGAAAATGGACAATTAACTAAACAAAGATATATTTATCAAGATATTCTTATCTAGAGAACCTCGCAATCCAGCTTACGTGGAGATCGAAGCCCAGAATTTTGACCTTGTCAAAATCCAGTGTCCTTAAAAGGTAAAGGTAATAGGATTTCGTAAACTCCTAAAGTCCGATTCCTTAGAGGGATAAGAACAAGACTTGGTGCAACTTTGAAGTCCTGCTCCTCTTTGGGTCTATGACCATGGTTTTGACGAATATAAGGCCTTGTGTTCATAAGCCGAAGGAGCGGGACTTAGTAAAATTCGAAGTTCTGCCTCCGGGCAGGACTTAGTCAGATTTCGAAATTCAGTTTCTGCTTAGGTACGAAAACATCTCACCATCCTTTTGCGATTATAGTGAGTTTCTAGCAAGAGATATCAGAAACGTTACCGCAGTGATAACTGGCTTGTGGCGGCCATGCGTCCTTAGCGACGTCGCTTTCACCTGGGAACAGGTGCATCTAGTCGAATCGGTTAACCACTCGCAAAACCCTTACATTCAGTTCCCCGTCTTCATGCAGAAGAAAATAGCCATCCTTTCAGTAAGAACGACTTCTCCATCATTGACTTTTCTACTCCGATCGAACTCACAACTTTAGAATCCCTCTACATCCATGGAACAAAGCCTAGGCTAAACACAATGACCTCGGCTGTGCCACTACTCAAAGTTCATAACTGATCTTAATCCTCTGACAGTACAGGTACCGACATCCGGACCCTCCGAGCAACTCCACTCATTCGCATTTTGGACTTCATACCGACAACACATTAGATACAGGTTCTCTATATAAAAATTATTTTAAATAGACGATCCATTTATCAAATATAACTATGTTTAGTTAATTTTCCATTTCAAGAATTCTGATGATGGAAAAGTTCTTTCCGAAACGTTAACTTCTAGAATTTAGTCGACTCTTGCGTATTGCTACGTTCTATTACGCGACTTAGTGCGGAACACACAGTTTAACGGGTGAATTTGCTTCCTTTTCAAAATTGAAATTAAACAACACTAAGCCCAATGCAGACGAGAAGCAAAAAATTGTCGAGAATGGCATTTCGCCCACAAATGCTTCGCCAGACTCGGCGAAGACGTTGCTTGAAGAGCGAGTTCAGCAGGATGCGTCTAAGCGAATCTTTTTCGTAGTTTTGGTGCAATTCAAAGCAGCTTACTGTCCAATTTTCCCTATTTTATGTTGACTACTATGGTATTTAGCGCCTCCGCTTCTCTCAAAACGTTATACGTAAATGATTGCGACTGCAACTGCAATGTCAAAAGTATAAAATGCATCAATTTTGTCACCAGGTTACAATGATGATAGCCGCAGAAAATTTACATCTCAAAATTTTGTTTACAATCTAAGAGATAGCACAAAACATTCAGTTGTTGAGTACTATGCAAGTTGATTAAAAAACCGGCGTGTAAACAAGCAATAAAATTTATTAAACTAATGTTTACAATTTATTTTCCATACAACTTCTAAAAACGTTACCCTAGGGCACTGCCGCTGCAAAAACATTTCCCTCGTTAGGCGTACAATGAAATGTAGATCCAAACTTGACGATCCGGCAATTTTGTCTAGTCGACATCAGCGAAGATGTCGCACGTCTGCACACGGCTTAAAGCTAATGCATACGAGCGACAAAAATGACCGGAAGTCACAATTGTACGCGAAATGCTCAATGAGATTTAAGCAGAAACTGGGCAAAACTAGTCGCCAGAAGCGAGAGTTTGGAAAAATTCTGTTGGTGTTTCACTACTTCCATCTGTAGTAGTGCGTACTTTTAACTTTTTAATGCAAGTAGAATTTGAATTCAAATAGAATTTGAAAGTATTACTTAAAATGAAGAGCTCATTCATTATAATTCGATATAAGCAATGTGAAGAGTCTTAAGAACATGTCTCGAAGTTAGAACGAGAGTTGTCGGCACAGAATTAATAATCATATCTATAATTTCCTGATACACATTACGTAACGTGACGATTTTATTCTAAATGGTAGTAAATTTGAGTAATTTTACCATTCACACATGGGTACGAGGCGCATGCAGTCAAATGCTTCGGCAACTACGGCGGCAAGTTTCGCGTTCGGGCAATTTTTTTTTCTCGTCAGAAGCGAGGAAAATGTTGCTCGTGAGCATATGCCTTAACTGGCAACTGACTGAGTCTATTCTCTTCTTTTTCTTCTTTTCTTCCTCAGAAATCTTTATGATTCCGACGTAACGGCAATAGCTCATCGAGGGCCAGGGCGTGAGTCCCGGTGTCTCTCTGGCAATGGGCCTGTTGGTCCGTCTACTGCCAGCTATCTAATCTAAAGTTTATTACCTCACGATTTTAGCAAACAGTAGCCCCCCAAAAATGAATGGATTTTTGTCTGTTGCTCGCCCGTAAGCTTCGGCTCATTCTTTCCTGATAAACGCAAACAATAGTAAACGAGTCTTTTGAAGTCTAGAGGCAGGATATTACCGGGATAATACAAAGCACTCATACCAAGGACACTTAGATCAGCGATGATATTAAATCATTATTCAGGATGGCCAGTCCAGATGGAAGATTACTCTTTGACCGCAGTGTAAAAAAATGTAAATTTGCTATGTGAAAGTGATTACAGTTTCAAAGCGAAATCCGAGCGTTTGAACTAATATTAAACATCTTAGTCCAAGTACCCTTACTCTATGTATACTCAAACGATATTTCAAAGGAGGAAAAGAGAAGGTCATTAGCTTGTGAGCAAAACTAGCAGTTCGTGCCCAGATCGAAAGTAGTTCAGGATCGAAGACGAAGAAAATGAACGTAAGGACTACCAGTAAAAGTACTATCGAAACCGACGGTTGCAAAGCAGACGCGAAGAGAAAAAAAACATGTCTCGAATGCCTACAACGAAATCTGAATACCATATGGAATTGGGTATAGGTGAAAAAAAAACCACCGGAGAAAAAAAAAAAAACGGAGAAAAACACGCCCGGACGAGTAAGTTCAAAAGAAAAAAAAAAGCCGTTTGGCATACAATTCTATGTATGCTGGGCACAAGAGCCATTGGAAAATCAGTCATGCGTTCCAGGAAATACATTTATTGACAACCTTCATCAACTTCAGAGTAAAAACATCAATAATACTGCTGGCTTAGTTATTAGACGCATAATGTTACTGACAGTTTAACAGTTTGAAAGCAAATAGACTACAGACGTCAAAAGTTTATGAAAGTTATTGTATTCTTGGTATTGGTCCTCCAATTCATAAATTGGACCAAGCTATCAACACAAATTGTATCTACTGCTTGATTGCAATAATTATTGTTCAATTGAATAGTGTAGTTTAATCCTCTGTTTCCACAACAAAGTCGGCCTCACAGAGGAAGAAGGAAGAGACATACAGTATGTCGATAGAAACGTGAAACACATGCACGAGCGCCTTTCTACACAGGATTAACCCGCATGGGAACAGCAAGTCGATAATGAAGAGGAGAACAGAGAAATGTAACATCAGAAGGAACATGAAAGCGGCAAAGTGCTAAGTCGGCACGAAGGATAGACGACCGAAGGCCTAGCTAAGACTAAAGTAACCTGCCGAGTCCCCCTGCAGGTGCTGTTCCCCATTATATAGGGTGGGCAAACCCAACTAACCTTACCCTATGGCCCGCCCTAATGCCTCTTGAGAGGTATCCATTGCTTTTAAATACGACCGAGTTATCACCAGAAGTTGTACTCACTTCGTAAATACGACCAAGTCATCATTACACATTGTATCCAGTAGATAAATCGGGCCAAGTCATTAATAAGTCACCGGCCATTGCATCCAGTAGTTAACTCGGGCCAAGTCCCAGTCACCAACTGTTACGCCATCGGTATTGGCTGCACCAGCAAATGAGGGTCGACATCATCATGTTCGCTGATCAATATGGCCCAATTAAATAAAGCGCAGTAAAGCTATTAACAAATGTAATTATGGCTGCAGTGAAGCGAATGGATTTTAAGCGCCGCTCTACGGGTTCAGTAAACACAATCAAGCTAATAGAGGAAAAATTCCACGTACATCTGGGTCGCAAAATTAGTTTAGGTAACTGGGGCCTGCGCTCGTCAATGTGTTTAGCTTTGACGACAAGTGAACAGTTGTTGGCTTTAGAGCTGAGGGAAAGAATGAGGCCACTTGACAGCTTTGGAGGCTCAAATGGCATAATAGGTAGTGGAGGGAATGATTGACTTTGCACAGAGTTGAGGGAAAGAATAAGGCTACTTGACAGCTTTGGAGGCTCAAATGACATAATAGTGGAGAGAATCATTGACTTTGCACAGAGTTGCGGGAAAGAATAAGGCTACTTGACAGCTTTGGAGGCTCAAATGGCACGATAGTGGAGAGAATAATTGACTTTGCACAGAGTTGAGGGAAATAAAATAATTATTCATCCACCTTACTGCTTTGGAGGATCAAACGACATAAGACTTGAGTGACTTATTGACTATGGATACTGGGTGCACCTCTACAGTAACGTCTAATTTATTATAAACTGCCTAATCCCTATACACCCAGAATATCTATTGGTGAGGAACAGTTCACATACCGCTAACAAAAGAAATGTACAACACCGCAGACAATGACAAAAGACAAACATCACATATTCGGCTAACTGAATATAATGGAAAAAGCTCGTCGAGGGCCGGAGAGTAACTCTCGGCTACTCTCTAGGAATAGTGCTGTTGGTCCGTCCCCTACCAGCTACTGAACCCTATCCGCTTCCAATTTTTTTTCAGCCGCTTGAGCGTCAAGACGGTACAAATTTGTACCGCCCACTAAAATTGCTTATAACTTTAACTATATCTGAGTATTTTCTTCATAGTGTAAAAAATCATTTATCCAACTATTTTTTCGCCCATTAAATAAAAAAAAAGTGCCTTAGAGTAGTTTTCATGTAAATTAAATTCGAATAAAATAAAATACCTCCGGACATTACAGGGTGAATAATCCGGCAGCACATCAGCCGAAATTTTAATTCTTTCACAAGCTGAACGTATAATCGATTCTATTTTTCATTTCTAGCCTTGTTGCTGTCTTTTAGTGATAATTTTGAAAGTTCTTTTTGGATAAAAAGAAAATCTACACGGAAATTTTATCCTATAATTTTCTGAAATCTAATACTAAGAATAACCTTCGTGTGTTTATAATAAATAAATATATATATAAATATATATGTGTATTTATATGTTTGGTGTCACGCTCTTAACGAAATAGATAGGCGGTAATTAGCCCAGGTTGGAGACTCTGGTGCTCCTCTCAAGCTCCATTGAAAGTGATAGGCAGAAAATAGGCCGGGTTGGAGAAGATGGCAAACGTATCTTAAGCAGGGACAGTTGAAATTCCAACAATGAAGACATC
>LQNS02278143.1:4145976-4160893 GCA_001587735.2 Parhyale hawaiensis | reverse complement strand
TTTTTTCATTCTTTCGTTTTCTCCACCCGCTGGGCTGGTTGCGTGGGGGTTTGTTAACCTCATGGAGTTTCTCCGTTCCTGCGTCGCCAGTCTGGTGTGATTTAATAATAATAATAATAATAATAATAATAATATTCTTTAGTTGCTGCAAAACTTTTACCGACAGGATTGAGGTGATTTTTGATTTATATAATGGATCCTCTCCTCTGCCACTATCTGTGGGTCATCTATATTTTGAACATTTCTAGCCTTTCAATGCAACTTCTCGTTCCAGACTTTTGTTTGAGAAGTTGATCCATGTTTCATTGAGAGCTATAACATCGTAGGCTAGAGTGGCTGCTATAGATTGCAGTTCTTTCATTTTGTTCATCATACTCTGATTGCTACCAAATAAACATCGGATGCTGGTGTTTGCATAGCTCCTCTTGGTTAATGGTGCATTTGGAGGGTCCGATTGTTGGAAAAAGATAAGGGGGGGGGCAAACTTCTTATATCAGAAATAGAAGAAATTAAAGCACTCTACTTGAAACTGTGTCGCAATTTTTTACCACAGGATTTAAGTTTGCAGCGCTGTTTGTTTTTAAACTGCACTGTAAAAGTATACGATGTTTCCCGTTTTATTTACTTCTAACGGTACATCGGGTTTTGATCAATAAATAATGACCACAACCCCGCAGAAGTTCCGTGTGTGTTAGTTCAGTGCCGCCCTGAATTAACTCTCTGTTGGGCCTACATTAACGACGCATACATACTTCATTACTGCTCCGTGTAACAACCCACGCCCTGTAACATATTCAAATATACTCATACCTGTTAAAACATAGAAATTTACAGGACCCAAAGCTGCCGCCTACAGCGGATTCTCCCTATACTAGATATATAATGTTCAAGATTTTATTCCCGGGTAGCCTCTTCGATGTGCGAATACTTTTGGTATGCACAGTGCAGACATTTTGGCCTAACACAGCCTTTCTGTAATTGAACGACTTAGTGCGGTACTTATCAGCATACATCCTAGGTCTTTCAATAAAAAGGGAACTTATTCTTCCTACTTAGCATTGTTTCAAGGTTTATATAGTGATTTTAAAGTAATTATTGGAATTAAGCATAGTGGGTTGAAACTATAGCCATAATTTCTAGGAGTGACTACCCTAAGCCCGATTTTTAATGGATTAAGTAACAACATTACACACGATAGTGCACTATTTCCAGAAATTTTGGGTTCTTTACACGTTACCAACAACATTTCCAGTATAACTCCAGAAGTTTTATTTATAATTTATCCCCGTAACATGTTATTTTAAGTGAATTAACGTCACATATCCTAATACAAGTACATATTTATATAAGGTAGGGCTCCTGCATATATGAGTGCTGTATTTATTCTCCATACCTAATGTGGTCCGTAGTACATGTTTCTATCCATGCTCTATAGGGTTAACTAAGATGTATGTTCCCCTAATTGGGTTCCAGCCGCTGTCCGTCACCTTCGCCTACTGGATCGCGCGGTCTACTCAGCTAGTAGGTTGTGTGCCAAGAACTACTTAGCAAACTTATTCCATAATTGGAGTGTTATTTACCTTTCTTTGTATTTTACAAAACACTCAACAATGTGGTCCACTGGTTACATTTCTCTCTCCCACTCCACAAAGTATTTGAGAGAAACACTCAAACTGCGGCTACAATCCATTATTCGACATTGGAGACTGCAAGACGTCAAACTGATCACTTCATGCGACGCGTATACTCCAAATTCTGTCGGCACGGACATAGTGCTGGAATCCGTGTCTGGCCGTGTCGATATACAGGCGCTCAAGTCAGCCGCACACGATTTTTTGTGTGATTTTTCTCATCAGCACTTTGGGAATCTTGGGGCTCCTAAATGTTCCACTTGTGTTTATAATATTTGTCCATGGTCGCATTCTGTACGTATTTTTTATAATACTAGTGTAACTGAACCTCTCCTAACGGTTATTCGCTGCAAAATCTTAGTGATAATCCAAGTATTTTTGCAATCAGCGGTACACGCCGTTTGCTATCGACGGCGGGCGATGCAATGCATACTGTAGTACTTTTTCATTCAAATTTAATACATTTTTGCAGGTAGTACTATCTTTGCAACATCTGAGGACAGAATGACAGCGTAGAAAACACTTAGCAATGTTCTCACCAGGCTGTGTTAGCTCGCTACAATAAGGAATCTGTACTGAAGGAATACATTTGGACAAAGAATTCTTAATGCAAAGTATCACAGCCTATTTAAAATAGTGTTAAGGAAGTTTCCTGTAAAGTGCCTTGAGCTATCCCGTGACGGAAATGCGCTCAAGTAAGTAACACGTATATCCTAGTCTGGTGCGGCCGTATAACTATAAATAATACGCTAGTAATGTATAAGCGTCCCTAGATATGCGGTGGTTCACGAGAAGAAAAGGAAGTAACATGTAGAAACTCAGAAAAAACAGGAATTCAACTACGGAACACCGCGCAAGGAAATTGGTCAGGAAAGAAGAGGCATAACAGAAAAGGCATGTTTGAAGAAGCGGAGAAAGTTTTGGAAGCCGAGTGGGCACGACAAAAAGATGCCCAGAAGGGTGGCCTGAAACCATAGTAACTTATGGTGCCTCCTGGGATGGGAGGAGGGGATAACTTGCTTCAACTTGAAGATCGGCAGCTTAAACTAACCTGACTCTATGGCCAATAAAAGGACTGGTCCTAGGACTAGTGCTGGTTTCATAACTTTTGAATCGTGTTGCAGTGATATGTTAACAGAAACATAAGTGCGCTAGAAAAGGCTAGACTCGCCATTTTACGGAACACGGGTGAGAGTCGAACCGCGTCTTTGGGAAGCGATTGAATGCAAACTCCTAAAATTCGATTCACAGGGAGAAGCCCAAAGCACCTGCCTTAGGTTTTGGACGAGTGAGATTGGCTTAGAGAGACTGCGACCAGCCCCACCCCTAGCTTCCGATATTTTTTTTTTTGTATTCAAGATTCAAGTTATTATAATTCTTCATCTAGCACAGACAAGTGAAGAATCACGTAGTATGGGCTTCAATGGAAAGCTTCTATATGAAATGGGCTGAACAGTAAGTTTTATGAAACAGTGAATAGACAGTGAGACTCATGGAATGTACTGAAGATTAAAGTTTAAGGAATGTGCTGGAGATCAAATTTTACGGAGTAGGCTTTACGGTATATAACGGACTGTATAGTTAGGGTAATGTCTCAATTACCGAATGCCTTTCTATTACCGAACGCAATAAGATTCCTACCTCTATTCGGTAATAGATGGGCATTCGGTAATTGAGACATTACCCTAGCTTTGTGTAATAGACCGAAGATCATACCTTACACTTATGACCAACAGATTTCGACATCTTCTAATTCAAGTTCAAGCCAATGCTTGAAACTTGAAATAAAAGACGCACCACCACCCTTGATGGCAGTTTCAATGATATACACACACAACATAGTGACAAACGTAGCAGTCATGTATGAGTAACTTCACCCAGTAAGAAGCTAAATCAACGGCAGGTGGGTAGGTACTCACCGATGCAGGTAGCGAGGATGGCGGAGAGACCTGCTGGGGGTTGTCCACTCGCGTCCACATCTTCTTACTTGCGTTTGCATATTTTACAATTTCTTCGGAGTAAAATACACACTGTGGCACCAACATAAACGCTTTTAACAGCAACACTACAGCGTCGATATGTCCTCATGCATATGCCCTAATGATAACGTTAAACGTCTGAGTTACAAAACAAACTTATCTCTCTCAGAACTACCACGTAAGCACCAATTATGTATGTTAAGTCACTATTCATCAGGGAGAACTGCGTTATCAAGGCATGAACGGTTTCGTGATCGCGTAGCCTAATTTCGAATTTTTTATAATTCCACATAAGGTGGGAGCGCTCCCTTACCGCAGGAATAACACCAGAGGAGCTGCAAGAAAGCCATTCATAATTTGCGTTCACTCGCAAGGCGGGCGTAGCTAGAGTATCATCTGTTCATGACGTGGCAATAAAAGGTAACTCGACAGTAAATTAACTTTTCGTGCGGGGTTTTAGGGTAAGGTTCACTTTTCATCATCATTTAATATACTTTCGGCGTATGAGCCGTACTGCCCACACGCATGTATCTTCTTGTGGATCAAGCGTTTCGTTCGTGTTTCTTCTCCAATGAATCATCTGATACCTTATTTGGATAGTCCTGATCCACAGAACAAAATGCATATTTTATCTAGCCACTTCAGTGCACATAACACCACAATATATATGTATATGTTTCATATAAGCTTCACTTCACTGGACAACATAGTAAAACAAACAAATAAAGCAACGCTACCAACACAGTTGTACCATACACGTGAATCACCAGACCAAAGACCTGAAAAAAACACGAGATGAATGTTAGTTGCACTGAACATTATTTGTAATAAAAAATTGGTTCAATCCTCCTCGGACAAAATATCTAATTAATGGACAAACAGGAAAATGAAGGGACAATGAGTACGTCGAAGGGAACGTGCAGCCCATGCGCGAGGGTGTTCGTTCCCACGCAGGATCAACGCGTATGGGAACATCAATTTTTTTTTTGGGGGGAAGGAATTTAGTCAAAGAATCAACGACAGGAGTATGATAATTTGGATGAAAAGTGGGCAAGAAAGACGTCCCGTAGATCTATCTAGGGCTAAAATGGGCTTTAGCTAGGGTCTCCCGGGCGCGACTCCCAATACGATAGGTGAATGAATCCAACTAGCGTAACCCAAGGCCTTTAGGACTCGTCATACGCCCCTTGCCAGCAATTGCTTGACTACAGAGGCTGAATCGACTGTGGACATGAATAGACAGTAATATTATATATAGAGTAAGATCAAACCTTTGCGTTACGAATTGTAAAAAAAAAATATCTTGCTTTTTTATAGAAACTGCATAAGAGTAAAATCTCATGCAGTTCTCTTATTCTGTTAACAGCTGAATTCACACTCTCCTTCTGCTATTTTCATCAACATCGTAGTGCCAACTTCGAAAGCGTTGTAGCGGGAGAGGGCTACACAATAATCACCTAATAGCGTTACGCGCGAGAGGGTTACTCTGCCGGTTTGGCAAACGATCCAACGCGCCTTTGGAAGGAGGAAGAAAACAATGCGTGTACCATTAGTACTTGCTCCCACTTCACAGCCTATTAATAGAGTAGAATTCTTCATAATATATTTATTACAAAAGTTCCAACTCCTTTTGCACACCGAACACCGAAACCTACTGTGCCAGCAGTCGCAGATACTGGTAACTGCCTGGCAATACTCGAACTGTCACCCAACGTATATTTACTTTGCTACCGGCACTCGATGCAACTAAAACCCAGTGGCAACGTCACGTGTCGGCAAGCTCCTAGTGAAACTTAGCTGAAGAAATTCAGGAGAGACAGAAGCCCGCCCAACTGCAAAGAATCCAAATGAAATGCAAGTATTACTTAGAAATTACCAGTACGTACTGTCCTACCACAATTTTTATGCCCCAACTAAGTTTAGTCTCGAGAACTAATAGGCAAGTCTATAACAAACTTTACAGATACCGATAACTCAAAACTGGTACTAAAATATCAGTCAGTGCATTGCCGGTGGGCCCACTTGTTGAACTTGCACCCTAAGGCGTCAGATAAACAGGTAATACCTCCATAATTTACGTCATTGTTGCGAACATTGTAATTTTCCCATTCTAAACGCTCCCACCCACAACGTATATCGTGATCCAAAGAGTGTCAGAACGAAGGGACGTAGAGCAAGTCCGGCGAAACGCGACACAATGCAGGGGTCAACGCGGATGGGAACATCAAGTCGGAATAGAATAGGACAAAGATTCTACATAACTGGAGGCAGCTGTAACGGAAACAAGGCATAAATCATGAGGGTGAAACGTGAGGGTGAAACGTGAGGGTGAAACGTGAGGGTGAAACGTGAGGGTGAAACGTGAGGGTGAAACGTGAGGGTGAAACGTGAGAGTGAAACGTGAGGGTGAAACGTGAGGGTGAAACGTGAGGGTGAAACGTGAGGGTGACACGTGAGGGTGAAACGTGAGGGTGAAACGTGAGGGTGAAACGTGGGGGTGAAACGTGAGGGGGAAACGTGGAAGGAAAACGTGGAAGGAAGACGTGGACGGAAAACGTGGAAGGAAAACGTGGAAGGAAAACGTGGAAGGAAAACGTGGAAGGAAAACGTGGAAGGAAAACGTGGAAGGAAAACGTGGAAGGAAAACGTGGAAGGAAAACGTGGAAGGAAAACGTAGAAGGAAAACGTAGAAGGGAAACGTGGAAGGGAAACGTGGAAGGAAAACATGGAAGGAAAACATGGAAGGAAAACATGGAAGGAAAACATGGAAGGAAAGCATGGAAGGAAAGCATGGAAGGAAAGCATGGAAGGAAAGCATGGAAGGAAAACATGGAAGGAAAACATGAAAGGAAAGCATGGAAGGAAAGCATGGAAGGAAAGCATGGAAGGAAAGCATGGAAGGAAAGCATGGAAGGAAAGCATGGAAGGAAAGCATGGAAGGAAAGCATGAAAGGAAAACATGAAAGGAAAACATGGAAGGAAAACATGGAAGGAAAACATGGAAGGAAAACATGGAAGGAAAACATGGAAGGAAAACATGGAATGAAAACATGGAATGAAAACATGGAATGAAAACATGGAAGGAAAACCTGGAAGGAAAACATGGAAGGAAAACGTGGAAGGAAAACNAAGGAAAACATGGAAGGAAAACATGGAAGGAAAACATGGAAGGAAAACATGGAATGAAAACATGGAATGAAAACATGGAATGAAAACATGGAAGGAAAACCTGGAAGGAAAACATGGAAGGAAAACGTGGAAGGAAAACGTGGAAGGTAAACGTGGAAGGAAAACGTGGAAGGAAAACGTGGAAGGAAAACGTGGAAGGAAAACGTGGAAGGAAAACGTGGAAGGAAAACGTGAAAGGAAAACGTGGAAGGAAAACGTAGAAGGAAAACGTGGAAGGGAAGCGTGGAAGGGAAGCGTGGAAGGGAAGCGTGGAAGGGAAGCGTGGAAGGGAAGCGTGGAAGGGAAGCGTGGAAGGGAAGCGTGGATGGGAAGCGTGGATGGGAAGCGTGGAAGGGAAGCGTGGAAGGGAAGCGTGGAAGGGAAGCGTGGGAGGAAAGCGTGGGAGGAAAGCGTGGGAGGAAAGCGTGGGAGGAAAGCGTGGGAGGAAAGCGTGGGAGGAAAGCGTGGGAGGAAAGCGTGGGAGGAAAGCGTGGGAGAAAAGCGTGGGAGGAAAGCGTGGGAGGAAAGCGTGGGAGGAAAGCGTGGGAGGAAAGCGTGGGAGGAAAGCGTGGGAGGAAAGCGTGGAAGGAAACCTGAAGGGAAACCTGAAGGGAAACCTGAAGGGAAACCTGAAGGGAAACCTGAAGGGAAACCTGAAGGGAAACCTGAAGGGAAACCTGAAGGGAAACCTGAAGGGAAACCTGAAGGGAAACGTGAAGGAAAACGAAGGGAAACCTGAAGGGAAACCTGAAGGGAAACCTGAAGGGAAACGTGAAGGGAAACCTGAAGGGAAACGTGAAGGGAAACCTGAAGGGAAACGTGAAGGAAAACGTGAAGGGAAACGTGAAGGGAAACCTGAAGGGAAACCTGGAGGGAAACCTGGAGGGAAACCTGGAGGGAAACCTGAAGGGAAACCTGAAGGGAAACCTGAAGGGAAACATGGAGGGAAACCTGGAGGGAAACCTGAAGGGAAACCTGGAGGGAAACCACCTGAAGGGAAACCACCTGAAGGGAAACCACCTGAAGGGAAACCACCTGAAGGGAAACCACCTGAAGGGAAACCACCTGAAGGGAAACCTGAAGGAAAACCTGAAGGGAAACGTGAAGGAAAACCTGGGGGGAAACGTGAAGAAAGTACGGTGGACTCGAAGGAAAACGTCCCGAAGGCCTATCCGAGCCCATGTCCCACGCGTTCCCAAGAGGCTCCACTTCCTATGCAGTGCTCAGCGGCCGAACCTAACTACCCTTCTACACTACACTTAATGAAAGGAAGTGACAAGTTACACAGTTAGTGAGTAAAATAAAAATTGCTACGCTTGCATCTATTAGCGCACTGAATCTGTAAGAAAGAAGAAGAAGAATGACCGGAGGAAAACTATCAGTATAGTATGAAGGAAGAAGTTTAAAAGAATAAACTTAGGAAACGAATATGGCAGAAGGAAATTAATAGATTAAAACACTTAAAAACTCTCTCAGAAAATGCAGAACTAATAATATGCATGACACCCAGATAGAAACTCACCCATTGCCGCTGTTCATATGATAAGAATACACGTTATAGCCATTCCATCCACTGAATGACCCGCATCTCAATCGAAACGCAGAGAAGCAGTACAAGAAAATATCAGTGGCAGCTCGAGAAAAAATAAGAAAGCGACAAAAAGTTAGACAGTAATCAATCTGCAAATAGAAACCCAGAAATAGTGGTTGAACGTACGCAAATAACTTTTAAATTCAACAATCTGCTACAACAGCACGGTCGATCCTATCTCCCACACAAATCAAAACTGTTCAATATTTTGAAGCAGTTTGATGGAGCAGCATGGATCTATGCAAATAAGCCAGGAACACCAGTCACGTACATGTACTTGGTTGTAGCTATGGAAACACCAGTTACAGCCCGTCGCGTTTAGTGTTTCCCGATTATATACCATAAAACACCGGACAAAACCTCTTGTATGAGGGAGGCCCAACCGCGCGGCAATATATAATCTAGCAAAACAGACCCATAGTTCGCTCTCTCAGAATCTAACCAATATTTGGCGAGATATTGCAATGGATGTTGCAGCAAGGAAAACGGAAGTGATGGCGGACTAAGCGGTATAAAAAATAATGTCGCAAGCTGGGTTTCAGCACTTCGAGCTACTGCATTATTTTATTTCTACACTATAGCCTGTACATGTTGAGTTCTACCATCCATGTCCGTGTAGTAGATGGAATGCCAACATAGCAGACTCGTTGGTTACCCGGTTTTTGTAGAACGGTATAGGACGTCTACATTGGAATCAGTTTTACAATTTACAGTAAATATCTCGTTCTTTCACAAAATTGCCACCATGTACAGACTCGCTTTGGCGTATTAATGAATTTCGTTGATCTCAGTACATAACCAGCAATAGGTGTTGAGAAACACACAGCTGGCAGCGAAACCGAATATAATCACTGGCCAGCGATATTAATCGCCGAAACTTATTTGAAAATTCAAATTGCGTTTGAAAATGGGATATTTGGGAACCAAGTAATTGATCATTAGTACGATAAGCCATTAAGGCAATGTAGCGGCTGTAGCAGGTCGCCAGAGTATTTGGCTGTCACGCGCAGAGAGAGCGAGATCGAAACTTGTGCCAGCAGGCAAGTTCTTACGCTTGGCTCGCTGAGTCAACAGCATCGGCGCCCAATGTTGCTGCGGGGATACAGACCCTAACCAGAAATAGGGATGGCAGGAGGTCGCGGGACGTCAAAATATGAGCCTTCCGCCGCTGGCGCAATATAGCTCTTGACTGTAGATGGTCGACTGCGGCCATACGCTCATTATTCAAGCACATTATGGTATTCTCTGATCTGAATACTAAAAATTGTTTACTTATTAACATAAAATATTTTTGATATTCACATGTTGCAGTCAGAAACTAATAGTTATATACTGGGATAGGAATCTCCTCTTTCATAAACGTTCCTTTCTATCAATGCTTGACTAGGGGAATAATTTAGGCTTAGTATCTCCCTGGACTTTTGACAGTCGGACTTTGTTTGGTTAGATAAGATGAGGTAAGGTTAGGTAAGCTAACGTAGGGTTAGGTAGGTTAGGTTAAAATAGTTAAGGTTATAGATGAGATCGATTCGGTCACTTAGGTGAGGCAAGATTTGACTCTTAAATGTCTAGAAAATCTTGACTTTTTGAGAACCAAATAATTCACTATGATAAACTATTCATTTCTTACAGTATTTTCAAATAGCTTCTGCTGAACATACTGCTGTCCCTAATATTGCAGCCACAACAGAGGTAAAAAATTAAATTATGTTCTGCCTGATTCAAACTCTGCACCCAGGATTTGGCGAGTGCAATTTTACTGCATCGAAAAAGTATTTCTACTCGTAATTTTTGTTTGAAAGTGGACATTTAGCAGCCCTAGACCGAGATCGTCGAGATATGGCTCTTCTCGATGGTCTCACCGAGACTCAGCGATCTGCAACCAATGTTTCATGACTTCGGATAACTTCTGCAATTGGGCAGTGGGCACTGCAGCTGAGAGCACAAGTCTGATTACTTACCAAACCGCTCAGACAGACTTTAATCTCCTCACCGCTTCGAAAATGGCACCTTTCTCACTCCACGGGGCGTCAGAATATAAGGGTAAACTTACGGTGTCAATGTCGCAAAACTTGGAGTTAATTTTTACTATGACCCACATTCGAGCTTCGACATATTAGACCAATATTATCTCTATACTGGTTAACGTGCTGAACACAAATTAATAGGTTACAGCCGTCAGAAATGCTTGTTTTTAGGAGTATCGATATTTTAAATTTAGCACTACATTAGTACTCTGAAGTTCACACTTTTCCATCGTATTGTGACTGTTTGTACTTTTGGTTACTTTTGCTCTAACTCCCACTAAAAGCTAAGAAATTGAGACTACTATCCTGGTTGATTGATGCCCTGCTCATATATATATCGATTACAGCTATCGGAAATGAGTATTTTTTGACAAATTGGTAATTGGTAAGAATTCCTATTATTAAATGCCTGAATGAACTGATCATCGATACATTTTTATTATTACCCTCCACTCGAACCTAAACCTTTTAGACCATTAATCTAATAGATGTTGATGTATTAAACACAAATTTGTAGGTCTTAACTGTAAAAAAATGCTTGATTTTGGAAATACTGTTGTGTTAAACTTAGCACTGATTCAGTATAGGTACTCGTAACTGCGCTTTATTTTTGTCTGCACAATGGGTAATTATTCGTCTTATCCCCCATCCGAGTTATAGGATAAGAAAGTGATTTCTAGCATGAATGAGGTGTGCTGAAAATGAAAATGACATCCATTTTTTTTTGTGGAAATTGGGCAAACCAGACCTACGCCTAACCTGCCCGATACTATGAAGGGGTTTATGCCTAACTACCTAACAGTACGGCCTAATGAGAGACAAATCTGAGGGATTTTTTGCGTAACTACCCAATAGTACGGCCTAAAGAGGGTTGAATCTGAAGGGGTTTATGCCTAGGCTAACTACCCGACAGTACGGCCTAAAGTGGGGCGAGTTTGGCTCTTGCGCATACGCATGTAACCCAACCTAAAGCAGCAGCGCGCTCCGATGGGTAAATTAAGACGCTGAAAAGACGAAAATTTGATAAAACAAAACAGAATTTCCACAAATAAAGACCTATATATTCTCAATCAGTAATTTTCAACGATTCAAAATATATTAATATAATTCTAAAGTTCAAGTGGGGGATAAGACAGATATTATCCGCACAATGTTTGCCTAAGCATCAGCAGAACCAGTCCTACGCTCCTAACATCAAAAAGTAAAGCATTAGTGGATGTAAGGTTTAAGGAATTATCGTCTGCAGTATTTGTATACTGAAAAGTTTCAAGTCTGTTTCTACAATAATGGCGATATCACACAGTAAGAGCGAAGTCATATATATGTAGTATGACGATAGCAACTAAAAACTCGCGCACGAGGGTGTTCCCACACAGAATCAACGGTCATGGGAATAAGTCTGGTACGAAGAGAAAGAACAGATGTAAGTCAGATCAGTAGGGATATGAAATCGGAAGGAAGCAAAGTGGGCACGAAAGACAGACGTCCCAAATGTCTAGCTAATGGCTAAAATAACCTACAGATCGCCCTGGGGTGCTGCTCCATATAACAAAGAATGGGCTGACCAAAACTAACCTAACCCAGGGGACAATAGCCCATCCTAGGCCCCCTGAAGATCGCAGTCTTCAGGGATCTCGCTCCGCAAAGTAGGTTAAAAAAAAGGGGTACTGGTTCTCACCCGCAAGCGAAACGAATAGTGGTACTACTGTTTTCGTTTATGGTTCTATGTTTATCTATTTGTTTGTCACCGCAAAAGAAGCAGAAGCAGTTAAGCCATCACCGCAATCTTTTTCAGGCAGTCAGGTGGGTTGCCTGAGATGTGAAAAATGCCAAAAATCTAGTTAGTTGGTTATAAAAAAATCGGCGTTGAATTTGTAACTCCAGGCTCAGCACTTTCATATCCTACCCTTCACCCCCTTTTACCGTAGGTGATGGTCTTAACCAAGAGGCGTTCTAGTTCGGCAATATTTAGTAGGTCACTTGCGATTACGACGCGTCGGATACGACATTTGTGGCACTGGAGAGCGACACATGGCTGATACATTTCTTTCATTCGACCGAGAAACTGTGCGACTCTCCGTATTTACTCTCGCCTTAGCATAAAAGAACTGAAATTAAAAGAGTTTGTTGTTGTGATGATTTATTTTCTATACGAATTTTATTTAACATTCACTTCATATAATACAGGCGTTTAATAAATATAATCCTAAGTAACTGGGCTAGAGTACTGGTATTATGTTGAGTTTAATAAATTAATATCTAAAAGAAATACTCATATGCGAGGGTTGTAACCTATAAATTCGTTTTCAGCGCATCAATATCTTCATGATAGTTGTCCAAAGTTCTTATGTATGAGTAAAGCATGGGGTAATAGTAAACTAGAGCACTCTGAGGGCGCATACCTCCGCCAAGTGAGCCAACGGTAGCAAAAATTCAAATTGGCTCTGAAACCATCATTTTCTTTGCATAAACTCGAAAATCTAATCATTCGTGCCTTATTATATAAATAACAGCATGTTCAATTTTTTTGAAGATCCGTTCGTAACTTTTTGAGTTATAATGTTAACAAACGTTATGACAATATGAGTCAAACATACAAACGAACCAACCGATCTGCACCAAAATTTGATCATTTTTTTTATATCTTTTACCATTACTAACGACTCCTATAAATTTCATAAAGATCCATTCATTATTTTTTGAGTTATTGTGCTAACAAGCATAAACTTAAAAACAGTGACTAACGAACGAACGAACAAACGGACCAATACCAAAATTTGATCATCAACTCTTTATTATATACCTAACAACTCATGTTAATTTTATTAAAATCCATTCATAACTTTTTGAGTTATGACATCGAGAAAAATAAAGCAGACAAACAAACAAACACACGGATGGACATATCTTCACCAAAAGTTAATCATCTGTTCCTCCTAACATACCTAACAATCTCTGTAAATTTCATCCAAATCGGTTCATAACTTTTTGAGTTATCTTGGTGACAGACAGACAGACAAATACGACGAAAACATAACCTCCTTGGCGGAGGTAAAAATGCCTGATTTTCAAACGAAGTTGGCATAGAAAACAGAAAATCTTTACAGAACCAAATTCTTTGGCATTATTTTGAGAAAACACAATATGGCGTTCACAGGGTGTAGAGCGAACCTTGAAAACTTCGAAAGCATAATTAGGGGCACAACACCCTGAGGTGTGTATACAGGTATTCCTTAACGACCGCGACATATTTATCCGAGTGAATTCCTTATTGCGCATTTATTTGAGCGACCGCGATTTCTCCACAGCGCAGATGTCTTCAGAACGACGCTGCAGAAAAAAAAAACAATCTTATTCTGTAGTGTTTTGAAAGGTGCCGGCCACAGCATAGCAGTTCACTACAAATTTCCAACGTATGACCCTTATAATGAAATGTATCGAAAGAAATGCATCGCAAAACATTGTAAAAGTAGAAGAAACTTTTAGTACTTGATAGTGTGATGAGCCACTTTAAAACCTTGTAAGATGAAATTAAACATCATTAACTTGTATGCTAAGGTTCTATTTTCATTAAGCAGGCGTAATTGCCGTATACGTATTGAGTATGTATTTCTTTTAATCTGTTAGTTTTGAAACGTAGAAATAACTCAGTATGTACCTATATAATTATATAAATTAAATACGGTTTGGATATTGGAACAAAATGAACTTGGGTTACCATGGTCTTTTAACTTACCCTAACTAACATTCTATTAGCTGTCCCATGATTTTTTTTTCTCTTGAACAGTTCAGCAAAGAAATCAGACAACTTTTTACTAGAACTTATAATTTTACTCGTGATTTGGAGAAGGGCGCGCTTTGACGATGGCGGTTAATCTTGGAGGAATACCTGTATGTTTGCACACATTTTTGGGTTAAATTCTATATTAAGGGCCGTTGATATAATGCGAAAAAATGATGAAATACATATTCTACCTTAACGCTACCTAGCAAATGAAGAAAAAAATGAGCGGAAGTTGAGAAAAATATTATAAAAAATAATATGACGTCACAGTACTAAAACCTTTTGTTTTGACATTTGTTCGTTGGTGCTGGTTAGGTTAGGTTCCGCACATTTGTCCTTGGCTTTGATGTCTGTTTGTCGGTATCGGTTAGGTTCCGCACATTTTTGTCTTTTGTTTTAACATTTGTTTCTTGGTACCGGTTAGGTTAGGTTCCGCACATCCAGTACATCGCATCAAAGCCCGATAAATGGGGTTTCAAGTTCTTTGCACGAGAAAGTTCTGACCTCGGAGTAAATATAACCCTATCAGAAATTTTCGTTGGAAGCATCCATGATTATGTTCGGACATGGATGACATTCGCTCGAAATCTACGGCAATTATGAGGGGGTTCCCAACCTTTATGGTTGGGCTAATTCCAAGGTTTCCAACCATAATTATGGTTGGAAAGTACCACATAATTTTCTATAAAATTCGCCGTTGATATACCGTGTTTCCAAACATAATCAACGGTATTCCA
>LQNS02278143.1:4066131-4077604 GCA_001587735.2 Parhyale hawaiensis | reverse complement strand
TTCACATTTAAGAAGAATACCAGATAGACCAGCGGTCAGCGGTTACGTGCACTGTGGAGATAATTCGCTGCTGGCTCTCTCTTTGGTTGCAAACTGCGGCACCACAAAAGACACCCAGCAGAGTGACTCCACATACGTGGGGTGACGTGAACAACGTCACCTGGACTTCTTCCGAAGACTCTCAAGGTAACTCAAGGTAACAGCAGCGCCAGGGGAAGGATAGGGAGCAACATTGCCATTTTTCAACTCTCGTGTGCAGCGCACTTGTGGTTTGACGGAGTTCGATAGGATTAAGGAACAGGCGCTATTTATCGGTAAGTTAAACTGAGAAGCTGCATTAGGTGAACTAAAGTGAGTAAAAATAGCGTAGGTTAAGATTACTTCATTATAAAAAGTAAGAACATTAACTAACCGACCGTGGAATTTCCACGGGTCCCGCTTGTTATTATTATTTCATTTTGTTACAGGACTGTACAATATGGTTCATGCCCAGTACCACTACGTGGCAGCAGAGTTACCAAATATTATGAAATGTCAAACTACAGGCCTAATGCTTACATACCCGCTGTAGAGGCAGGCCAGAGTGCTGAGCTCATGGCACTAAACGGTTCAGCGCCGTATACTAACCCAGACAACCGATATTTGACGCGCTTACTCAGCATCTGATGCCTGCACAGCAGTCGCGGGGGGACTGACGTGACCCTGAAATAGGACACCGGTCACTTCATATTAGTCTCCCGTCGATGGCGCCATAGCTCTTGATGATCCGTGGTCGAGTGCAGCCGTACACTCTTCTGGGGCCAGTTGGAATATATCTGCTGCACGAACCGGTGCGTGTGGGCCTCCCGGTAGGGTGTGCCCCGGGATGGGGAGGGGCGCCAAAGTTGATTTTACTTGCTCCTGTACACCCTCAAATAAGTTACATTTTTTTTATCACCAAAATACCATTGTAGGCCAAGTGACTTGCAGGTGAAAGTTTCCAGCTTAAAGGAATATAACAGTCGGCTGACATGAGAAAAATATTTCCCATAAGTTTGTCAACAAAGACTGTAGTTGTTGGTTTAGGTGAAGATTAAATAAAGAGCAATCACCCAAATTTCAATGAAGTATATATACATACGCTTTTTGAATTTCTTTACTATAAAACCACTAGAATTGCGTGTCTATTTCTAAAATATTATTCATGTTAAAGTGTTGTTTGCTCATTTTTTTCTGAGTTCGACACACAAAAAATTTTCTGCAGACGGTTGGTTGTGAGACGCGGAGAGTTTCGGGCCAATTTCAGCGGTTGATTGTATATTTTCGGGGGCAATGGGAGCCCAGGAATGAAAGCAGACGGTATACATATAGTATAAGTGCACATGGAGGCGCTGACCTTTTTTGAAGCTTAACAGATAAAAGAACTAATGGATACAATGCAGCTTTCAGGACAAAATCAGTAGAAAAAGAAAGGCATTGTCAATTCTTTTTTCATTATAGTTGGTGACCAGGCACGCTAGTGCACAAAGAGAGCGGTTTGCGTACTAGAACCGCTAATCTGACTATGGGCTGATTTGGTCTGCTAGAGTCGATCGAGAACTTTATTCGTAGTAGAGCATTGCTTTTATACCAAGCCAAAGTTGCAAGGACTAAAATTTTGTCTGTAGGCAGGTAAATATGAAAATTTGTTCGTAGTTACGAACATTTTCTTGTAACTCAAGTACAATAAGGTCGAAGAATATTTGCATGGACAATCAAAAGCAACTGCGAACATTGACAACAATACAATAATTTCGAACAAATTGCTACAAACAAGCTGACCTCTGCAACATTATCATTGCTGGTCTCAGTATATAAGTACGCAAAACTCATTTTCAATCACAAATAAAAATAAAAAATCTACCGAAAGCTGTGTCAGTAGAACATGAATCTTTCTTTTAGGTACAATTTTTTTTACGTAACTATCACTACGATGCAATATAATGCAATACTGCCCATTTCTGAACCTCCTCTCCAGTCCAGAGCTTTGAAGAGAAACGGAAATCATTCTGCGCTAACTTTGTCCACTAATGAAACATGCAAATCCAGTGCTGCGGAACTTTCCCCCTGCGGTAAAAACGGAACTCCAATTGAATTTTTTCTATCAGAGTTTTAGCATTCAACCCTCGTACAGCTTCATTCCTGAAGTGTTTTCTTGGCGTACCTGTGACAAAAATTCCTTCGAAACTATGCAACGCAGCCAAGCCATTTAAGTTACACCGGATACTCTCGTATTTCTTTTGCTAGTTTGCAAGATGCTGCTAATCTTATTCATGACAGGTTGTTTTATTTTGATACAAGTTTTCTGTGATCCATTGTAAAAAAATGCTTTTAGCGAAATAGCATAGCCCGGTGCAGGTAGTGTTAGGCTGGACTGTATTACTCACGGCTAGAGCAAATTTACCTAGCTAGCTCTAAGGACGATAATACATCATTGTAAACATTGTAGAAATTGGGGGGACAAACGCCGATTTACGCGAAATAATACGTTTTCCACCTCTGCTCCCAGCTGTACAGCAGCACGTGAGAAGAAGTTTTCGATTTAGAAAAATCAGTCTAAGTGGGGCTCGACATTACGAAGCAAGAAGGTTGGAAATTAATCACTTAGGATCGGTGGTGGTTTAGAAAGGGAATGAAGGCACTGAGGGTGCCGTATGCAGTCCTTTTGTATCGTGTAAGTTTACTTGAAGTAAATTATCTTAAGCGCAATGTTTGGATAGGGCGACGTGCGTGACTGAATACAGAAGTCATCAGTGCGAGAAATCCTCGTGGGAATTGCTTGAAGTAGCACAAGTAACATGTATTGATTCAATTTAAGAAAATAAACACATTTCCACTTTATGAACTTCTTGTTAAAACGTGGTTAAGTGGCTAATTTAGTTGTACTTTTTAAAACTTCAGCACGTCAAGGCAATAACAGTAAAATCAACAAGTTACTCACATGAATATTTATTGATGTTTTTATTACTTCTCTGCTTAAGCGTGTTTACAAAATGAAACATATTTTGAAGACTGTTTTGTATTAATCTATTTTTGTCTGTGTATCTGCCGCTGCTCTGTTACACTTGAAGTATTTACAGATGTGCACACAGCAAATTAAATGCATCATGGCGACAACTTTAAGTCACGCGAGCATAATTAAAGAAGTTTATGGACAAAACTGAAAGACTATTATTGTTTGCTGCTCTAAATTTTGGCTCTGCGGAAAGGAAGATGATGTTTGGAGTTGATAATTCATAGGCAGAATCATACAGGAAGGTGTAAAATATCCTCTCTGTAGCAGTGATTCCAACACTGAGGGAACATCAGTGCCAATGGTTTACGTCAGTGAGACAGTCAGGTACACTACAGTGGGTGCGGCTTGATGATGCAAATCGTGTTTGTTGAATAAAAATTATGTTTTTCAAATTTACTTCCGAAATTTTGATAAAACTCATTTAATCAAGATATTTTCTTTCTTTTCAGGTGATATACGTCGCAATATTCAGTTCGATAATCCTGTTTTTAGGAAAATAAAAGAAAGTAGTGCTTTTAGGTAAGCGTTGAAAAATGGAAAATAACTGGATTGACTGATTCTGATCGACTGAAAATCACATGAATGCTTGACAAATGAATGACTTCCATTGAAATATCCAAATAAATGAATAGAGATCATCGAACAATCAAAGCATATGTAATAAATCGTACATGAAAGACCTCATTTAAAGAAACACACCGATAGGGATGAGAGCCAAATTGCTAGGGAGATGGTTGGAACACCTCATTCTACTAGCAAAAGAATTTTTGATGCAGCTGGATCACTGCAAGTGAAAAAAAACTTCGAGGTGTGGGACGCTGCATGAGGAGCTTTGAAACGTGAAGAACCCGGCTAAAAAACCGCCACTGAGCAAAATTCACAGGGAAATGCGCGTTCAATCGGATAAAAAATATGGTAAGAGAAATTTCAACAATGTCCTTTTCACCGATAAATGCTGCGTCACCCTGGATGGACCAGACGGGTGGTCGTTTAGTTGGGATTGAAAGGGCGCCTTTTAGGAAAGCGGCAAAGGGGTAATGTGCTGGGCTTGAATCAAAGGAAATGACATTATAGGACCGTTTAGGGTGCCAGAAGGGGCAAAAAAGATTCCAAGGGACACTGTCAGCTTCTCAAGAAATACTATGTTCCCTGGCTGGAAGATCAAAGTTTGTTGGACAGAAAATCCTTAGTATTTCAGCAGAATAATGCACCAGCGCATAAGTCCCGTTATAATAAGAATTGGTTTTCGTTCATGGCTTCAAAGAAAGTAATCTGATAGTTTGGCCCCAACAGTCCCGATTTATACCCCATTGAAGATTTATGGTTCATCATTAAACATAACATTTATGCTGACGGAAAGCAATATAACAACGTGGATGCTCTTTCGAATGCAGTTGAGGGTATCTGTGGGTTGATCAAGCCTTGCATGTGAAGTATTAAATCTGACTTCATCTCTCGACAAGCGTCTCCTGTAGATCCTTGAAAATGGAGGAGGCTATGTTAACTACTGCGGTGAAATGAAGAGCATTTTAACAATTTTGTTTGCGTTAGCTTCTAGTAAATTGATTTCTCTGTTCATTTTGATTCTATATTTGTTAAATAAAAGCGTTTGAAACAGCAGAAACCATTATTTTTTACCTCTGCATAATCAAGCCGGATACCTAAAAACACAGCTTTTTTTAATTTTCCTACAAGCAGAATAATTGAAGTGAATATTGCTAAGGATATAACCTAACAGCGAGGAGAATACGTTGCTTAAACAACTACACGGTCAGCGGTTACGTGCACTGTGGAGATAATTCGCTGCTGGCTCTCTCTTTGGTCGCAAACTGCGGCACCACAGAAGACACCCAGCAGAGTGACTCCACACACGTGGGGTGACGTGGACAACGTCACCTGGACTTCTTCCGAAGACTCTCAAGGAAATACATCAAAATTTGGGCAGTAAAAGTTGAAAAATATAATTTATATTGCATAAATACGATTTGCATAAGCAAGCCGCACCCACTGTATTATCCTAGTAGTGTAACCGGTCGTCGAAAATGGCGGCAAAGAATTAGTGATGATTGTTCTATGTTTACCCTCTTTGTTATTAATTTCTGCAGAGGGATTGCCGCTACACTGGCAACTTCTCTTGCGTAGGAGCTCACCTGCTTGCCCCCCTCCGGGGGTATAGGATGGGCCATAGGCCATAGGGTTAGGTTAGTTAGGTTCGCCCATCCTATGTTATGGGGAGTAGCGCCCCCAGGGGGTTTGAGTAGGTTACCTTAGCCATTAGCTAGGCCTTCGGGACGTCTCTCTTTCGTGCCCACTTTGCTTTCTTCCACTTTCATACTCCTACTGATCTTACTTTCTCTGTTCTTCCTCTTCTTTCCCGACTTGCTGTTCCCATGCGCGTTGATCCTGTGTGGGAACACTTCGTGCATGGGTTCCCCGTTTTTCTGTTGACATACTATATGTCCCTTCCTTTTCCTCTCTTAGAAGAGCGTAGTACTTATTTAGGGAGGCTTAAATATTCTTATAATACCTAATACCTGCTTGCCGGCCTGCTATTCGCCCGTGATCGTGGTGCCGAGAGGTTATCTGACGCTTTGGCTGCTGGTGGCCTACATCATTTTGAGCGGGTAAGTTCATCTTTGAACTAAGGACCAAGTGTAAAGGCTTCAAAAGTCCTGACTTCGTCCTGCTTACAGTGTAAAGGCGGATAAGTGATTTTCCAGCGTTCATGTGTTATAAATATTAATCTTGTTCGAGTTACACGTGTTAAATTGAGATAAACGCGTGTGTGTTAAGTGTTCACTTCTTCTTTGTCTCCTAATATAGAGGGCTACTTTCTCGTGCTGTGTAAGATGCTCAGTTCAGACTTGTCTTCGCGAACTAGGTTACCGTGGCCACTGGCTGGGCCTTCGGAGTGTTGCCTTCTGTGCCCACTTTGCTTCTTTAAATTTTCATGCTCCTATACCGATGATGGGTTGATCTGTTCTTCCTCTTCTTTCTCGGCTTGCTGTTGCCATACCTGCTGACTTTTCCATGGGTCCCGCCTTTCTCCTGACATCGTTTGCATCCCTTTTCTTTCCTATCTCCCAGTGGGTAGGAAGTCTTTAATTAGGAGAATCCTTTTAAAACATTTCTTTGTACAATCTTTGTAAGCCTGAGCCGGCCCGGACCTCTTCGTGAGTCCGTGCAGGACGGTCATTGGCTGCTCCGGCCCGTACTTACAGTGTCCTTCTTGCAGGTGTGTCCTGGAGCTGCAGCGAGGTGCAAGCAAAATTTTAATCTCTCGTGGAAACCTTGCTGGATCAACAGCAACCTCTAACTGGATCTGCTGTAGTCGTCCTATTGGACTCGTATAACCTTCCTACTGAATCTGCAATATCCTTTTTGCTGGATCCGCCGTACTTTCTTGCTCGATCCGCAGCAGATTTCTAACTGGATCTGCTGCAATCCTCCTAGTGGATCCTTGTAATCATCCTACTGCATGAGTCTGCAGTAATCTTCTTGCTGCATCTGCCGATCATTCTTGCTGGATTCGCCAAACCTTCTTGTTGGATCCTCCGTACCTTCTTGCTGGATCTGCCATTTTCTTTCTCACTGGATCCGCTGTAAACCTGGTGCTGGAACTGCGGTCATCTCCTAGCTGCATCCAAGCTATAAGTTGGATCCTTGTAACCGTCAACCTGCTTCTTGTATTGACTGTACTCCTGGAACTCTCTACCTGGAGCTAATTTGGGACGTCGCTGCTCACCGCACCGTCGTCTTCGCCTCCAGCTGTGTTCCTTACGAACGGCGGGCGAGCCTGCAAAACCGTCTGAAGCGCTTCGTTGTTACCACCTTGCTTCTCTCGCTCCCTTGATAATTTAGCTACGTATTCTTTATTTCCTAATTTAAGATTATGAAAGTCTTTGAGTTTTCCTAGCCTCTCCAATCGCGGCCGCTGCATTGAGATCTGCCCCGACCCTTGACAATTTCGACACCCTTCAATTGCCCACTCTTGGTAAAAGCGCAATTCTACTTTCCGTTCAGTGACATCGACCCACAAATAATATACCTGTATATATTCAGGTTTCAGCAGACAGTCAAGCATCACTTATGTAAATTTCGAATCGGTATCATAGATACGCCATGATATCATATTGGTCGTATCATAGAACTAATGAAAATTGAGGTTCCACTGAGGCTGGAGGGCATATCTCACCTGGGCCTGGATGCGCGATGCAACAGAGATGTTTTCAATTTGGTTTATTTCTTCATGCTTTATTTAACGTATTTTCCCTACACCCCATGTCACGCTGTCAGCTTCACTAATTAAGTAAGTATTTCAGATATAAAACATTTTTTTTTTAATTTCTGTGATAGAGTTCTGTTCTTTTGACATTTTATACCTCTCTTCGTTTTGTGAGCGGCGTCTTCCTTGACGAGATATTACATGTATTGTGATTTGCAAGTGTGCCACGAAAATAGCTGCTAAAAAATTCCTTTAGAATGGGTTACTGAGGCAGAAAAAGCTACCACAGTGAAAGATACCGCTAATGGAATTTCTTCCAGCAGTCGCCATGTTGACAGTGTGAAACGATATTTGGCAGACCCATCACCTAGGAACACTCGACCAGATTGTGGAGTGCAAAAGCGGTGATTACAGGCGACCTTCGTTCTGTGAGGAAGCAATTGCTCAAAAAGCCAAGACAGACAGCAGGAAAAATGCCAAATGGTCCAAAAAGAATAGATCGGTAGCTACGGGACGTGGGTAAGGACCTTGAACTTGAAAAATGACCTCCACTTCCTCCCTGCCCCCTAAAAAAAAATATATATATATATATAGTTGCAATGGGCTAAAGAGCACATGAAAACAAACATGAGCAACGTAATATTCATACATGAAAGTAGGGTAACTCTTGAGGACCTGGCGGATGTTGGAAAAGATTAGTTGGAAAATTGCAAGATAGCAGCTTGCATTTGTTTCGGCAACAGAGAGGCGAAGGGATAATGATTTGGGTGGGAATACTTGAAAATTAAGTTATTGGACTTTTTCGTGTGCTTGATGGCGCAAAACTTACTTCTGCGGCGCACTGTCGACTTCTTGGGTCAACTTTGTTTCCATGGTTTGAAGACTTACAATTTCAGAAGCGTTGCAGGTTGATATTTCAGCACGACGATGCCCCATCTCTCACTGCGAAAAATAAGGCAAGATTTATTGTGATCGATGAGCATCCGCGGTCAATATTATATCGTGTGGCCTCCATTTTCACCTGATTTGAACTCATTCGAAAATCACCGAGAATTCTAAAGCAGGCCTTTTACGAGGAATGCAAGCAATACACACGCATCAAAAAAAGATTTTTGGAAAGCGCTTAAGCCGACTGCAAGTAAAATCCCATCATGTCAAATAAAAAAAAAAAAAAAATAGACAAAACGATGTAACGTGCTAGACAAAAAAAAAAGCCTTCGTTAATTTTTTGATATTATCTAGCTCCGTATCGTAAATATTTTTATCCACCAATAAACTTGGTTGTCCATATAATAGTTTTTCTAGCCCTTTTCAAGACTGAATGTTTGCTTTAGGTGTCCGAAGGTGTGATATTTGTCGCTCACTGATGACATATATTGATGAATATGTTTTCACTGCCTGACAACTTATTCCTTACTGTACAACGAAGATAGGCATTACTCTTAGTTTGAGGTCGCTGTGATTATTAGAACTTTTCATATCAACACTTACATTAATATCGGCCTTCCGGCCCGTTTAGGCAAAAGCCCCATTAGAGTAGGCAGTCAAGGTGCAGTGTAGTACATGATCAATTTTTTCCGCTCAAGCTCAAAGGTTTTTTAGCAAAAAGAAGAAATCACGTTGAAAAATTTATGCTAAAACAAATTTCTCGAGTTTTCCACCAGTCTGCTGTACATGGCAGAATAATTTATCCTTTTTCCGTTGATTTAAGCGTCACATCAGAGCAACTGTTGCCTGAATGTTAGAAGAGTACAAATCAGGATGGATAGAGTGTTCAGAGAACCTGTAGAGCTTGGATTTTTTTGCGTTGGTAGAGTTAGGGCCGAAACATAATTTATAAAAACAGTTCAGCGAGAAGCTGGCAGGCTGACAGTTTTTTGAGAAGCACGGAATGCGTAGGAGCGCGACAGTTGAGCTAAGCAGGCCGCTGCCGCTGTTCGGCGTGCACACTCCAATGCATTCAGTGCTTCTCAAAAACTGCCAGCCTGTCTGCCAGCTTCTTGCTAAACTGCTTTTTGTATGTTTCGGCCCTAAGAAATGCATTCCACTGTCAAGTTCAGATAACGTGGCCATTATCTGCAACCTAGTTAAATTTTCACATATCAGTTTTTAACAATGAAGCGTGGCAGTATGGCCACAATTTCCAGCTTGGCCTAATTTCGGCGTATCTATTTTCTTCAAGCGAGCAGAAAATGAGCAGGAAAATAAATAAAGAAAAAAATAAACCAAGAGATACATGCACATCGGTCTACTTTTTATAGATCATTACAGGCGCCCTGTTTGTGAGTTATTTTGTCTGTCTGTCCCTTTGGTATTCAGTGTGTGGCGCTAAATGATGATCATTAGAATGTTTTAGCTTACTGAAACAAATAGATCAATAGATAAGTAGAGCTTATAGTGCAGGTCACATACAGCAGTATTAAAGGGGAGGGTATCCACAGAAAACCTTGAAATTTTCAAAATCCGTTCTTTTTTTCACGAAGCAGTAGCTATACATTAGACGGACACGCAGGCGAAATTTTAGGCCACCAGTGTAACCATAAGTGGGTGAAATAGGGGGCGGGGGCTGGAGGTATGCTTTTGTAACACTTAATTTTTCACTTCTTGAAAACTTTTTTATTATTCATTATTTGCCCGATCTTCATGAAACTTGGCAGAAAGGTGTAAAATAAAAAAAATAAATGGTGGTTTGAATCATGTACTTTTTCCTCATTTTCGCCATAGAAAACGAGTTATTCAAAGAAAATGGTTTTCCCTCCAAAAACCGTTTTCTTCGAATAACTCGTTTCCTGTAGCAGAAATGGGAAAAGGTAAATGAGTCTAACCCGCATTCTTTTTCAATTTTACCTATCTGTATCAAGTTTCATCGAAATCGGAATATAAATAAAGAAACAAAATTTGAACCTGTTGGCGGGAATTTTCATGGTAAAATTCTCGATCGAGAATACGACTGTTGAAAGAAAAGAGTCATGATTTTTGTTCCGATTTGAATGAAAATTGGTACACATATGTAAAATCGAAAAGGAATGTGGGTTATACTCGTATACTTTTTTCTATTTTTCCCACTGAAAACGAGTTATTCAAAGAAAACGGGATTCGGCCCCTCCCAATCCCTTGGAAACCCATTTTTTTTTTTACTTCAAAATGCTTCTGCCCCCACAGTTTCTGAGCTCCAGAGATGATTTTGGTATGAAACGAGGCGAAATTTTATTCTCCATTGCGGAACCGGTCGGTGGTTTCGATTTTCGATTTAGTAAAGTCTTTGGAGTGAATTTTTCAAAAATAACTTACACACAAAAACTTTTCACAGTTTTTGGAATAAATTAAAAAAAAACTATATTGAATATCAAAAACTCCAACGGATAGCTTTATAGGGCAACAAATTTTACTACTTTTGAACCGTAAACCAGCTCTCTAGCTCAAAAAGCCTAAGAGGAGTAGCATTTTCCCCTAACCCTATTTTTTGTATTTTTTACTAACTCATTTTCTATGCAAAAAAAATCGAAAAAAGTGCATTATAAAAACATCTTCTCTTTCGATTTTACGTATATGTGCTAAGTTTCAGGCGAATCGGTTAAAGAATAATTTTTTTTTTTCGAGGGGGAACCCTCCTCTAAAATATTCATTAGTAAATATTGCAGGAGAAAGAAACATACGCGTAAAGAGAAAAAAGCGTTGATACTCTACTCGTAACTTTCAGTAATTTGGCAACTAAATGCGTTGTCGCGTTTAGGGGAACGACAGAGGTGAGTTTTGCTTAGTTCATTTCATTTAACTTGTCCGGAGTTTAAAACATTTTTCCAAGGGCATTGGATTTACCACCCCGAATCAACCTTTTGAGACGGCTGAAAACTCGCTCCTGGGTCACAAAGGTTTCCGGTTTTCCGTTAAACGTCCGTATATTTATTATATACCTTGGCTTAACGGCAATAACTCGCTCGTAACAGGCCAAAGTTTGGGCTTCGGCTTCTCTGTGGCAGTGGGCCTGTTGGTACGTCTGCTGCTGATACCCTAATTTAATCTACCATTAGATATAATTAGGTGAGCATGAATTATTCTCATCTCCAAGCGAGATAACACCATTCGCTATACTTACATTCAATAAATTTAAGCCTAGCTGTTCACGGTAGAGTAAAAACCTGGGGGCGAACCATGAAGCAAAATTCAGTAAAGCGTGCCTTACACGAACGTATATATGTTGCGCGCGTTTGGTG
>LQNS02278143.1:4012964-4028275 GCA_001587735.2 Parhyale hawaiensis | reverse complement strand
CACCAACAAACAGCTCCAGAACATAATGGCCATATGACGCCACCAACAAACAGCTCCAGAACATAATGGCCATATGACGCCACCAACAAAAAGCTCCAGAAGACAATAGCCATATGACGCCACCAATATGCAGCTCCAGAACATACTGGCCATATGACGCCACCAACAAACAGCTCCAGAACATAATGGCCATATGACGCCGCAAACAAACAGCTCCAAGACATTATGGCCATATGATGCCACCAACAAACAGCTCCAGAACATAATGGTCATACGACGCCACCAACAAACAGTTCCAGAACGAAATGGCCGTACGCCTCCACAAACATCTCACTGCTACGCACATCTCTGCTGTTAGAGCGTACAGCGGCAATCCACTGAGGACCAACTCGTCCTACTTTTATGGAAAAACTTCTCAGCTTTAAGTCCAGCAATGGCGTTAAGTCTTATTGGCACCCAACAAGCTGACTGTCGTAACTCCGGACTTGAAGGCGAATCTGTTAGGAGAAGCACTCTCGTGGGCATCGCCATACAGCAACATAAAAGGGAGGAGGGCGGAGAGTATTGTTGTATCCCAGTTCTACGTATATAGATTTAACTTTTTTATTAGTCTACTACCCAGCAATGACTGAAGAAGCTGCAAGGGCATCGTACCACCGATTATTTTAGAGATAAATAATCAAATTTCTCAATAAAACTGTATCGACAAAGAGCATTTACGAAGCTAAATTTTCAATCATCCGCCGGAGAAAGTAGTCTTATTAGCTTAATGGCTCATGTTGTGTACAGCAATGCTTCACAATTACAATAGTAAAACTACTTGCATTGTGAAAAATAAGCTAACATACCGTATATCTAATTATTGACTTACAGTCAAATGCAAACGACAAAGAACAGGAGAAAAACAGTAATACGCAATAACGCACAATACGAACGAGAAATAGATTAACTATAACTGTCTATTTTGTATCATTAAAATAATTAAAAATGTTGAAAAAATATTCATTCAAACTTAGGAAAATGTATCATGCAGTGGGTCACATCCAGTGCTCGTAAAAGTTCAGGAAAAGTATGTTGGATAAACGCCATGTATCACCACTACAGGAGAACCCAAACAGAGAGTCAAAGTACAGAACCTCCAGATCCAGAAACCTCCTGATAATGAGAAACTAAACAGCGCCATTTGTTAAAAATTGCGGCTACAGACGACATCATATTGGGTGACTATCACAATGGTGCGGTAAACATTAATTTATAGCGTATATGCTGCAGTACAGCGTCACGATTTTCCAAGCTCTTAGCTAAGGATTTTTTTTTTTACGAACGTTAGGGAATCAAAATATGCCACACACAAGAGCAGCGTTCCACGCCTGTTTGACTTTTTTTTGTGCTAGAGGTGCCAGGATCGATCCTGCCGGGCGATCTTTGTGGCATCCGGAGTTCTGAGCCGACAATTATTATTGCCTGGTCAGGAATTGGAGGGTAGGGGGCTCGGTTCGATGAACCTACCGTTTCAGGGTATAGTTCTTAGCGTCCCGTGGTCGGCTGCAGCTGAACTTACTCCTCAGAGGCCAGTTGGCCTATATCTGCAGCACAAATCAGTGCATGTGGCCTTCCCGGTGGAGGGTACAGTCAGAGTTGACTTTACAACTGTTGTCAAGACTTTACGTAAAACACAGCATATTCTTAGAACTGTCAAATCATTCTATATCTTTCTGCATAAAACGTGCTTCCCAAAAAATAGAGAACCTATCGGGATGATAATCCATGTCTTTGATGCTATTTTTATCATCATCGACAAGGTATTCAAAGTTGCTAAAGTCATTGCGAGGCACTGACGCGTTTATCCGCTATAACCTATAATTAACAGAGTCAATATTTCCTTAAAATTTACCTTTCAAGGTACTTGTGAAAACCGTTATCGGACTGAGTAACTTCAGATGCTTTGATGTTTTTTCTCTTAGTCCGGTTACTACTCATACCTCATAATACCAGGGAACGTTTAAAAGTATTTTAACTATGAATACCAGTTTACTCAGGCGACAATAATACGTTCCACTGGCAGCTTTCTATTATTCATTGTCATGGCTGTGATTCTGCTTCAGAGGCTACAGTGTAGACGCTAACTTGACCTTCCATTTCAAACATTATAAAGAGTTGAACTGTGGTCACTTTCTCCACGACAAAACAATAGAATGTTGATATCTTAAGCGAGTTCATAGAAAACTGGAAAAAGATAGAAAGAATGGGTATCTAGTATTTATTGTCTTATGACAAGAGGAATAGAGACGTCCTCGGTAGAGATTGACAAACATAGCTACCAGTAGCAAGATGGCCAGCGTAATTAGAAGTCAATAGAAAGAAACAAAAGCAACTTGTAAGAAGGTCGTTCCGAAAGTAATAAATCCTATTTGCTTTATTCTCCATCAAGGGAACCGAGGGAATTGCAAATTGCATTGCTATGATAACCGCATTTATGCACTCCTCACCTGAAAGTTTCCCCTTTCTCTTGCGAATATTGACGGCGTGGCATTCTAAGAAAGCCATCCCTGTCATGGACGTAGGTACGTCAGAAACAGAAATACATCACTGACTTCCTCCACGCAGAAAATCATTGAAGTTTTGCACCAAGCTGGGCCTCATAAAAAAATTCGTGAAAGCACTAGACAACAACTTGGACGCTTTTCGGTAGCCGTGCAACAAGTTTCCAGAGTTTAGATATGCGAAAGTGAAAGACGGTGTGTGTTCATAGGTCTATAGATAAGAATGGCGATTGCTGTCACACATTTTCAAGACGTACTGAATGATACAGAATGATATGCACGGGTGATATTCAAATCAGTTGTAGCAATTTCGTTGGAATTTATAAATTTGTTGAGAACCGTAACGCTGAGAAGAACTGCATGAGTGCAAATAAACAGTTCGGTGCCGCCATGGCCCTCCAATTCATCCTCTCAAATCGCATCTCGACTTCTTCCCCGGACACCTATAGGTTCAGTGACGAACACGGTTAACGTTTTTGTCAGTAAATCTTGGTGATGGGGTTATATACGGTATCAAGGTCAGTGGAGTGCAGTAATGTTGGTTGACTACTGCTAGGCAGTTCAGCATGAAATACAAAAACCTCAGCACAAGCGCAAGTCTACGGCACAGATATTCAGAACAAACACACTTTAGGATAAGGAAGTGTTTTCAGTGTACATGGATTTTACGTGCGTATTATTTGTTGTACTAGACTTTGCTATACAGTATATGTGCGATGTACAGCAATTTTGTTATTTTCTCAGCTAATGTCAAGTTCTTTATTACTAATGCGACAACAAGTTCGTCTAGTGCAATATTAGTGGTTAAAGGTGTATATACAATAAACGGTGGGTGATAGAAACATTCGGTTTTCATATCCTGAATCAGCAGGTTTCACTTGCCTTAGAACAAGTGTTAGATACCGAGATATCCACAACTCATTAGATTTTTTTATCGGTGTAAACTAATGCTTCTCACCAAACCTAACGCTCCTCATCAAACCTAATGCCCTCCCCTCATCCAACCAAACGCTCCTCATTCAACCTAACGTGCCTCATGTAATCTAACACTCGCCGCTCACACTATCATCTAGCACGACTGGATCAATGATACCTTAAAGCTCATCTAACTTTACATTGCCCATCAAACTACCCGATTTCCATTTAACGTAATGCTTGTGTACTTCCTAACGCACCAACCGTACTCTTTTCTGTTCACATTCTTTCTCAATCGTTTCAGCTCACCATCCATGACAGCGTTTCTCTAATTTACGCTTGCTGTTAATGTCTGTCCTCTTTCTCTTAGTCAGTTTATCTCACTCACACATTCGATTGCGAGACCCACTAAGATGGCTCGGTAATCACTTATTTTTTTATTGTTTATGCATATATTAAACAGACAATAGACACTAACATATATGTGGCCAATTTGTCAATTAACGGCTTTTGTTTGTTAAACGCATGGCTGAACAACGTAACAGGTTAACTCATCGCTTGACCATTTTGAGACGGTTCTGCGCATCTCCCTGTGTGACGTCACGTGGGGAGAACGCTCGTGAAAATCGTCAGTGTTGCTAGAGCATCGATATCATTTCTCATTTATTTGACGAATTCCTTCTTTTCGATGTTTGGCTGTTCTGAAACTTTTGATAAAAATTTATTGAAGCTTCGTCGTGTTCCTAACGAGCTACTAGAGTTGCAAAAAAGAGGGTTTGGACTTGCAAATGAGCCAACTCACGTTCCGCTGTGGCAGGCCGCCTGTGCTCCAACTATTTTGGCCTCAGCAATATGATAAACGCTTATCTCTTATCAGTACATTGCTTAAAGCTAGAAAATATACAACTGTGTCTTGTTGATGCCGAAAATGATGTGAAACTTTGTTTTAGCAGGTATTTGGCTTTGGAAACAAGGCCTTAGGGTGTAGCAATAAAGGTTTCTTGATTCTCAACATTCTACTATTTCTCTTTTTAATGGTTCAAAAAGGAGCACCCTAGTAGTTATGAATAATACAACTTTCCTTTCAGGTTTACCCAAGTAATACCAGTCAATACTCATTTTATTTAAGAATTTTTATGAAAGTTACTCAAATTAGAAAAAAGCTCGTTGTTTGTACGCCAATGCGTTTCTAATGAGTATAGCCTGGATTGCGTTTTTTTCATCGTCTCAAGAAGAAAATTGAGAAGAGTTTATTGGGATACTGTTTTATTACTGATGCCGATGACCCACGCTAGTCAAAAGAACGAGTATCGTCATTTTTCCGTCATAATGTTATGTTGAACTTTTCTAAACATAGCTTTGAGAATGCCAATGAATGGCGTGAAAATGTTTACCGTCAGTTCAGTTTACTCCCCAAGTGCCGTTAGTTTAATGCCGGACGTATCATTATATCTGGAGGGAATTATAATTCAAAATCGTTTGGAAGTGTGTGCTATTTATGTGGGCAAATCAAAACATTCGGACAAAAAAAAATGTCGATACTCGTTCTTTTGAATAGCGTGTGGCATCGACGTGAGAGAGGAGGTGTTCGCTGTTCGGAATATAGAGATATGTAACGCTGAGACCGGCAAATCACACCCATCCTCTTGACAATTGGATTTTCTTGTTAAGATAAACCCTTCGATATTTTTAATATAATAAATTCAAAGCTAAAGTTTTCAAACTTTTACTTACAAATCACTTTTAGAGCTTTCAAGTCTCGTCCGACCAGACGTACGTTCAAGTGAAACTTTTTGGCAGCAAAGCAGCGATAAAAATCATGGAGAATTGAGGGCCATGTGACTTACTATTGCTTCGCTATTAATTGTTCTTTGATTATATACTAACCTACACTCCTACAATAATAGTGAGCAAAGTGTTCACTACACGTCTATCAAAGTAATTATACCTATTTGAACTTTCAATTGCGACATTATTTTGGCGCTGTAGTTGTTTTTCTTTAAAACGTGTTCTTTTGCTATTATTTTTGACAGTGGAGTGCCCTGCTATGTAAAACAGTAATGTGGTGACGAAAAACAACCCATGTTAATGTAATACCGAAGAAGTCGTAGCTATGTATGTAGCTGTACTTGATTCCTTCGTCGTTGAGCTCATTTAATCGACATTCTATTACTTTATTTCTCACAAAGGGATATTTGCACGGGGAAGTTAAGAGCTGTGACTGTGAAAATGATTACCATTGTTTCTCCTCCATGAAAGCCCTCGCTCACTGTATTTATAAAGCAAGTGACAGGTAGGAACAAATGAACACGGACTGGAGTCTATCTCCCCACGTGACGTTACAGCTGAGATACAGTGGCGGGGTTGGCAACCCGGCCTGCGCGTGAGTCAACCTGTTAACGTAGTTCAGCCATGGTTAAACGTTACAGGTATTCTCTTCCTTAGTATTTTCCGCCTGTTTTTCTTTGATATAGCTGCCTTAGTCCCCTATTTCTTTGCACGTTTGTAGCTAATAGCTAACGAATGAGCTTTGCCAAACGGTTCATTATTATATTTCAGGAAAATTTGCGACATAATTGGCACGATTTCGTTTATATTAAACTTTCGTATACTAGATACTGGTCTTATAAAGATAGCTCCTGCTGTTCGAATCTTCGACGATATCTCGGAGTAAGCATAGAGCACAGTACATTTACTACAGATAGCGATGTCAAGCGATAGAGCCTGCAGCAGTTGCAGCATAGTGGCGTCATATAAAATCTATCAGCCAATAGCGTCACTCTTTTTGCAGAGGGGCCTCCTGGGTAATGCCAAGACAGAGATATCTTGGGTAATTTCCAATATGGTGTCGTGTGTGCGAGAGGTTAAAAATGTGTCGCAATTGGTTATTACATAAACGTTGGTAAAATTGTTCAGTTGCAGTTTATTGTGCCTTTCATGTGTGTATAACTTTGTACTTTATATCTTGTTGTAATGCAAAGTTTGCTTGGGGAACGAAAATGGTCTAATTTTGTCTTTTTAAACTCATGCGAATCATTCTATTCCGTGCAAAGAATTCGCTTCAACTTAGGCAAACATTTTCATATGATTTTCTCAGTTCTTTTTATGGCCCTGGAAATCAAGATGCAATACAATACATTAAATCTATGGTCTATTATTTTCCTTTGCTTATGTAAATAAGTGTATGGACAGTATGGGTAGTTCCAATTTGAGGTAATCTAGAATACAGTGCGTTACCTTTCATTATGCAAATAGAATTTTTTTACTTAATTTTTCAAGATGAGTGTCTAACTTTGGAATATCAATATTAAGTAAATATGTGGCTACGTTGCCAATATAAACAGCACTTGTAAAGTAAATATTTAGCCATTGGTTAAGTTTATCGTACAATTTGCTTATTTACGAGTTTTTTACTGTTACCTCAGATTACGCAACAAGCTAATAAAAACCTCATAAAGAGGAAATAAATACAAGTGAACAGGAATATCGTTATTAAACGTCCAAAATCAAGGAATTATAAGCAAAAACACTTCAATAAACACTGAAATAAGTGTTCAGTAGTGGTAAATATAACAAGTTACTTTTGAACATAGCAACCTCCATTTTGCATGATTTTTAAAGGCGATTTTCAACAGACTTTATCAGGTTTGATATTTCAGATGGTGGAATAGAATCTGCTGCTGTTTTTACTGCATTCCATAGGCTTACTTAGCTTGAAAACTGCCGACCACCTTCATAGACTTTCCTTTCGATCATTGCTCAGAGGTTCTGAATGGGATTTAAATCGGGACTATTCGCTGGCCAGGTCATAATCCTATTTGATTTAAATCCTCCATCCGCAAGCCAATTAGCAGTGTACCGTTTTCGGTGTGAGGGAGCGTTATCGTGCTGAAATACCACTTTGAATCTGCGTGCGACAGTCTGCTCATCAAGCCATGGAATCAAGTTGGCTTCAAGAAACTGGCAGTACCTTTCTGCATTCATTTTAACTCCTTATGCCACTTCAAATGGACCATTAAGGGTGTCACCTACTATCCCGGCCCAAAGCATTATACCTCCACCACCTTGTTGAGGCTTACGCCGTGTCTGTTGAGGTCGGTCATGGAGGACCCATCCAAACGCCCATCCATCTGGACCATCAAGAGTGGCTCTGCATTCGTCAGTAAATATGACATTGAAGAAATCAGTTTTCATGTTCTCTTCAGCCCATTTGACCCTATTTTCCTTATGAGTTTTTGTTAGAAGTGGTCGTTGAATTGCCGTTTTCACTTTCCCTAGCTTTTGCAGAACCTCACATCTTGTCTTTCTGCTTAGTATTGGGGCTCCAGCGTCTTCAAATATCGCCTTACTTATTGAAAGCTGTTTTCTAGCGAGAGAAACCTTCAAATGTCGCATATCCCTAGCACTGAATTTCCTCGTAGGGGCTCTATCCGGAGTTTTCCTGTTAACTTTACCTTCAATTGCATAAGCCCTAGTTGTTCGGTGATCATACTGCAATTCCTTGGAAACTTCTAGTGTTGTCCTACCAGAAGCCAAAAACGAGGTCACTTTGATATTTTCTTCACTTTTTAAACCGCATCTCTTGCCCATGCTGACTAAAGAATGATGTTGCATAAGCTGGGGTAACAGCAGAATCCCGTGCGATAAGCAAGTGTTGCCAAAACGTGCGAAATTGTCACGTTTTCGTATTCTCTAGTTGTTTTTATAGTTACAACATACCAGTGCACTAACTTACTATCCACAGTTTAAATGTGTGACACTTATCTTGAAAAATAAGTAAAATAAATTGTATATGCATAATAAAAGGTTACGCTCTGTATAATAAAGACGGATGTATATTTATCTGTTTGTTTATCCATTATCTGTCAAGCTTTAACAAAACAGGCGGAAATTAGCCCAGGTTGGAGGCATTGGTCGTCCTTTCAAGTTCCATTAAAAACTGATAGGTAGAAAATTGGCCCGGTTGTAGAAGATGGCAAACGTATCATAATCAGGGACAGGTGAAATTCAAAAATGAAGATATCGCAGGCTTAGTCTGATCCGTACGAGTATTACCTTCTCCATGCATCAAAGCTATGGCAAAGTATCGGGCGGCCTCAAGTGTTAATGCACTTCTTGCATTGCCGAAGTTGAAATCTCAGCATTGAAGGTATCTGAAGCTTCCATTAGCACTCCCATGCATCTTGAATCTTAGCTTCTTCCCACAGATGATTTTGTTGCATCAGCTATTCTTCCAGCTTTGATGCAATTGTCGACAAAACATCTTTCAATAACCAAAATACTATCGGACAAAATGACACACTGGGATATCTATGATACCAAATCGAATCTATTCTCTATTTTCAGTGTTGCTGTACTGACAGCAAAAGTAATGAATTATTTCCATGTCAGTAAATAAGAGTCTTGATGCTCAGTAATAAGGGTAGTTAGGATGCCGTGAACCCTCATCTGGATGATCTTTATAGTTGGCAATTGCATGAAGGAAAGCATGGTTAATGTAGAAGGATCAACACAAATTATTATGAAAGCGAGGGCATACTAGTAATTGATGAACAATTGGCGGGAAAGTCTTTCTGGTATATTGCAGTACAAGGAGCCGCCGCTCGCGACGTCATTTGTTTACACCAGCATAGCGATGTGGCAGTCGCCCATTGGCTGAAATTGATGCCAGTCACGGCGGTCGCTGATTGGCTGAGATGGTGTCACGGCGGTCGCTGATTGGTTAAGATTGGGCGAAAGGGTGTTCCCGTAGAGCTGACATAACTATCTGTAGTACATGAACTGTGGTATAGAGGGAGACGACATAATCAAAATTCTGCTAAGCAGCCTGCCCGCAGTTTTATGGTACGAGCTGGCTGACACACTGACTGGTTTGCACGCTGGCTTGCGGACTGGTTGGCTGGAATAGGAGGTGTAGATGCAAGCTGAGATTTCTTTTAGTTGTAAAACAGTAGACTCGTGCTCTCCTTCATTTCCATTAGCAGCAAATGCCGTCTACGCGAGAATAATTTCAAATTTCAGTTGTCAGTGTACTGGAGCTAAATGGCTTTCGGTATCCAGGTTACAACGATCCATAAATAACCATCCATTTCTGATTCCTGAATGATGGTTATTTGTAAGCAAGTGCCGCCAACCTTGGAGCTTCTATAGAGAAGAGGGAGCCAGGAGCCTCGCCCTTGAAGCTCACGAGTCTCTTATGGCTGTCAGCCAGTCTCGTATGCACCAATCGCATGTCAGTAAAGAGTCTTTTCTGGCTGCAGCCAGTCACTTATGCACCAACCGCAAATCAGTAACTCGGTTTGTCTGCTGCTCCCCCGTGAAACTCACTGCTCCCTTATCCCTTTCACACTGAGATGCATGAACGCGTCTCAAAGCTGGCTGACTCGCTGACGAATTTGTGAATGGGCCGCAGGGCTCCCTCCTCCTCTATACAGTAGAAGCTCCAATTGCCGCCAACCCATTCGCGCTTGTCCAAATGGCTGCTGATGGGATGCATGTAACGTTATTCTCTTATATCTAAGGTGACTTCGAGAACAGAGCTCATCAGGACGCCACCGCAGAAGGCTGCCATGAAAAAGGCAGCGCAAACCTATTTTTAGTCCCACCACCCAGGATTTATGTCGTCTCCTCTTATACTAATCAGAGGACGATATTGTCTGAAAAGTTAGACAGAGCTACAAGCAGCTGGAAAATGCAGATATTCACCAGAACACAAGCATTGCTCTTCAGTGATATCTTGGACCCGTACCATGCACAGAAAGCACTGCAGTGCGAGGAGTAAAAATAAGTTCAAAATCAGATAGAAACTACTGCTAATGCCCTGGCAGTAATAGCACCCTATAAATGAATATTCGCTCTTCCCTGCTGAAATGTTGTCCAAGATACCGTAATTTTCCTATATTTAATGCTCAGAGCATGACAATCGTACTAGCGCAGGACCGAATGAATCAAGAAACTCAGGAACAAAGGAACGAAGTAGAGCACTCCCAGAGCACATACCTCCACCAAGCAAGGCAATGGTAACGAAAAATTCAAATTGATTCTGAAACTATAATTTCTTTTGTTTCATCACCAAAATCTAACCATTTGTACCTTTTTACAGTAATAAGAGCTTCTGTAATTTTCTTGAAGATCTGATCATGACTTTTCGAGTTATGTTGCTAGCAAACATGCTGACAAACATTAGTCAAATGCACAAAGTGAACAAACGATCATAACCAAAATTTGATCATTCATGTATTTTAACATTTCTAGCAATTCCTATAAATTTCATAAAGATCTGTTATTTGCTAACAACTATACAATCAAATACAGAGGCAAACAAACCAAGGAACAAATAGATCATCAATAAAATTTGGTCATTTACTCTTCGTAATAAAACTAGCAACTCATATAAATTTTATAAAATCCGTCCATAACTTTTTGAGTTAGGATACTAAGAAAAAAAAAAAAATGACAGATAAACAACGGTTGAACGGATCTTAACCAAAAGTTAGTTAGGTGTTACTACTAACAAGTTTAACAATCCCTGTAAATTTCGTAAAGATCCGTCCATAACTTTTTGAGTTACTTTGGCGACAGACAAAGAGACCGACAAAAACGAAACCTCTTTGCCGGAGATAACTAAGGAAAGAAGGAACGTAGGGAGGAACAAATAGAATTATAATATGATTAGCAGAGCAAAATCGGAAACCGGCAACC
This sequence comes from Parhyale hawaiensis, assembly GCA_001587735.2. NCBI lineage: Eukaryota > Metazoa > Arthropoda > Malacostraca > Amphipoda > Hyalidae > Parhyale > Parhyale hawaiensis. The sequence continues at coordinate 4,017,116 of LQNS02278143.1, read as the reverse complement.
GCGTCGGATAACCGATTTGGATTTCCCTCAATCATACAGCAAGATGTGGACATTACTCTATTTTAGGGAGCACACATAACTTTTTTTCACCACGCAGAGAGTTTCCACCAGAAATGTATTCCCTCTTTGTTCTATCTCGCCCGTATTCCGATTCACAGTGGCTGTGGATTAAGAAATGGTGCCGCCCATCATGTACCGGTAATTTGATGGATAATCTCATAGTAATCATGGTAGCCTCCTTGAACTTAAATTACTTGTCGTCCCGCGCTCGTAAAGAATATCGTGGCTAAATAACCATCAACATGCAATACTGAGCTAGTCGCTAATAAACAACCGAAAGTTGAAGACTACTGATGCTGTCAACAGACAAGCTCTCTAGCAGTTATTAGGTTCGGTATGTCACGTGATAAACTCGGTAACTTGAGCAACTTGTAAGAGCTGTAAAAAATAAGTGACCGAGTTCCATCCCAGTATGACTGTTTGACACTGTTTTCTTGACATCCAGATTTAGCTACAAAAAAATAGAAACTAGATACTCTTGGTAAGTCTTTGTATTAATGCGGAATATTATGTGCGGTCATGATCTCGATTCCGCCACAGGTGAAAGGAATGGTCAGTTGCGTGTCACTGTAACGATATGTAATGCAGTATAGGTCCAAAAACTTACCTCTGGAATAGTTGAAGAAGAAGGGCAAATGAGGCAACATTGTTGCACCTGTTATGGTGCGACTGAATATGGACAGAAAGTTTTTTTTTTCAAAAATAAAGTCGGGATTTATGAATCGCCAGTGATAGCTGAGAGGCCGCTGGGCCGTAGAATTTTCCCGTTAAAAGTAATTAATGAAGTGAGGTATTATTGAGAAAACACGAAGGCTAAGTTAGTTGTAAAACATTCGGCTTTTAGATGGGATCTGATAGTCAAAGATGAAGTAGAACATCAATGTAATGACTGTCCCCCAATCGGCGGTAAAATGTCGATTCTAGATGCGAGATGACGAAGAGCTTCGCTAAGCTTGCACTCACATTAACTGCGTAATATTAGACAAATGTTGTTTGCTTTTGCCAGTCGTATCTCCGCAGCCAATGATTGCCGGTAATACACGTAAATCTTCGGCGATTACGGAAGCAATATTTCAGCGTGACCATTGAGGGAGTGTGATTGACGGCTAGCATTAGCTGCCTGGCGGAGCAATGCGACAATGATGCATCACTGAGCCATAATTGGAATAACTTAGCATTTATTGCCTTAAGCGAGCCAGTGAAGTGACGTACGTGCTTATCGAGAGATTGTGGTCGTTGTCGTAAAAGTTGCGTATAGATTGTGTTGCGTTAATGATCGGAACAAATGCACGGCAAGATCAGCATGCTGCACGGCGAAAACTTTCGATTGTATCAAAACACTACGACAGAAATATCTTTGCTTACAAGTACTGAAACACAAATCGAAAAAAAAAAAATAAGTAAGGAATAGTTGTAAACATCCTGAAGTTGCAATATTTGGAAAGACGAGTACATTTCACTGCAAATCATATCAGGCACACGGAGTATTCGCCCAAGTATATAATTCAATATCACTTCAAGTTTGTGAATGTGACAACGTGGGGCACCGCCCCAAACGATGATATTCTGGACCAACACTGAATGAGCCAATGAGTAATAAACTATTTTTAATGATTCACGATCAAAGTAATTGGAAATTGCATAGATTGAGAACCCTGCTAAGCTTACGCCCCACGTCTTCAATATGGGACTTAAAACACAGCTTTTCATCCAGGATCAGTCCAATATATCTAATTTGGGGCACCCACTCTAGTTGATTGTTAAAGAAAATAGGAGGCAACCGTGGGTGAGTACAGGGAGAGAATACCATTAATTTAGTTTTATTCACATGGGCAGTTAATCTGTTTTGAAATGACCATTCTGACAACACATTTAAAAAAGTTTGCATATCAGCTTGAAAGTTGCTACTATTGGTGTAGAAAACTGTGTCGTCCGCATGTCCGCATACAATACATAATTCATGCCGAACGTAGTAATATCATTAATAAAAACGGTAAATGATAACGGACCTAAAATACTTAAGTGGGAAACACCCGAATTAATAGGTAATGTATGTGATTTGGCGTCATTACAGAGCACAATTATTGATCCCTGTTAGACAGGTAGCTATTAATCAGTGCATTTGCTGCATTCCGAACGCCATAAGGATCAAGTTTTTTAGTTGAAGTGATTTATCTACGGTATTGAAGGCCTTTCTAAGGTTGAGAAATGAGCAGATGCCATATGTTTTATCGTGGAAGCATTTCAGAAGGTCTGTTACAGGATGAAAAATTGCTTGCGTAGTGTTAGAATTAGTTCGATAGCCAAACTGCTGACAAATAGTAACCTCCGCCAAGGAGGTTATGTTTTCGTCGGGTTTGTTTGTCTGTCATGAAGATAACTCAGGAAGTTGCGAACGGATTTTGATAAAATTTACAGGGATTGTTAAGTATGTTAGGAGAAACAGTTGATATACTTTTAGCAAAGATCCGTTCATCAGTTTGTTTGTTTGTTTGTTTGTCCGCTTCATTTTTGTTAATGCCATGACACAGAAAGTTATGGACGGATTTTTATGAAATTTACAAGATTTGTTGGATATATTACGAAGAGTAAATGACCAAATTCCTGTGATGATCTATTTGTTCGTTCGTTTGTCGCTGTTTTCAATTTTATGATTGTTAGCACGATAACTCAAAAAGTTATCAATGGATATTTATGAAATTTACAGGAGTTGTTTGTAATGTAATGTTAAAAGATATAGATCATTAAATTTGGTGCAGATAGGTACGTTCGTGTGTTTGACTCATGTTTGTTATAATGTTTGTTTGCAGCATAACTCAAAATGTTATGAACGGGTCTTCATGAAAATTGCAGAGACTATTAATACTATTGAAAGGCATATATGATTAGGTTTTGGGGTTAATACAAATAAAATCATGGTTTCAGAGCCAATTTTAATTTTTGGTAACCGTTGCCTTGCTTGACGGAGGCATGCGCTCTCAGAGTGCTCTAGTTAGGTTATGTGACGAAAGGAAATTTGATAACCTAAAATGAATGACTTTCTCAAAACTTTGTTGAAGATCGATGACGTAGATATACAGGGTGTCCATCACTTTTGGGAACAAACCTTAACATCAGGTTAGGACAGGTAAAATAAACACTTTTTACTAAGGAAAGACGTGGTCTAAAATGTTTCGCTAAAAAGTTGCTAAAACTGCAACTTTGAGAAATATTGAACTGACATTCATTGGTTAAAAGTACCAGGGAACTGAAACGTGTACTTTAGGCAAGCAATTTTATTATTAACACAAGAAACTGGAGATCAATTACAAAAGATGTTCAAAATGGTGCCCATCTACAGACTACTTCGATACAAGAGTTCAAACGCTGATGTTATGATTGCTTTACGCGCTCGAATACTTCAGGAGTTTCACCTATTCTTGCCGATGCTTCAACCAATGAGGGCTTTTTCGGACTGAACCGAGGTTTCGTACACACTTAGCTCTTAACATATCCCCATAGGAAGAAATCCAAGGGCGTCAAATCAGAAGACCGTGGCGGCCATGCAACGGGGTTTCCATCGAGCGGGAAGTGTGGAGGAGCTCCGCCGTGCTATCGTTGACACCTTTGCTTGCGCTGCACTGCTCAAGAACGTAAACAAACCCATTTTATTCTTTGCTGCTTTGTAGAACACAGAATAGTGGATAAAGATTTCAAGTCCTTGTAATTTTTTAACGAAGCATTTTACACCACATCTTTATTTAATAAAAAGTGTTTATTTTAACGGTCCTTACCTCATGTTAAAGTTTGTTCCCAAAAGTGCCGAGCCCCCTGTGGGTCTATAATTAGCCACATCATTCGGACTACCTGATTTGAAGACAGGAATAACACGAGCATGTTTTAATGAATTAGGATAAATGCAGTTCTCCAAGTACAAATGACACTGAGGATCAGCAATACAATGTATAACTGTGATACCCTGGTGTGGTATCCAATGTAATAGTCGGTGTTCCTTAAGCCTGTATATGTAGACGATAGTAACTTCTTCGCGGTCGTACTTGGTCGGGGGTTCGTTCGATCGTCACCAGGTGATGGCTTCTCAAGAAGGGTATG
>LQNS02278143.1:3975834-3987296 GCA_001587735.2 Parhyale hawaiensis | reverse complement strand
ATATTATTAGGTATCCCAATACCTCTTTTGTGTTAAAATTTCAGCGTTGAACCTTTTACAGTTTTTGAGATATGAAATTTTTTATTTTTGTCCCTTAATTATGCTCGCAACTGTAGACAAGTGGACCCGTGCGTGAAAAAATTCAGGCAATAAAAATGTTTTTTTCTCTTGCCGTTTCTACATTTTCCCGCTCATGCTTATTAGCAACTCTTCTTCATTTCTGTAAGCCTTTCTGCTTCAAGTCTTTCTTGTCACTGTGCCGCATAGGCGCTTCATCTCTCCATTGATAGCACGTCTTCGTTCTTGAGACTGTAGTAGTCTCGTTCTTCTTTTACGTGCCCTATCCTTTTTCTTAATTAGACGTGCATCTTCCAAGGTAAAATTTGAGTAAAATACTGCAGTAAACCTGAGTGCACTCCAGTCAGCTTATCTGCAATGTGAGTGTTCCATATCCATAATACTGTCTTCCATGCTTAACTGTCGGCTTCACTGAAGTGCTCAAATTTCGGCTTCTGAAGCGAAATATGCAAGGCAGGAAGGGTCGATTGTCTAGCGCAAAAAAAAAAAAACTAAACGCAACGTACTATTCCTCATGCCGTGTAACCCGCCAGCTTTTGCTTATAAAATCTATTAGATATACAAATATTGCTGTCACACCCGAAAAACACATTAAAATGTTTATTACACTTTATAATCATCCAAAAATATAGTGTTACATTTGAATTTACGCTGAATAAAATTATGGCCACTCTGAAATGCATCAAATTATTTTGTCTCAAACAAAACAATGACCAAAATAATTATCAGCTATTTTATTGGCAATAAATTTGCCTTTGCAAATTCTTAGACGTAGAAAAATCTTTCTTCAACTAATATATACCCTAAACTTCTCTCATCAAATCTTACTGAGCACAAAATTTCAGCCTAAAATTAAAAAAAAAGTTCTATAAATATGCTTCGTCAAACCAACTTATCGCTCATTGTCAATAAGCCAACACTTTTGCGCCAAATTATTTTAACGATAAATGTTTCCCAAAAAAATTATCGCCGAATTGGAATATCGTCAAATATTTTATGCCCTAAACATCTTCTCCGCAAATATGTACGTCACACATTTTTTCATCCGCAATTCTCTTTTCCGTCTAACTAAAATAGCGTCATATTATCTAGGAGCAAAAAATCGGGGTATACCCCCGCTGCCAATGGCAGCGTAGCCCAATCATGAGTATATCGTCTCAGCTAGTTTTGTAACAATTTAGGCTTTATGGGTTTGACCCTAAACCCCGCCTGTCTTTAGCCTTAAATCTATACTGTATTTTTATTAAGGTGTCTACCATATTTCTCTGAGACTCAAGACTCGTGTGAAATAGTCGACATGGGCTGATATTATTCGCCAATATGTTTGCGAGTGAGGCCGCGACGATGTTACAAGGTAGCAAGGAGGTATTACACATTCAATCTCCTTGCTCGTTCTTTTGACTAACGTGTGTTACAGCTGGTATATACACACCCTAGCCAGTCATTTGCGCAAAGCTGTACCTCCATATTCACAAGCAACGTTTTCATAGCTGTTGTCATGACCTGAGCGAAACAAACGGAAGCGTATGTAGCGGGAAAGTGTTGAGAATGGTAACGCTGTCTGTAGCTCCCGCGCGGGAGGTACGAGTGGGGGTGAGAGGTGAAATTAGACGCTAGACAGCGTTGAGGCGCAACAAATTTTGGGAATTTTTTTTTGCGGGAGCAGACATGGAGGCAACACATGTTTGGTGTACTAAAATTCGGAGTAGTAAAAAGTTGTGCAGGACTTATTTGTGTCAATATTTTTAGGGTAAAAAATGAATTCTTAATAGAAAAACGGACGATATTTTCATGGTAGAGAGTATAGGTACGCTTAAAATTATTAGACATGACATATTTTGACGTAAAGGAAGGTAAGGCAAAGAATTTTATATATATCTATGATTGTTTAGTAAAAAATATGATTTAATTAAATTGATAAACAAACAACAAACATAAACGTATAGCATTTATTATCTCTTATACAGGGTACAGTGTATACACCTATCGAGGTTTTCTTTTTGCCTTAATTCTAGAATTTTGAAGAACTAGTAGTGTGAAGAGCAGGAGAAGCAGTCCGTGATGAGAGTCAGTTTGGGATCCCTCACCGTGCATCGCCTGGCCTCTCGGTGCTGGAGTGCTCCACGCAGTGTAAATTCGTAGCGTACCGTCCGGGGAGCACTATCGTCTCTCACGACGACTTTGCGTTCACGTAAGCTTTCCTGCGTGCGCCACCACTAAAATAAACACTACCTAGGCAAACCTAACCTAGCCTAACCCAACCTACCCTTACCTAACCATCTAACCTAACCTTACCTAACCCCACCTAACCTAACCCACACTAACCCAATCTAACCTTTCTAACCTTACCTAATCTTACGTAACGTTACCTAACGTTATCTAACGTAACCTAACCTAACCTAACCCAACTTAATCAGCGATACAGCGAGCAGCGCCAATTTGAACGCCGCTCACGCGCACAGGATCTGCGTACACAAACACGCACACAAATCGTCGCGAGAGACGATAGCGCGTCAGGGAAATCGAATTCCGGCCTTCGTTGGCGCGATGCCGAGCCGTTGTCACTTCCCCACCGAGAGGTTAAAATAGCAAACATACTGTTTAGAAGAGAATTTTTTTTAGGGATAATTATTGTTGGAAAATACATTTGAGCTTGTTAAATATATACCATATACAATTTTGGGTGAAAATTTTTAGACAATAGCTAAGTCTACGATGCAAAATTTGATTTAATTTGGTTTCGACGGAAATTATTTTGACGGTGAGCAAATTGGACGGAAGTTATTTTGTTGTTATGTGGTTTGATGGAAGGAAATTAAACATATTTTCCCTTGGAACTTAGAGAAGTGGACGTACTTGCTTTTGAAGATATATTATTGGCTGCTGTAAAGCCATCCCGACAGTAAGCTAGAAGAAATAATTGTCTACTGCCCGTGAAAAATTACCACCTTGTGAGTGTCCTGTTGATTATCTGCCGAGTTTATACGTAGCAGCCTGAGAGAAAAAGTGATAAAATCGGACTCTAGAAGCTGCATACATATAGTCCCGATTTCAAGAAGAGTTTCAAGCAAGAGGTGCGTGCATCCAGATGAAAAGACAAGGATCCAATTTTCACCATATTTTGCAACCTGGTCATCGATCTCGGCGAAAACGTAACTGAATTACAAAATCTGCAACCTGGCTTATTTTTCGCGTATCTATTTCCTTCCAAGTAGACACTTAATAAATAAATACACTAAGCGTTTTATTATATAGGGATATTTGGAGAATTTGCGGACATCTTAAAGACTTAGATTTTATTGGCCCAAGCTTTCGTTATGCTTAAAGCAAAACGTTTACAAGGACGTAAAGACATCAATGCGAGCGGATATGTACACCTAGAAGTTGTATCCTAAATTCTCCGACACACACAACTGGGAGACAGCTTCAATAATTATCAAGGCGTTAACTCAATCCAAATAACAGTGAAAAATCTCGACGTGTAATTGAATCCAGCTATTCTACCGTATCTAATAATTGGATTAACTGGTACGACGAGCTCTCAGATATCTAGCTTTCTGTTGTTAGACAATTTTCATGTTCACATTCTACTTTCCTCAGCGTAAAAAACTTATCATATTTATTTTTGTGAGGTGTGTTGAATCTTGGCGACTATACTATTTCTTATTAGATCATACGATAAGGAATTTTTATATTTTTCTGTGGGTATATAGGATACAGTTTCTAGGTGTACATATCCACTCGCATTGATGTCTTTTCGCCTTTGACAACGTTTTACGTTAATTAAGCATAACGAAAGCTTGGATCAATAAAATCTAAGTCTTTAAGATGTCCGCAAATTCTTCTTAACAACTACTATGTAGTCCAAGATGTCTAATCTCCCAACATAATTATATAAGGTCTAGAAGGCCCAGCCGTAAAAAAATGACCGCAAAAATTTTGTGATTGAGCTTTTTATTGTTCTGGTTCCCAGTATAGGTTTTGCTGTATTATAGGTCTCATCCCTGCAGGCCTGATCTTCCATTAGTGAAACGCAAGCTGTACAACCATGAGTTTTGTGATAGCAAAATGTCCCCCTACAAGATAAGGAGTGAATATCAGCTTGCAATTGATCAAGCGTTAAGTTGCGCTGCACTAAGGAAAATATAGTTCAGTCAAAAGAATTCACTGGAAATGCCCAGGGCTCACCATATTGTGGATAGCAACTGATATTTGAACCTCCAGCGCCGAAATTTGGCTGCGATGTAAATTCGATATAAAAGGCGTCTGCTCAGTGTGAAGATTCAACTACTACGATATCATTCAGCAATGAAACAGGGGATCCAGAGCCTAAGGATCCAGAGGCTGGGGATGCAGAGGCCAGAGATCCAGAGCTATATTTGTCACCGGTACTCCAAGCGCTGAAATTCTATGGTATCTCTACTTGTTTTTCAGTACATGAATTTTCTCCTATTAAACTCTTAACTGCGCGATGGTGAGACGGACTAACATTGGAGCAAGCAAGGGAGCAAGGGAGCGAGAGAGCAAGCAAGCAAGCGACCAACAAATGTGTTTTATAATATAGTTGATAAATAACACTGAGCCATGACGGTGATGATGTCACATCGCCAATCCAGAATATAAACGTGAGGAGAGCGAAACCATTCACTGTACAGTAGAAGTTCCTAATAAAGTCAACTGCGTCCGAAAAAAACTGGTACGTATTAAGAGGGAGTCCGACTTAATAGCGACTGGCATAAAATAAGAATGCAGTTACCCTGACGAGAAGATAACGGAAATATAATGGACTTGGCGACAACAACTATAGCGCAGTATTGTGTGTATGGGTGTAATGAATGCAGCTGTGATGAAATATAATGGAATATATAGCTATTCATTTTTTCTTGCGCAAATACTGCAGGTAGGCTCTATGATCTCAACGTGCTGGGGCAAAATTCGAGAGAGTTCTTCTTAATTGTTTTGCTCTCTGCCTCTGACTGACGCACTGAGAGAAAATTTGATGCGCTTAAGTGCATTGAAATTATATGCATTTTTTTTCTCAAAACCGAAACACGAAAGTGCATCATAAAGAGAAAGTGCATCATGATGATGCGTATATGGTCCTATGTTGCACTTGGGCACTTGGTTATTCTGATGCATTTATGTGTTTCGGTTTTGGGACAAAGCCGATGATGCACCTAGAAGCATTACATACAAGCAAAATTGATGCACCTGAAATGACGAAATTTTGAATTACAATAGCTATCTGCGTGTTAGTAAGTCACCGTGCTTTGTTTCGCACGTGTTAAAAAACTACAAAGCTTTTGTTAACTTTCTTCTTGCGGAAATATGTTTCACTGACTGAAATATGTTTTCTGTCTGCAGCGATGACACACCAAACTACGCCATGAAACACTTACGTGCATCCTGATGCTTCTCTATGAAACACTGACGTGTATCGAAATTTTTCTTAGTGCAGCAGCTGTTAATCAATTAATGAAATGATATATGGCGAGAAGCAGACTCATACCTATATTGGCTTTTGCGTGCAGAAAATGAGTTAATCTGAAAACTTCTCAATTATTTCTGCTTTTTTCGATTGTCTCTAAAGGATTCATAGCTTAATTAAAGAGCTGACACTCGTGATGGATTGCCGCACTGTTTGATGATAATTTCATCTGAAACACATCACATAGAACTGTAAAGGGGACGGAATTTGCCTATTCATGAAAGGTTTCATTATTATTATTATTATTATTATGAAAACTTCACGCTCGGGCCACCACAGACAGGCAGTGCACCCCAAATGAAGCATTTTGCAACACCGGCAAGCCCGAAACGCTACTAAAGAAAATTCAACAACAACCATTAACGGCTGACTTCAACGCCTGCAGGCCAACACGACCGAAAGTCGATGCCGGCAATGAATTCCAAGGCCCAACACACCAAGGCACGAGGCGCCGACTAAACTGAAGAGTTTCGGGATCTAACATTCTCCAACGTGAAAGAGTGCGCGTCCATCGCAGCAAGTGTAATCCTCCTAAAGTAAGATGCAGGAGTTGGTGGCCTACGATAGAGAAGAATAAAAGGACATATAGTCGTTACGCAGTGTCGTAAGATCACAGACTCCCAGTACATAACGAGACTCCGTATATACTTTTATATATACCTGTAATAGGGAGAAGAAGAGGATACAGCAGGAATAGCATATATTGTTCCAATGTGCGTTTATTACTTAGCGTCAATCTTTGATTGGCCATACATAGCGTCAATCTTTGATTGGCCTGACTTAGCGTCAATCTTTCATTGGCTTGACTTCGCGTCAATCTTTGATTGGCCTTACTTAGCGTCAATCTTTAATGACGACGCTAAGGCCAATCAAAGATAGACGTTAAGTAAGGCCAATCAAAGATTGACGCTAAGTAAGGCCAATCAAAGATTGACGCTAAGTAACGAACAGTTAACGAACAACGAGCTTTCATGACGAGAACCTTGTAGGTTAGCAGGTCAGGACTGGTTCTTGTAATATCCTAAAATACGTTTTAAAACACTTAAAATACAGTACTAGAAAAAACAGTCTTTGCCTCCTAACCTACAAGGTTCTTGGACTAAGAGCTCATTGGGAAGAGCTGCTGTACAAGGGTGGTGGTGGGTGGCAGCATCTAAGCGCGCGTTTACTATCGAGAAGACGGCGGAACGGTCCGTAGATTTTTTACGTCCTCTATACGTAGCGATAGATACCCCTATTCAGGGAGAGGACTTGTGCTCATTTTCGTCGTTGTGAAGATGTCCCCTTCCAAGAACGTACTATATACATCAATGTGTTCCTCTTCTCCCAACTAGGGGAATATATACATTCTTATACTTGCGATGAAACCACATGATGCAAAAGGGAGGTATTAACGTGACATTTTCAAAAATCCACGGGAATTTCTCCCAGTATTTACTATCTAAAAAAAAAAATTCTACGGATCAGTTCCTCCGTCTTCTCGATAGTAAACGCGCGCTTAGATACTACCAGCACCACCACCGGGCACCCTAGTACAGAAGCCCTTCCCAATGAGCTCTTACCCGAGAACCTTGTGGTTAGGTAGGCAAGGACTGGTTCGTCTAGTATACTGTATTTTAGGGGTTTCTAAGTATTTTAAACGTATTTTAGGACATTAGAAGAACCAAACCTGCCCCCCCCCCCTAACCTGCAAGGTTGGCGTTGTAAAAGCTCATTGTTGGTTAGCTACACGTTACTTAGCATCAATCTTTGATTGGCCTTACTCAGCGTCAGTCTTTAAGGACGACGCTAAGTAACGCCAATCAAAGATTGACACTAAGTAAGGCCAATCAAAGACTGACGCAAATTAACGAACACCGACTACAGGGGCAGTTCAATAACATACCAAAAGTTTTGTTAGCCTAACGGCATTTTGGTAGGCTAATGGGAAAAATTGTGGTCCTAAACCCCAGTATATATAATATACTGTATATATATGTCGTATTGGTGTGATAGAGGTACATCACCTCCGAGAACCTTGCAGGTTAGGGGCCAGGACTGGTTCTGCTAATGCCCTATAGCAAATATAGGTCTTTATACGGGTTCACTACGTTCTAAGCTTCATATTTCACTACATGAACCAGTAGTACCCTACATAACCTACAAGGTTGGCGGGGCAAGAGCTCATTGTAAGGGGGCTGGTACTAGGGTGGATGGTCGGGGTGGATGGTGGTAGCACAAAAAAAAAAAAAAAAATTCCCGTGTCACTATCGAGAAGTAGGCGTGCGTTGGAACGTAGTCTTATTTTCCTTCAAAATGAGACCAAATTTGAATAAATCCACGGAGTTTAATGTGTTTTTTTTCGCTTTTTGTTGAAGATTTAGGCCGTTAGGTGGCCAGGATTTTGGTACCTCTATCGAACCAGAAGGCCACTTAACAGGCCGTATATAAATATTCTTAGCCATCTAATAGCCCGTTTCGAAATATGTCGATACGGCCTACTAGATGGCCAACAATATTCATATAGGACTTGTTAAGTAGCCGGCGTCTCGATAGAGGTACCAGAAATCCTGGCCACCTAACGGCCTATTAACTATAAACACCGTGGATTTATGCAAATTTGATCTCATTTTAAAGGAAAATAAGTCTACATTCCAACGCACGCCCATTTCTGGATAGTAAAACGACAGCATTAGAATCCATTTATATCCATAGAACAAGACCTAGCCTCAACATTATGACCTCAGCTGTACCTCTTCCCACTATCCCCGACTAACTAGCTCCACATCTGCCGACTGTACAGGAGCTGACACCCGGCCTCTTCTCACAGCTAAGTTCATTCGCTTTTTAGACTATAGCCCATGACCGACATTTTTTCTCTTACTGTATATGTTCTTTTCTCTCCACCCTAGAATCACTATCACTATATATCCTACAAAACCTAGCCTCAATGTAATGCCCTACAGCTGTACCACTCGCCACAACCCATGACTGACACTTTTTCCTCTGACTGTACTTGCCCGTTTTCCTCCGCTTCCCTTACCGCCCGACGTTTATATAAGAACCCCATAGAGCACCATGGTCATTCGCCCTTTCGGTCCCACCCTGTTAAAGCATGTCAAAACTTAGGTCATCTAAAATAAATTCTATTAGGCGTCCTTTGTAGTTTTTATTGAAAATTTCTGATGATGGGAAAAAATCCCGAAACGTTAAATTTTAGTTTTAGTTTACAGTCGACTTTCTTTAAGGTTTAGTATTTATTAACAAGGAGGTTTGATCTATTCAACCTCCTTGTTGTTGCCCTCCGGCTATTGTTGCGGGAGGTCGTGCAGTGCTGCAGCTGCATCAGCTGTGATGGACTGTTAGTACACAAAAATGAATGAATATATTCGTTTGGTGCGGATACGAGCAGCCCTTTGTTGATGAACAGCAAGCTGCTCATTCACGAGCACATGTACAAAAATTTGTTCAATAGCTGCTCGTACTTAATTATTGACTATCAAGTTTCAAGTATTTTCCTTTCTCTCCGTTGAGCTGCTTGTAACTTATTAGCTGAACCGGTTCCTGTACTCTTATGCGTAAGTACACGTGTATTTAAGTGTCGATTCAGCTAGAAAGCGTATAAAGTTGGTTTTATTATTAGCGCGAGTGGTTTTCTTAACGTCAAAGAATTATCAGCTTATGGTTTAAAAGACGCTGAAAACCTCTTAGAGCTACCTAGTTGTTAAGAAAAGGCTCTTAGCTGCTAAGTGTAATAATGCTTGTACTCTGGCGAGAGTAGTGTAACAGTTTAAACCAGCGTTGAAAACACGAATCCGGAGCCATTAATGCACTCCTGGTTCTCAACAGGAAGGTACAGTAGTTATATTTGCGAAGTTCAGGCCTTGAACCTAATATGAAGTCAGGTAAGGACTAGCGAGAATCGTTCTCAGCCTTGTATATATCACAGCGGCCAGTTCTATTAATGTTTCTCTCTAATGCACCTCAGATTCCCAACCCGTAGGTGTAGCGGTAGCAAAGTTCTGTTTTTGGCTTTAATATGAGGGTAGGCAGGTTGAAAGCTCTTCAGCCTCGCATCTGTGTCTGAGGCAATGCTGTTCACCGGAACAGAGTGTCTGTGTCCGACAACGCATAGTTATAGCATTAAAGCGACGCACGGAGCACTTACTTTTAATGACATGCGCAACTATCAAAATAATGGACTTGGTAAAGAAGGGGATACTCCTATTTGAGAAATAATGTGTCAGTGTTCCCACGTGCGATGTATAGTGAGGCAGAGGAGAATTTCATCGGACCTGGGTAATGTGTGAAACACTAGGTATCTAGAGCACTCTGAGAGCGCATACCTCCGCCAAGCGAAGTAACGGTAGCAAAAAATTCAAATTGGCTCTGAAGCCATCATTTTCTTTGTATAAACTCCAAAATCGAATCATTTGTGTCTTTTGATAATATAAGCAGCTTCTGCAATTTTTTGAAGATCCGATCATAACTTTTCGAGTTATACTGCTAGCAAACGTTATGACAAACATGAGTCAAACATACAAACAAATAAACCGATCTACAACAAAATTAAATTATTTATGTCTTTCAACATCACTAACAACCTCTATAAATTAAAAAAAAAAAAACATTCATTATTTTTTGAGTTATTGCGCTAACAAGCATAAAATTAACAACAGTGACAAACGAACGAGCCAACGGATCATAACCAAAATTTGGTCATTTACTCTTTGTTATATACCTAACAACTCATGTTAATGTCATAAAAATCCATCCACAATTTTTTGAGTTATGGCATTGAGAAAAATGAGGCAGACAAACAAACAAATTGATGGACATATCTTTACCAAAAGTGAATCATCTGTTCCTCCTAACATACCTAACAATCTCTGTAAATTTCGTTCGGTTCACAACTTTTTGAGTTATCTTGGTGACAGACAGAGACAGACAAACACGACGAAAACATAACCTCCTTGGCGGAGGTAATTATCTGAATTCGGCTATTCGTCATTTGCTGGAAGCTAGATAACATTTGTATCATCAAAAATTGAGGATGGGATAGCAATACTGTTATTATTGAAACTACACAAAAATTTATTCGTCAGAAAAGCAAACCTATAAAAACAATACAATCATGAATTAGAAATCAGAAAGGGTGATAAAAGCTCGCTTAAGCTCTACGCTTCTAGGACCTAAGTATTGCTATACAATTGAAGAAAACGCATACGAATTACGGAGCAGGATTTACAATGCTGCCCTACAAGGAAACAAGAAAAAAATATAATGTAGGGGACATCATTGCATTCCTATAGGCATTCTTGAGTCTGTGGTTAGTTATAGGCATCGATATTTCATCATCCATTTCAATAATCAATTTCACAAAGTGAAATATGGTGCCCTGTTTCTCTACATTTAGCCTGACAGAAGGAAACATATATCTTTGTCTTTTCATTGCATAGCTGTGTAGCAGTAGTAGAGGTAAAAGATGTTTTTCGTATGAAAATTGGTCATAATGTAAAAACCTATGCGCAAGTTTGAGTAAAAAATATGCATATAAGTCAAGAAATTGCAGCAGTCCCAGCGCTTTGTATATTTCGTTAACATGAATAACAGGGACATGCTTCATACGTAGTGTAATGACTGAAAATTCATTCTTAAACTAAATACCTTTGCTATTTGAAGGTCTTAATCAGTACTACATGCCTAATAGTTCAGAATGTGTATTAAACTATTTAGTAATCCATATATCTAATTATATACATATTATTCATCCTATCCTATGGTAAATAACAAAAATTCAAATAGAAGTCGACACGAGCTAATTAAAATTTGACGTTTCGGGAGTTTTATCCCATTTTCAAAAACCTAATAAATTCTTGAGGATATCTAACAATAAAATTTTTTTTATATTGAAGAG
>LQNS02278143.1:3953853-3965631 GCA_001587735.2 Parhyale hawaiensis | reverse complement strand
GGGGGGGGGGCGAGATTATTCAACAAAATGCCATGTCACATCCGAAATATCACTGGTGCAGAGACTGCGAAACTTAAAAGCTTACTGGACGCATACTTACTGAAAGTGCCAGATAAACCTGTTGTAAGCGGCTACGTGAACTGTGAAGATAGCTCGCTGTTAGCCATCCTGTTGGTCACAGACTGCAGCATCACCTCTGCACAAGATGGGTGGCATGCAAAACGCCACCTGGACCTCGCCCGAAGTATCATGAAGATACCGTTAACGAGCGTCAAGGTCAAGTTATCAAAATACCGTTAACGAGCAAATAATTTTTTTATGTGCTTCCAGAAATCTCGCTAATCTTATGTAGGTGTGAATTTTCTCGTTGAAGTCTCTTCACCTTGGTAATCAAGTTCATACTCACATCATATACTTTCTGCAAGCACGCTAGATAAAGTAAAGGTAAAGTCAACTTTGACCGCACCCTCAACTGGGAAACCCACATGCACCGGTGAGTGCTGTGGAATATAGGCCCACTGGCCCCAGGGGAGTAAGTTCGGCTGCAGTCGACCACGAGTCATCAAGAACTATATCTCCAATTTGATGGAAGATTTAAGTGACCCGCGCCCGATCTCCTCATCTCTGAGGAAGGCAAGTTCCACCACGGCGCAGTGCATGCACGCAACTGCCGAGATCAGCAAAGAGATCGCGTGCCTGGGTTGGCATCGAAACAGCGATACAAGGATTGTGAGCTGCGAACATAAGCAGGCAGCTATCGTTGAGGCAAAAAGATAGGTGGAAGACAAATCGAAGGGAAGGAGTTCCTGCTCACTGTGACCGCCGTCTGTTGAGAACCACCTTTTTTTCGCTGGTCTGCCTGGCTTCTTCTTCATGGGCTTATGGTTTTTTTTAAAAATGTGATCATTTGAGCTACATTCTTTCTATCTTCACGCGTAGCGGCGCTGGCAGCGTCACTGGCCTCGAGGTCTGAGTCAGACTGATCCGAAGAAACAATCGGGACATCATTTATTAGAATAGATAGGCGGCTGAAGACGGACCAACAGGCCCATTCTCAGACAGACACTGGGACTTACGCCCCAACCCACTACGAGCTATTGTCAATATGACAGAAAAAAATAGGAAGATGTCAGAAGCTCAGCCACGAGTCAGTGTCGCCGGCAAAGGGGTCATGAAACTGATTTAATTATATAAAAAATTTGTAGCTCCATATCTGCAACAATGGTTATTCTGAAAGTGCTCTAAATTCTTCGTAATATGAAAATTTTCTATTCCTATGTCTAAACAGGGGTGATCGTGAAACTGCTTTGAATAGTTAATTATAGATATATATTGAACCTCTGTACCTCTGCATGTATCCACGATAATGGTGTTCCGGAAACTGCTCTTACTATGTAGAGCACTCTGAGAGCGCATACTTCCACCAAGCAAGGGAATGTTAACGGAAAATTCCAATTGAACCTGAAATTACGATTTCTTCAAATTCATCATCAAAATTTGGTAATTCGTGCTTCTTGACAGTAATAACAGCTTCGGTAATTTCCTTGAAGATCTGTCAATAACTTTCGGAGTTATTTTTTGACAAATATTTTGACAAACAATAGTCCAAGCAAACGGACAATCTGATCAGCACGAAAACTAGGTCACTGGTGCCTTTCAACATTTCTGACAAGTTCTACAAATTCAATGGAGATCCATTCATAACTTTTTGAGTTATACTTTAGACTAATATTTTTGTAAACATATGTTAACCAGACATAACGACAAACCGAACATCGCCAAAATATAGTAATTGTGTTGTTTAACATGTTTGCAATTCCTACAAATTTCAAGAAAACCGTTTATAACGTTTCTAGTTATGTTACTGACAAACGTAAAACAAACATTAATTCAAACAAATAAACGGATAAGCAGATCAACACAAAATTTGGTCCTCTGCTTTTAGTAATAACCGCAAGAGTTCCTGTAAATTTCAGAAAGATCGGTTCGTAACTTTTTGAGTTATGCTACCGAGGAAAAACAAGTGCACAGACAAATGAACAAAGTGTTGAACGGATCTGTACAAAAAGGTATTCATCTCTTCCTCCTAACGTACCAGACAAACCCAGCAAGTTTCGCAAAGATCCGTCCATAACTTTTTGAGTTATCTTGGTGACAGACAAAGAGACAAGACAAACTGACAAACTTGACAAAAGCACAATCTCTTCGGCGGAAGTGATAAGTTATCCATATTAAAGTTTTGGATCTGTTTTTATCCACGACTATGGGACCAGAAACTATTGTAGTTAGTTATTTAAAATTATCCGTCTCACTATATCCAGGCCAATAGTGATTCAAGCTACTTTCATTAGTTATTCAAACAGAAACTTTGCGTCACCATATATCCATGATAATGGATATTCTAAAACTATTCATGTTAGTTGCAATTAAATTTCACATCTCCTTGTTTTTCATGATAATGGTAAATGTTAATCCGAATGACGTTATGAACGAGAACATGTCGTACGTAAATCTGAATGAAGAAACCGTGGGTCAAGGCACTGTTGAAAAAGAAGAACAGAAAAAAAGACCGTCAGTGAAAAAAAAAAGATAACATGGGACTAAAAAATGTAGGTATGTCCCAAAGGCCTGTATCTGATAAAAAGGTTCAACCTTAAGATTAACTAACGTGTTGCAAAGTTGGCTTCATTATTATTATTATTCAGCAATTACCGGTTTGAGATAAGAACTGTTCTATGTATACTCCAGTATAAAATATGCATTGAAACAATTACAAAATTTTATTGTTAATAACCGCAGTGGATTTTCTTTGCGTGAACTACCTTCAGAGTGTAGACAATATATTCGATTTCAATATTAAACGAACACTTTAACTTCATATCAGTTCTTGCTAGGTTGAATTTCAGTGAGCTTGTGATTATAATTTAACCCCTAAAACAGTCAATTGCGTGACTTAAAGCAATTAATATGGATATAAACGACAATTTCACGCCGCAGGTGCCCCCCTGCAAGCTGGTGGTGGACGCTTCAATTGCAGGGGCCACCGAAGTCAGCGTGCAGAGCGCCTACAGGCTGCTCAACTACCGCGACAACCTCAAGCTTTTGGAGTTCCGGACTTCTAAAAAACCGTGGGAGTAAGTTAACGCTTGTCAAAAATCTTACGATATTGTAACCCAGCATGGATATCACTACATGAAAAGTAATATATAAATGAAAACACACTGCTGTTGTTGTTACGGACTTACCTCCAAGAGAGCGGAATTAATACACCACCCTTTCTGCCCGCATGGAGGAAATAGTAAAAAACACGCTGAAAATTTTCAGGGTCAGCCATAAACACGTGAGCGTATAGTATAAATTGTAGAATACTATGCAGTTAGAAGCATTTAGTAAACTCACTAAGTGGTATGTTAATCAAGTTTTGCTCATACAAGTCTTCTGAATTATTGTAGCTGGTAAGATGAAACATTGAATTTCCCGAGTCCATTCGATACGATCCTAGTTTTTTAAACAAAGTTGTCTATATCCGTAGATTTTTAAAAATGCATGGTGTCCAGTTACTAATGCGCCTTGAATAACCATCCAAATGCACCGACAACTCTCCAAAGTGCATGGAACAGCCACCAGAAGTTCTCAGCTCGTTGAAAACATAGTTTTCAGCCCTCTGGCTACCTCTATCTGTATTGGGTGTCTGCTAGCAACTGACTGTGAGGAAGTCAATGTTTATGTTTGAGTTCCGGATAAGTTAAGCATAGGCTAACGGATTCCTTGACCGCCTCAAAATCTAAAGTCGTAAGACAGAATCTGAGAGTGCCGAAAACGGTGCCAGAGTTGTGAGCTTGGCTCAACTCTTCTGCGCTAAGTCAATCGACGATGCCTATGGTACACAAGGGCCTAAGACAGTGTCTTTAGCTTGGGAAACTAATAAGAAAGTAAATGTCAAGTCCCCAGTACAGTGAAAACTTGATTTGATGCTGTTCAGAGGAACTATTTATTTATTGTTCCGTCATGTTGTTCTTTAGTTTGGGCAGCTTCTCATATAAAATCATTATTTCAGTGATACGCTTCTGTTCTGCCAAGCTCAGGGAATGAAATTGCCACCGTATCCTGCCAGCCTGAGGGTAAGCGTTGTAGAAATTAAAATAATCAAACGTGTGACAACGTTAGTGCATCAACTTCGAGCTATAATTTTTCTGTTAGATATATTCGAGGCTAAAAACCTATAAAATAGAAAGTATGAGAGTAATACTATCGGAATCGTAAGAACATAGCATTGCGATATGTAACATTGGATGCTGACCTTATGTCGCCCAATATTTCAGCACTAGGTATTTAAAATGGTGTTGTTCTGTGATATTAAAAGTTGCACCCTTGAAAGTGAATGTATGCGCTAGAAGTTTCTCTCCTCAAAACTGGCCGGCAATAAATGGGTGGACCATGCAGCGCATATAACAATACCACTCATGGGCAATGTCTAGTGAAATGAATATCTCTGATAAAAAAAAGGGTATAAGTAGATTATACCTAGCATATCATAATTTCAACATACATTTAGAGAACTGCATTGTAATGAGCCATCTTGAAGTAATGAAGTGACTGTTAGATGGTCTGAAATCAAGATCTGAAAAAATATGACATGAAAGTGATAAACTTTAAAAACTCGATGAAACAAGAAAATCAGATATTTTCACTTTCAATAACCTGATGCAATACGGTCAGAATTGAAATGCTGTAAAAATTAACCCGGAGCAGTTCTCAACCTCAATCTTCTCTCAAAGAGCATTTAACAGTGTGTGTGCTCAGTCTTTTCGTAGCGGAAATTCTGTTGCAAGAGTTTTTTTTTGTTTTATCGTTCCAAACAATCACAAAGCTCTACTGGAAACTGGATGAATTTTCGCACTATCGATTGAAATAACTATGAAAATGTACAGAGTAAGAAAGGACGATGAGATTTAAAAAAAATAGAAAATAATTTTCGATGTTGCTGCATACTAGTAGATATACTGTCGGTAGGGAAATACCTCTAACGGAATGAAAATAACACGCACGTGTGAAGAAAGATTGTATTTTGGGAGCATGTGTCAACTTCATAAATTATTTACCTCCGCCAATGAGATGTTTTCGTCGGCTTTGTCTCTCTGTCTGCTAATCTGTCTGTCACCAAGATAACTCAAAAATTATGGACGGATTTGGCCGAAATTTGGAGGTTTGTTCATGGTATGAGCTAGCTTACACTCTGGCTTCTGGCTGGCTGGAATGGGTCGTAGATGCACGTTGAGATTTCATGTAGCAGTAAAACAGTAGACTCGTGCTCGTCTTCGTTTGCATTAGCTTGAAATACTGTCCGCACCAGAAACAGTTTTAATCTTGAGTTTTTCTACGCACTGGACTTAAATAGCCCACAGTATCTAGGTTACAACGTTCCTTAGAAGTTCATCCAATTCTGATTCCTAAACGATAATTGATTTCAAGCAGGTGCTGCCAACCTGCGCGTGATTGCCGAATCAGCGGCTGCTGTGCTGCAGGATCATCGCAATTTAGTCTCCTATATCGAAAAAGACATAGAGAACTGAGCTCATCAGGATGGCGCTGCAGAAACCCGCCATGGAAAAGCCACCGTAAACGATTTGGTCCCACTTCCGGAAGCTTCTGTCGTTTCCCTCTATACTTCCTGCTCCGAGTAGAGAAAAATAATGTTTTCTGCGGGCCGTTCAGCAACACTCAAAATAATAGTTCACTTTGCCAGCATGGGTATCATATGACATCATATTAGACGCTCAATGGTTTTTGCTGAGCGAAAGCAGTTTCGTCAACGATTTCATTAAATCTGGAAGAATAACTGATGCAGTGAAGTCATCTGTGGGTAGAAACTAAGAAGCAAGATGCATGAGAGTGCTAGTGGAAGCTTCAGATATCTTCAGTGCTTCAGTTTCAACTTCGGCAATGCACGAAGTGCATTTAAATATAAGGTCGTTCTATACTTTACCGTAAATTAGATGTATGGAGAAGGTAATACTCCTACGCTGAGAGATGCTTTTGGTTTCATCATTGTTTAATTTCAACTATCGCTGATGAAGATGCTTTTACCATCGACTGAAACTTTTTCTATTTTTTACCTACTGGATTGCAACGGAACTTGACGGGATGACCCGTCTCCAGCCTGGCCTAATTTTCAACAATCTGTTTTTTTTAAAGCGAGACAGAAAACGATAATAATACTTCAAAAAAAAAAAAAAATACACAGGAATCGAAAACAACAGAGCTGAATTATTCATATCTATTTTGCTAAGAGTGCGACACGAAACATATAATACATAAATACACATATAAACTAGAGCACTCTCAGAGCGCATACCTCCTCTAAGGCAACGGTTACGAAAAAATAAAATTGGATCTGAGACTATGATTTTCTTCGTATCAACATCAAAATAGAATCTATTGTCCATTTTAATAGTGTTAACAGCTTCAGTAAGTTTTTCGAAGATCCGTTCGTAAATTTTTGAGTTATGCTGGAAACAAGCATTATGACAAACAAGAGTAAGCATACAAACGAAGACACCGATCTGAACCAAAATTTGATCATATATGCCTTTTAACAATAATAACAACTCCCATGAATTTCATAAATATTTATTCATTATTTTTGAGTTATTGTGCTAACAAGCATAAGATTAAAAACAGTGACAAATGAACAATCGGATCGTTACAAAAGTTTGGTCATTTTTTCTTCATAACGTACATAACAACTCATGTAAATTTCCTAAATATCTGTCCATAACTTTTTGAGTTATAGCCGGATGGACGGATCTTCACCAAAAGTTAATCGTCTGTTTCTCTTAACATACCTGACAATCCCTGTAAATTTCTTTTAAAAAAATCGGTCTATAACTTTTCGAGTTATCATGATGACAGACAGACAGAGGGACAAACCCAACACAAACATAATCTCCTTGGCGGAGGTAATAAATATATAAACACACGACGGTCATTCTTAGAGCTAGATTAGCTCTAGAACAAAGTATAAACTAGAGCACTCTGAGAGCGCATACCTCCGCCAATTAAGGCAATGGTAAAAAATCATTCAAATTGGCTTTGAAACCGTGATTTTTTGTATCAACTCCATAATAAAATCATTGGTGCCTTTTGATAGTTTTAACAATGCCTGCAATTTTTTTGAAGATCCTTTCTTAACTTTTTGAGTTAAGCTGCTAACAAACATTATGACAAACATAAGTCGAACATACACACGAATTAACAGATTTGCACTAAAATTTAATCATTTATTTCTTTCAACATTACTAATAACTCAGGTAAGTTTCATAAAGATTCATGCAAAACTTTTTGAGTTATTGCGCTTAGAAACATAAAATCAAACACAGCAACAAACGAGCGAACGAACTGATCATTACAAAAATTTGGTCATTTACTCTTTGTGATATATCTAACAACTCATGTAAATTTCATAAAATTCCGTCCATAAATTTTTGAGTGATGGCATTGAGAATAATGAGACAGACAAACAAACGGATAAACGGATCTTCATCAAAAGTTAATTATGTGTTCCTCCAAACATACCTATCAATCCCTGTAAATTTCGTCGAAATCCGTCTATAACTTTTTGAGTTATCTTGGTGACAGACAGCCAAACAGACAGACAAAGAGATAGACAGGCAAACCGATGAAAACATAAGCTTCTTGGCGGAGGTAATAAATGAATGAGACTTAACATAGCCTATTTATGGTGGTTCTGTATCAATACAAATATCCAGTATTACAGTAAAACCATCTATAAATCAAATACATCAGCGAATGATCAAGCGTGGGTACAGATATCATGAAAGAAGCTAAAAGGTCCCAAAGAAGGGGAGACCCTACGGACATTCCGTTCTTGTCCTTCGGCACAAAATTAAAGACGTGCGGTAGCAGATATATTTTTTCGATATTCATATCACAATGTAACTAAGATATAATGCATTCACTATTAGTAAAATTCTTGATGTTCAAACGGTAGACTACTGGATCCTCGTTTGGCCACTATCACTATAGGTTTGCATTTATGATTGGTAATACCGTATTTGGACACTACTTCACCATATACAATATACATACACTCAACTCCCATGCGAACATTTAGTGGGAACTTCACCACCAGTGACTTTTGGATCGTTCAGTTTTGAATATACGAACTTCAATGCAGTTTGCCCTCCCGTTTCATTACGCCCATCATCTTCATTTTCGCACTTCATGCCACCATAGCTTGAAAGGTCTATTTGAAGTGCACTTAGCAATAGTGTGTCTGTTTTCCGTTGTCTGCAGTAATGTCGGAGAGGAGCTTTAGCTTTCCTGCTGTCAATCACTGCAGCCTCTCGACGCAGCCCGGTTGGGTTGAGGCAGCTGTAAAACTACGTTTTTTGAAACGAAACTGAGGTTTACAAGATTCAAGGGTCAAAGCGCAAAACTCGATTTGATGTGTAGATGCCAGGGCGTCTGTTCAAAGTTGCAGAGAGGCCCAGCCTCAGAGTCTTTAAGTTTGCCGACCAATCGGGACCTCCGTAAAGACTTACAGCTGCTTCGACGCTCTCCCGTTCGGAATGAAAATGTGTGAGAATCTGTGCCGTCGTGTCCACCGTGTCCACGCCTGTGGATTCGTGGAATCTATGCTTCTTTAGCGATCATCACTACAACTTCAAAGGGAACGGAGTATGACGCCAAAGGTAAAAACTCGCCGCGAAAACATGACTGATATTGACGTCCTTTTACCTATCAATGATGTTTTCATCGCAAGTTTTTACCCTTGCCGCCCTATTCATAATAAGAAACTTCAAATAATAATACCCTTTATTAGTACAGATAGGGGCATGTGAACGTGTACAAGGCACAGTTTAATGCTAGCGTCATATTAGATGCAAACGGGACGTAATACTGTCATCAAAGCTACAGCGCATTGCGGCCCATTGTTTGGCCCGTGTTAGGTAACAGTATACGCTGCCATCGGGCTGTACATGTACCCTAGTTTGTTGCTAGGACCATTACGGATCACTTGAACTAAGGTGTCATCAGATTCTGCTATCCTAAACTGGAGACTGGGAACGCAATTTCTTGACCTGATTTTCAGGCAATTGGATACTTTTGAGTAAATATCATTCTTGCACAGGTTGACCTCGGCACATTCATCAGTCGCCAAAAATACGTCATTATAGATTACATGTAGGCGCCCAATAGACTTCTGCTTACTATTTGACCTGAAAAGAGACTTACAGTTCAGGGGAGTGCATATCTCCAAACCAGCTGGCGTATGATGATGTGACCTCTTCCGAGCAGTGATTAAACTTTCTTATTAGCACGTTATCTACTAATACATGGAACTTTCGTGCATCTTTCTCTATATTCTGGTTATCACGAAAGTTATTAGTGATTTTATGACCCAGATACGAGAAGCTGTTCACATAAGTGAGATCGACGCTCTTGAGACGACGTAAATAATTTTAATTTGTGTAGCTTAGCAGGAAAGTTCAAAGGCATCCACTGCCTTCGTTTTAAAGCAGATCTGGAAGAGAGTGAGAGAAACATCTTAGAGAAGAAACCCAGAAGGACACCTTTATGGCATAATAACAAACACGTTTGGAGTAAGTTACAATAATCAGTTTGTGAACTGAACACAATATGAGGTTTAGTAATCTGTTAAACCTCCTTGACTGATACCTACGTTGTATCTTTTCCACAAAGGATTGGATTTTTTTTTTATAGTATAAACATCGCCATTGTTTAGAGGAGGCTCAAGATTCTGCCTATTTTATTTAAAAACAGGACGGGCGACGTGAGCAATGCAATTAAACTTAGATCGGAAATAATAGCCTTAGTGCAGAATTGACCACATTTTGCCTATCTGGCAATAAATTTCTGTGAAAATTTTACAGAAAGTTAAACTTGTGATGCTTATACTGTATTTTCTATAAGTTTTCAAACGACTATCATGCTGGTTCTAGAAAAAATTATGTTTTTTTTGTCAATTATGCTAATTTCACTGAGCGGCGATAATAGTTTTTGAAAAAAAAAAAATCACAGTTTGATATCATCAAAGGAGCAAAAATGAACAACACAAATGTGAAAAATACGCATTAAACAGGAAATCATTAAGCAATAGTTTACATTGACTGAAAAAGTCATACATGCCAGCATGACCCCAATGACGTTTACTAACTTCAACAATCCTTAAATAAATCCAGCCAGTTAGTTTCTTTATTGCAGAAAGTGGAACTGCCCTTGCTACTTCAGCGACAAAATCCTATGAGACTGATTTTGAGTTATATTGCCTTCCATTCGCGTAAATTTCCCTTTTCAGAAGGGCCCAGAAGTTTCCAATTCGGTTTAGATCAGGTGAGCACGGTGGCCAAACCATCACTTTTTTTTCCATGGGACCCCAAAGAGTCCAGAAATGCTGTGGAGATACGGGCAGAGTGAGAAGGCGCATTAATTACCATACATTAAAATCAAGTTTTGAAGCAACGAAAGGGGTATACCATCCAAGGCGTCTTTTAACATGTCACAATATGATGCAGATGTAATTTCACGCCATCAGCTACTCTAACCGGACCTACAAGTCGATCCCCTATGATACCAGCCTATATCATAGCACTACATCCCTGTTTATGACGTTTTAAGCGTTGAAGACGCTCACCTCCAGGGAGCACCCAATCCTTACTCCAATCATCAGGTCCATCAAGGGTTGCCCGCGTTTTCTCGGTGAAAAGAACATGATTCATGTTGATCTTCATGTATTTCTCTGCCCATTCCATTCTCAAAATTTTATGTCTTTGGGTCAGAAGAGACAATTTCAGAGGGGATTTGACAGAAGCAATGGGGCGAAGGATGTCATTTCTTGTGGTTTTAGGCGATCAGGAAGCCCAGCAGTTATAAATATTGATTAACATACTAGATGGCCTTTTTTATGTTGCTGACGAACCACATTTCTCATGTCTCTATCGTGAGCAGTCCTTGAATGCCCAGCATCTGGTCATTTTTTCCGTGGTGAAGGGTCCTTCAAGAATCTTGTCACTGGGTAAATATGGCGTCAGGAGAGGTGCCTTTAACAGTTCTTTGATGATAATTTCTTTCTCCTCGTTAGTTAGAGCTTTTCCAAGTCACATTTTTGCAGAATATAGAAGAAGCTCTTATTGTTGTATATCTCAAAAGGAGAAAAAACGCAAAGAGTTGTCAATCAGGAGACACTGCAAAATGTAAAAAACTCAACAGTGTTGCCATAAGATGTCACAATTTCGCTGCAAGTTTCATGAAAATTTGATCGCGCAAAAATGGGATATGGACAATTTTGTGATAAAGCTATTATATCCATTCTAAGTATATGTACAGTACGTTACCTTTGGTTATGCAAATAGAAATTTTTACTTAATTTTTCAAGATGAGTGGCCAACTTTCAAATATCAATATTAACTAAATGCATGACTATGTTGCCAATATAAACAGCACTTGTAAAATAGATATTCAGCCATTGGTTTAGTTTATCATACAATTTGCTTATTTACGAGTTTTTTACTATTACCTCAGATTATGCAACAAGCTAATAAAATGGTCATAAAGAGGAAATAAATACAAGTGAACAGGAATATTGTTATCAAACGTCCAAAACAAGGAAATTATAACCAAAACAATTCAATAAACACTGAAATAAGTGTTCAGTAGTGGTAAACATAACAAGTTAATTTTGAACATGGCAACCTCCATTTTTCATGATTTTTTAAGGCGATTATCAACAGACTT
>LQNS02278143.1:3937045-3949369 GCA_001587735.2 Parhyale hawaiensis | reverse complement strand
TTTATATATTACGTATTCCAGTTGTATTTTCCAGAGCAACTTTTAAATTATCGTGCCCGTTCTTGCAACCAAGGGGCAGGTACCACGTGACGTGCGTATCACAGATACAATCGAATTGAAGAGCTAATCCACGCCCCATAGAATGGATAGGGTAGAGCAGTGGCTAGATCCATCGAATTTCTTCCCTATCTAAAAATGAAGAAGATGTGTCAAACAAGATGACAAGACACAAGTAAACAAGCAAGCAAGACCGGTTCACAGACTTTTAGTATAATATAGATAGATAGATAGATGTATAGTTGCCATGGAGTGTAACTCCATATACCCAAAGGGAAATAGCCGTACAATTCTATTGTACATGAAACCTACAAGTTAGCCACTGGCGAGTACCTACACGTTCACATGGGATACATTTCTCATCAGGAGAAACCACAATGCGATTTACGAAGACATTCACTCGCGTGTGTGTGCAGAGGTGACGTTTGTTAAAAAGTAAGAGAATTAACAGTAAACTACAACATTGCGTGAAGACAAGCACTACGGCTAATCATGGCTAAGGCAATCTAATTGACGGGGGGAGAGATACTACACGAACGATTAACCGAGAGCTGGGACGGTTTTAGAGAGAAGGAAACAAGATATAGTAAGGTAGGGTTCCAACGTCATGATTACAACAGGACCGGCGAACGGTCCCGTACTCCGTTGAGAACACTCCATGTCCGAGCTGACCCCCAAGGGCGGCACGACACGCGCCGGCGGGGGGAAGGTAACCACGGACTCACTTAAGATAAGACAGAGACTAGGTTGACTCATGTCACACAGCTCCGCTAGCTTCTACAGCTTCCACGAGACCGCACCCTCTGTGAACGGAAAATGCCCTAAGCATGAGAAATCTGCGGGCATACTTCGTTCTATTGCTACCCCAGGGAAAATTGGCACTGCGCACTGAACTGGATCGAATGGGCTGCTGTCGTAGTAAATAAGTAGTAGAATGTTTAGCGAAATATTGAGCACAGCAAAACGCTCAATTTGCATTCTTCCACGTCCGACGGATACAGAAGAGACTGTGAAATGTGCGTCTGGACAGGAATGTAAACGAACGAGCAGCTGCCAAAGGTCAATAAGTGAGTGTGAATTGCGAAGTACTGAAAGTGATGCAATAATTTAGGAGATGTTATGTCGCAACTCTCACTTGGCGTCATTGGAGTAACGCAGCTTCTATCGCAGTTCTAAAAACTCTACATGCAGTTATTTTTTCATTTCGGTTTATGAACAAACATTCCAGTGTGTACCACAATGCCTTTACTCCCATTAACTGATTTACAAAGCTGGGAACGACATAGAAGTAGCAAATGACCCGATTCAACGCTGGGCTCTAGCACCATCGTAAGACTATTCAAGAATTAAGCGAATCATGTATCAGATACTTTCGCTAGGATCATGCAGCAGTCCATGTACCTCCAGCAGGCTTATTTTACAGTCGGAAAAAGCAGATGACGGCGTGGTAAACTGAACCTCCAGACTCTCATTGTAAATGGTGCAGAAACATGGCAAGATGGTGTAAGAACTGCTATATATCCTCTATAAATTAAAAGCGCTGCTACAAAAATTCCTTCAGCTGCATAGGATTAAACGACGAGATAGAAGAACTTTTCAAGACGATTTGTATAGAAAATTAACGCTTCTGAGAAACACATCTATGTTATGATTCTGGTCGAGGCTCCATCCGCGTCCGTCCATCTGTACGTCCGTATGTGTTTCTGCACCTTACGCTTTCAGTATTAGCTTGGAGAAACGTTGCTATTGAATATAAGATACTGTGACTTCAATCGCTCCTCTCCGTAGTTAATATGCGAGCCAATTTTTCTCAATGAGTGCGGGCGCATGCTCATTTTTGAAACCCAAATTTCAGTACGGTTGGCTTGGAAGTAAATTTCTATTACTGAATGAATCGCATTCACAATTTTTCATTCTTATCTTTTCCAATATGCAGAAACCCTTTAGATTTCCCGCCCATTCGTAGCACTGCAGCATTTGATCATCAAGTAAACACCACTTAGTAGGTTCACATTAGAATAAACCAGCTCTGTACTTTTCAATATGGCGATGAGGATTTTTCTTCTTAGCGTGGTAAATGAAAGCCAATATCTTTGATGAAGTTTTTCATCCTGTTGGGCATAAGCTATATCGCATATTTTTAGTAGAAATTCTTAGCAGCTTGAGATGCTGACTCTTGGTAGTAGTTTTTGTTCATTTTTGTGCTAAATCCATTTCGCTTATGCTTTCTTTAGCTGAATCTTTTCGTAGCAGTTGTAACTTTGCGCCGAGGAGATGCCTTTTTATATTCAATTTATATTGCAGCCAAATTTCGTCGCCTCTGTTTGCACAATCGCTTGGTATCCAGGATATTGAATGTAAAGTCTTCCCGATGAATTCTTTTTACTTAACTATATTTTCTTGGTGCTGCTCAACATGTGACCAATTCCAATCTGATATTCGCGCCTTCTCTTGCAGAGGGGATATTTTGCTCTCACAAAACTCATGGCTATAAAACTTCTGTTTCATTAATGAAAGATCAGGCCTGCAGGGATGAGACCTATTTTACAGGAAAACTCATACTAGGAACTGGAACAATAAGCTCAATCGCATAATTCCTAGCGTCATTTTTGACAACTGGATCCTCTACGGAGATACTACCATATCAGGACCAACTTCAAATGTCATGCATAGAAGAAATGAAAAGGTATAAGCTTTAGGGTAGGCAATTTTTAATGGGCTGATCACCCTTCCGTTGCAACGCCTCTGCTCATCAGGAAGTGAACTAAAATACTTGTGCTCTCAAGTGTTGTTTTCACTAAATTATGAGACGTTTAGTTGTTGAAAATTTAAACGGCATGAAGCCGGGTTTCTGATTTTTATTTAAGGAACTCTGCTATTCGCTATACCGTCTTGACGACGAAGGTACCCTGTTGGTTGCCAGATAGGAATGATTATCAAGTAACTTCAAGAAGAATTGGTTTTTGTATGTATCTATAAACCAAACGGTATCATTCAATTCTTCAGGAAACTACATATGCAGTGTGTTTGCGGTAAGAGAACTCTTTTTATTTCTGTACCCCTTGGGAACGTTTAGAGCTGATTTTAAAACAAACTTTTGTCATAAATATCATGTAGCTAATGGCTTAGCATGGGAAGTTGAGGAAGTTACTGTTATTCGCTACTAATTGGCATTCAGATGATAGCTTCACGTTATTATTACTCGAGAGAATATTGTCTGACGAAATTACGTGTGTGGGATTTTTACTCTTAAAGCAGTGTTCCTGCTTTCCTTAAGATTATTTGCCACTTGGCCTGCCGTCAACGATGCAGTAATGCGCATTGGCTTCCACCTTTTGATGCTTGCATCGAAAGGTTTTCTATTTTGTGTGGGTTTGAAGTAATAGGCTACTTCCTCATTGCACTGAAAATTTTCGAAACTTTTGATGCGGTTTTCAATAAACATTACTAATTTTTTGAAAATGGTGAAAATGTTAGTGTCATTGATTATCAGGTGGTCACTTCATCCTGAGTATTAGACTTTTCATGTTAGGTAGGTGAGAGCTCTGTTGGCAGTTAAAGTTGAGTTTTATTCCTATTTCATCCCATTGCTTTGAAACATGTATTCTGTTGCCGTGCTTTGAACCCTTTGAGTTCCAAAGGCTCGACACAGCGTAAATATAAGACATTAAGTGTTCAGGCCGGAAGAACTGAACCACACACCTCTCACGTCGACATCTCACGGCTCACAACCATGCCAGATACGTCCGGAGCTTTAGGAAAACGAAGAAGGTTCGCCAAGTTCTTTTTTCGTGTTGAGCTAAACATCAATTATCAGCCCATGGTAGCGGAAATAATGGAATAAATGGATTAGGAATACCATTGACACTTGCGAAAGACCGACGTTCTTCTCTCCATCTGACGTCATACGAGGAGATGCGCAGAACCGTCTCAAAATGGTCAAGCTGTGAGTTAATCTGTTACGTAGTTTCTTCATCGTCTCTTCGGCGCAATTCTGGAGTTTACGTCCCTTGCTAATGGACATTTTAGAGACATAATGTTTGTGCGCGGAGCAACGACAGTCAAAAATTTAACCCTTTTCTTCTTCAGCTGCTGTCAAAAGCGATAGTAGTTTTAAATGGAAGTTGCGAGCAGTAGGTAGTTATAGCAAACTAGTGCACCAAACGCAACCCTTTTGTTGAATAAGTCATAGAATATATATTTGAAAACTTCTTTCCATCCCATCCAAAAAAGTTCACACTACTTTAAAATTTACAAAGTCCACCAAGCTCACCAAGTCCACAAAGTCAACAAAATTCACCAACTCCATATTGTCGACCAAGTGCACAGAAGCAACCAAGTTCACCAAGGCCCGTAACCAGGCCTTCACTAATAACCAGAGAATTCCCTGGTTCGTATCATGGATAAGGTTTGGCAAGAAGAAACGTTGAGTGGTTTGGAATTTTTTTCTTCAGTATATTAGATAGGGGAAAATCAGGCTTCGGACCGACGGACGGATGACAGACAGACAGCTCTCTTGTTATAGTATAGATTATCCATTGTTCCTTGTGTATTAGTGTAACAGTAATTTCTTCTCTTATTTATCAGTGAATTTACGTAACAGTAAAGTTTTCCTTCGTCTTCGTTTTTTGAATTTATATAAGTACTTGTGGCCCATGCCGTCATTATAAATGATGGCAAAAAATTAACACT
Organism: Parhyale hawaiensis; assembly: GCA_001587735.2. Lineage (NCBI taxonomy): Eukaryota > Metazoa > Arthropoda > Malacostraca > Amphipoda > Hyalidae > Parhyale > Parhyale hawaiensis. The sequence continues at coordinate 3,944,620 of LQNS02278143.1, read as the reverse complement.
TCACCAAAAGCCCCGCCGTCTTTTGGGCTTCCTCATTTTTCCCCTATCTAATACTGAAGAAAAAGATTCCAAGGTACTCAACTTTTTTTTTTCGCCTTTTGAAATCTGAATTTTCTCCTATCTTATTAGTTGTATTTTTCCCCTATCTAATACTGAAGAAAAAAATTGCAAAGTACCCAACTTTTTTTTCGCCAAAAAAATTGCAAGGTGCCCCACTTTTTTTTTTACATTTTGAAATCTAAATTTTCTCGTATCTTATTCCCATAGAGCGTGACAGGAAAGATATAAATATATAAATAAATAAAAAAACACGATGTGAATTATTACATAGTAGATTAACGTAATTTACTTATAACTGCAAATCTACTTGTTGATCAGTCTATTGCCGGCTATCAATTACATTCTAATACAAACGTTAGTCCAACGCACACACAGACGAACTAATTATCAGTAAAATTTTGTCATTTGTGTCTTTTAACATTTCTAGCACTTGCTGTAAATTTCATAAAGCTTCGTTTATAAGTTTCTGAATTATATTGGCAACAAACATAAAATTTTACATAGAGACAAACAAACGGACAAACAGATCGTTACAAAGATTTGGCCCTTTACTCTTCGTGGTATACCTAACTACTCATACAAATTCAATTAAAATATGCTCATTACTTTTTGAGTTATGGTACTAAAAACGAAAAAAAGGAGTTAGACAAACGGTTGGACGGATCTACACCAAGAGTTAATCACCTGTTTCTCCTAAGACTCTTAGCAATCCCTGTAAATCTTGTAAAAATCCGTCCTTAACTTTTTAAGTTTTCGTGCTGACGGACAAACTAAAAAAAAAAACTTCTTGGCGCAGGTAGTAACTGCCGTTACAATTATTTATTCTAATGATTACTATCACTATAACTATTACACTCTAACATTAGTATCACTACAATAATTATTTCTCTATTACATAAGGACAATTATCTCAAAAACTAGAGCTGGACTCTGAGAACGAGGACTTTTGCCAAGCAACGTAATTCTAACGGAAGTTTCAAAATGGTCTAGTAGCCAGGACTTCTCCTGGCCCACCACCAAAATTGAATTATCTAGTTCTCGTGTTGCCTCTAACAGTTCCCACACGGGATCAGCGCGCGGAGAACACCAAGTCGGGACGAATAATTGATCAACGCAATAGTTCGAAACTGTACAAAATAGTACTACGAAACTGTAAAGAAGCTACGTGGACACCGGAGAGAGATGTCCTGAAGGCATACAGAGAGGAGTAATGTAACTACTTGGTTGTCAGGAAGGTGCTACTCCCTTTAACATGGGCTATGTGAACCTAACTTACTAATCACCTTACCATTGACTCATAGCCCATACTATGCCTCCTGGGAAGTGAAATGATCATATAATTGCAGTGATCATTTCACCATCATGCTGCCTGTGGAATGATTATTGCGGTTGACTTCAATCGCTTCAGAACAATTAGTCGTGTTATAAACTACTCGTATCAGCGGAAAAAGAGGAATTAAAGTCCAAGCGTACTATACATTTCCCAGTAAGACCGAAAGAGGCTTAATCGGAGTTTATTGTCAATGCTTCATCTGAAAAAGGCGATTTTCTTTTTTATATTTGTAGCGGAAAAAACCCAAAAATTGCGAGAAAATGACACGGCTTAAACCCAGCGGTAGAGAGTACGGCAGGGCGCAGCGCGCACTTCTAGCATTTTAGCTAAAAAAAAAAAACTTCACCAGCTATTTGACCAGAAACCTTTCGTTTGCGTAGAGCTTTTATAGGCTTATCTAGTGGAAAAGTTCTGTGGCGTTCATTTCGACTTGGTGCAAAAAATGCGCTCAGCGATATTGCTTTTAGACAGGCGACTGTGTCCGTGTTTTGTTGGTGTGAAATGCGGATTATTTCTTCTGTCAGCTCTACTGTCGCACAGGCATTATTTTTGTCGTAGCATAACCCGTCTACACAAACTGTTCATATATGTGGAAGGCAATTATATCGGTATTGCTAAGTGAAAGAAGAGTATACTTTATGTGTGTGAGGAAAATTTAAAAAATGGCACAAAACTATTGGATGAGACACGCGGGAGATTTGGTTTTCTCCCTAAAATTGCAGCAGATACCGTAAATATATCCATTGCACCTCAGGTCTGACATAATGCGATATCTTTTTGACGACAGAAACGAATCTGGATCGCTTTCTTTGTAGTGCTGATATGGCACATTTTCTATAGCTACGGTAAGTAATCGTTGTCCGAAACTTTCTGGTTGTTACCCTTAGTTTAATGTTCCACGTTTCCTGTCTCTGGATGCTGTAAATAAAATTAATTGATTATAGAGAACAATGCAGTATATCGTGTAACATAGACAAACCTCCGCTTAGTGCCACTACCAATCGCCTCTCCGCCCAACGACTAAGTACTCACTCAACTCAATGGCCGTGGTGTAACGTTTAGCATACAGTATACATATAGGTGCGGGTTAATTATGCGAATCATAATTCTGCATTAAAACCTATGTTTTCCAAGTTTTACTGCCTAAACTTTTGATGTAATTAGTGTTAGAAAAGTATTCTCCATGCTATTAGGTGATATACGTAGAAATATTCACTTCAATAATTCTGCTTTTTGGAAAATTAGAAAAAGCTGTGTTTTAGGTAACCATCTTGATCATGCAAAAGTAAAGAAAAAACATAATGGTTTATCCTGTATCAAACGCTTTTAATTAACAAACAGAATCAAAATGAAATCAATCAACAGACTATGTGGAAACGCTAACATAACTGGTAAAATGCTCTTCATTTCCCCTCAGTAGTTAACATAGCCTCTTCCATTTTGGAAGATCTTCAAGAGACACTTGTCACAGAAGAAGTCAGATTTAACACTTCACAAGGCTTGATTGACCCGCAGGCACCCTCAATTACATTTCAAAGAGCATCCAAGTTATTACATTGCTTTCCATCAGCATAAACGATCCGCTCAATGATGGCCCACAAATTTTCAATGGGGTTTATTTCGGGACTGTTGAGTGCCAAACCAGCAGATTGCGTTCTTTAGAGCCGTGATCCAAGAACCAACTCTTTGTATAACAGGACTTATGTGTTGGTGCATTATACTGCTGAAATACTAAGTATTTTCTGTCCAACACAGCTTGGTCTTCCAACTAGGAACAAGGAGTTTCTTAAGAAGCTGGCAGTATCCCTTGAAATCTATTTTTACCTCTTCTGGCACCCTAAGCGGTCCATAATTTAATTTCCATTGATTACAGCCCAGAACATTACCCCTCCTCCACCATGCTGTCGGCGACTCCCTTTCAATACCCAACCAGACTACCACCGTCTGGTCCATGCAACTCGGCGTGGCATTCATCGGTTAAGACAATATTCATGAAATTAATTTTAGCATTTTCAAGCTATTGAATAAAAATAATCATTATAATAAAACATCCATTTCTCCCCGTAGGAAGCTATTCATACAGCAGGGTACAATCTAAAACATAAAGTAAAAGAGAAAGAGCAATTAGGCAATGTTTTCCAAGTGGCGTACGGCAGGACATTAGAACTCCGAGCCAGGACACAGCCAAATCAATCGTTCAAGAGCATGAGTTCCCAACCGAGGGTGGTTGCGCTCCCTGGAGGGGGGGGGGGGTGCGAGATGAGCTCTCAAGTTATGGGTCGCGAAACCTTAGATTGTTTCAACGTCATTCAATAATAAATTAACTTGAATTTGTGCCATAAAGTGGCATAATTTAAATAATTTACGTTCTTTGTCATCATACCAGTTATTAATTTTGTAATTTTAGCCGGGTTGTTTACTGTTCGAAGGCTCCTCAGCGTCTCACACCTCGAAGTTTTTCCCATTTACGATACTTCAGCTGCATAAAAAATACTTTTGCTAGTAGAATGAGGTGTTCTAACAATCTTCCTAGAAATTTAGCGCTTATCTCTATCGGTAAGTTTCCTTAAATGAGCTCTTTCATGTGTTTTTCTACAGGTCTTACCATTTATTATTTATAACTTTGCCAAGCATTTTCAGTCCATCATAATCAGTTTATCCAGTTTTTCCCATTTTTAATACTTGCATAATCAAGCCGAACACCTAAAAACACCACTTATTTTAATTTTCCTAAATACACGATAATTGAACAGAATATTGCTACGTTTTCCGCCTGAAAAGGAAGAAAACATATTGATTAAGCGAATTAGGTCAAAATTTTCGCAGTCAAAGTTGAAAAACATAATTTTTATCGCAAAAATACGATTTGCATAATCGAGCCGCACCCACTATAGTTTGAATGACTTGAGTGTACCTGGTTCTTGAAGCTTCGTCCAGACGGTCAATCTTTTCGCCGAAGTTTGTATTTGCCGAACGATTTTGATTGACAATCATGTGCGGCAAGGCCTGGAATCTTCTGATTGAAGAGGATCCAACATGTTGGAAAACTTACAGCGCAAAATCGCAGGAGTTTGACAAACAAAAAGTTAGAAAATTATATTTCGCTGTGCGAATAACATAATTATTCCTATGTGTCTTCATTATAGCATTTAGTAACTAAGGCATCATTTTTTTTATTTAAATTAACCAGCCTAAAGAATTTTGTTTATGTTTGATTCTAACTTCCGGACAGCGGGAAGCATTTGGCAACGATATGTTGCCAGTTGATAATAACTGTAGCATATTCGACTAGTTATGTCTATTTGTTCTGTTTTTTTTTCATGATTAAAAGCGACAATGGAGCACGAGTCAAGTTTTAATGGAAGAAACGGATGTACACACTGTGAGCTGCAATAGAAAGTCCAGAAATTAAAAAAAAATAAAAAATGATAAATTATTGTTCTATTGTCTGCATCTCCACATGTGAGAGGATGCCAGTGAGTAAATTATTAGCTATACTTTTCGTCAGTATAAATAAATTTTTACCCGCCAGTCAGCTTCTACAACCAAAATAAATATCTGGACAATAAAGTGAAAGAGGGATGTCGAATAATAGTTATGGAATGCTGAATTCACGTATCGTGACCATGAAGTGTTCGAGGTTTCTATGATTCCGTCTGGACAGAGAAGAGAAGTGTTTGTGTTTTTGCTTTTCGATTATTATGTTTGTGATTGATGAAGTGATTTATTGATCTTGTGGACGAGGCTTAATTCCGTCCTCACGGATAAAATAAATAACAGTTAGATTTCTGCGACAGATTCTCAGTGACTGTAAATAGACACGCCAGCATTTCATTACGTTATCTAATCGTAGCGTATCACGAAGATTGTATTGTCGAAAACTGAATATTTTACGGTGTAGCACACCAGTGTCTGAATACCAGCAAAATACTCGCAGCTTTGATCATCCAGCACTACCAAAACGTTCGTGAATTCCGTGTGACGAATTTGTTACTAGAAGCATAAGTCGTGTTTGAGCACCTCGGGACGTCACAATCGATGTCGCTTATAAGGGCAACAGAGTACAGCGTGCAGCCGCAAACTGCGACCAATTCCGCTAGCTGGAACGGAATCGCACGCTTTGAATTATGCATAAAGTAACTACGATTATTGTGCACAACGTTCTGCTTATATGGGACAATTCATTCCCAATAATTTGCTCAAACTCAAAGTGTAAAACATTCAAAATGAAGTGCTTTTGAATTGCGTTAAACTAGCTCACATTTGGAGGCATTTGTATAGTAAAGTATGTCAAGATGCTTAAATTTGCTAATTTTTCAGAATGCTGCTCTTACTGCCGACAAAATTAATGGCGTTAGCATCGCCTCTATTTCACCAAGTCATTCAGACAGCGAATTAAGAACTCGGCGTATTTAGTTTCCGTAAGTTATTTTTTCTTTGTTATTTACCTCCGTAAGCGCAAACAAGAGAAAATACACTTTATACGAGAAAATCTGCCATTAGCAATATTTCAGCACGGACTCAACTAAAGTTGCTAGCTCCGCTTATTACAACCATGACAGGCGGCTATACCTAGGTAGTGGTCACATCACCTGGTCCCGATGCGGACGGATTAAGCTGAACCGATGGATCTGCATGGCGTGCGGGCCATATCATTCGCAGTGCACTTAACCTTCCGGTTTACGGTACTTAGTTGCAAAAGAAAAAAATGCGCTATCAAAAACTCCCACACAGTCCAAATTAGTTACCGTAGCTATTGACAGGGTACTCATGAAAAGGAACACTTGAAAAAATTCATTCTTGTACCAACGAGTTTTCTTCGGGGGAAAACTATTTTACTATTGTATAGTTCGCGGTGCCTTTCCTCAAAGAATGTACTAGGTTAGACTTAGAGTAGCTTACGTTAGTTATGAATAGACTAGGGTAGGTTTCGGTACGTTTGGTTTGACAGGTATAGGTGCTCAACCTACCTCATAGTCTCGCATATTATCACCTGAATCTCATGTATCCAACCCGCTGCAAGTGCATCACTTATTTTTTAGAGCATTTCTCAAAAATTGTCTTTGGCCACTCGCTGACGGAGGACGTTGTGACGGCATTCTTCTGTGATGACATTCAGTGGCATAGAAATAAAATTACTGCTCGTATTTTGTTGAATCTAAAAATATGCAATTGCAAGTACAGTACTTTCAAATTGATGACATTTATTTTGTGTGTATTTTTTATTTACCTCTATTGATGCTATGTACATAAGTGGCTCATTAGTTGGCACTAATCACCGGATCTGTAGTTGCCACGGTGAAGATAATAACTTCATTTAACATGGTCTCCTAGCATAAGAACTAGAAAAACTGGTGGAGTGGAGGGTAGGGGTGAGCTGTGACGTCAGCAGTGCCAAGTGTCTCTAAAACCGCTCACTGCCAGAAACTACGTGAAACCCATGTCCCATATAAACTTTGAATAGGTATTCCAGTTAATTTTACTAGACGGCCCGAGACTCAGTGTGTCACCATCACCATCTTCTTTGCCTCTCAGAGGAATATTCAACACCGTGGCTGAAGGCAATGACGGATATCTACGCATGGCGTAGTCCAGTTGTATTTCTCGTATAAACTTAAGCTCGAAATTCTCACTATCATATACCTAGAGAATCCTGATAGTCCTTTTATCTTTAAAGCCAGTAACTATTCTTGAATCGCTTCAGCTACTGATGCTGGTCAGTCGACTAAAATATCAGAATATTAATTCTTTCGTGCACTCGACATATGTCACAATATGTATCCAAGTTACGGCGATGCTTAAGTATCCGTCTCGCCCTGACTCCTGGACGATAGCATGGAATGTGTGGCGGAACCTATTGTTCCTCTAGAAGCGGACCCCTCCATCGAATTTCTTCCTATCTTAATGTGAAGAATCTGGGTGCAAGTGCTCAAGTAAAAAATGTAAATAAACAGTCAAGGTTCACAGAATTTTAGTATCTAATCTAATCTCATCTAATACTAAGAATGACCGTCGTGTGTTTATAAATATATTTATATGTTCGGTGTCACGCTCTTTACGAAATAGATAGGCGGAAATTAGCCCAGGTTGGAGGCTCTGGCGCTCCTCTCAAGCTCCATTGAAAATGATAGGCAGAAAAAAGGCCGGGTTGCAGAAGATGGCAAACGTATCTTAAGCAGGGA
>LQNS02278143.1:3922469-3936606 GCA_001587735.2 Parhyale hawaiensis | reverse complement strand
GATCAATGAAGAAAAGAAGAAAATTAAGAAGCAAATAAGAGAAAAGGAGATTCCACACCGGCCTAGAGGCATTAGGCAAACGTATAGGTTATTGCGTGAATTTTTCACGCACGGGTCCACTAGTAATATAGATAACCACCTCAATGTATTTTGCCTCAAATGGCCTATCTACGAAGCTGAGAATGAAACAGAAGGTGGAAACGGCGCAATTCAACACTTAGCTATATACTACACAATCCTGGCTAATTAATTGCAGACCGAATTAAATAAACGGTTGAAATCATTTAATGACAAGTTAACAGTTTGTTTATTTTTCAGAAGTAATATAAATCTGAGATATGTGAACGTTGGTGCCCTGAAAACCCTCAACTAAATACGCAAACTAACCAAATTTCGCGGAAATTCATGCAATATTGTAAAAGTTATGAGTTGCTCTGTATTTTGAATTTTTGATCCAATTTTTACTGCCAATCGCTTTATATAGCAGGTTGCTGAAAACGTACATTTGGCGTAATAAAACAATGTTTCAGAAGAGCGAACGTAAAAGTCAGTAAAAACGAAGGAAGCTATTTTCGTATGAATGGAAGATATATCAATGGCTTAACTAGGATAGGGTAACTAATGAGGTCTCCGTGGGGGTGGAACACTCCAAGACATTAGATAGGCGAACATAACCCAGTGGGCTAAGGCCTATCCTATGGAGCCGTGGAGGAGGGCTCCTATAGTTAAATAATGATTGCACCTCTGTGGCAATAAACCTTTACACAGACGGAGAACAGGGGGTACAGCTCCCTGTGTATAATGGACAATCCTTCCCTCCCTGTTAGCCCGCTAATGTGAGCGTGGAGTATCATTGACTTTCAAATCACACGCAGAGGCATTACCTAAGCCAAAAGCATATCAATTTCCTGAATTTATGATTTTTAAGTGAAAACCGATACAGTTTGGAGGCCAAATATAATTTAGGAAAAATGAAAATGATAGTGAGAAATCAAGCAGTTGAAGACCTGAAGGGCATATTAGTGGTACGTAGTTAGCTTCCATAAATTGATTACCCCTACCTCTCATACTGCTGCCACCATAAAACATTTCAATTTATGAAGATTCATAGTGTTGATAACTGTCAAACATGGGACGTTAGGCTAGGTACTTAGTCTTCAGTAAATAATAAAGAAACACCGCTAAGCGATCCAAATAATCTTTCTTTGGGTATTGATGACCAGAGTCTTCCGATTAAAGTGTCATTATTCATGAATGAGTATAGAAAAATAAGAGTGAATGCATCGTAAACAATTGAGCACTGTACAAATAGAGCTACTGTATAATGTACTGTATTGTCAATGATAGGCAACGAGAAACGAAACGGTATGTAAAGAAGCAAGCTAGGTACACGGAAGAGGCAAAAGCGCTGGGAAATTTGTCTACGTTTACTGGTGAGAAACAAACTCTGCCATAACTATTCGCACTCTGATAGCGCATACTTCCGCTAAGTAAGGCAATGTTTACGAAAAAATCGATTTGGCCCAGAAACCAGGATTTCCTTTTATCATCTCCAAAATTTGATAATTATGCCTTTTAACGCTAATTACAGCTTCTTCCGGAACTTTTACAGTTGTGTTTCGACAAACACGAAGACAAGCACTAGTCAAACACAAACGGACCTACCGATCATCACCAAAATTTGGTCGTTTATGCATTTTAATATTTCTAATAAATTCTATGAATTTCATGAAGAAGCGTTCATAACTTTTTGAGTTGTATTACTGACAAACATAAAACAACACTAGCACTCTGAGAGCGCATACCTCCACCAAGCAAAGCAACATGAATGAAAAATTCAAATTGCTTCTGTAACTATGATTTCCTTTTTATCAGCACTAACATTTGGTAATTTGTGCTTCATGACAGTAATTATAGATTCTATCATTTTCTTCAGCATCCGTTTATGACTTTTCAAGTTATGCCGCTGACAAACATTAGTCTAACACAGAAACAGATCAGTCGATCATCACCAAAATTTGATCATTTACTCTTCGTAGTTTACCGAAAAACCCTTGTAAATTTTAAAAAATATCAGTTCATAAGTTTTTATTTATCTTGTTAGCAAACATGAAATAAACACAAAGACAAACGAATAAACAGACCATCACAAAAAATTGGTCCTTTACTCTTCGTAACACACCTAACAACTCATGTTAACTTGAAATAGGACGACCAGCAAGCAAACCGTGGTCAATGTTACTTTTAACTCCAACTCATTTTTTCCCATTTTTATTTACTTGTATAGGTGAAATGAGCCCTTTTTAGACTTTTTTTCATGAATAACGTTTTTTGGGGCAGATGCTTAGTTTTTGAGATACTTGATTTTTAAGTTCCCATTGTTTTCTTAAGAGCGAAAATTACCGGCGCTATTAGAGGCTTGCTAGCGACTTCATAAGAACTTAATCTAACCTAACCTTCCCTTACCTAACCTTACTTAACCTAACCTTACCAAACTTAGTCCTACCTAACCTTACATAACTTAACTTTACCTAACATAACCTTACCTAACCTTTTCTAACTTAACCTTACCTATAATCTTACCTTACCTAACCTAGTTTGAGTTCCTATGGAGCCGCCGATTATTTTTTTCCCACAGGAAAACAATGGAAACTTGAAAGTCAAGTATCTGAAAAACTAAGCATCTGCCCCAAAATTGGTATTCATGAAAAAGTCTTAAAATGGCTCATTTCACCTATATAAGTAAACAAAAATAGAAAAAAATTAATTGGAGTTAACAGTATCATTCTTCCAAACGGTCAACGGATGTTCACCAAAATATTTAAAGTTAACAATCTAGTGCTATAACATGCAGAACAATCGCTATAGATTTCATAAAGATCCGTCTACAACTTTTTGAGTTATCTTGGTGACAGACAGACGAGCATGCAGATATAACCTCCTTGGCGTAAGTAATAAATCCAAACAAATAAACAAACAGATCAACACAAAGATATTTGGTCAGTTGCTCCGAGGAACATCCGTAACAATTCCTGTCAATTTCACAAAGATCCGCCCTCAACTTTCTGAGTTATTTTGATAAGAGACAGACAGGGAAACAGACATACAACACAACAAACCCACGCAACAAAAACGTGACCTCCATGGCGGAGGTATTTTATTTATCATATTCATCAACTTTCCTGTGATCAGCATATCTGTTGCAACTAGCTACTGCGTTAATAAATTCGTAGTACAACTAGCACACAAACATCGAATTCCACTCCTTCAGCATTCAATTGATTCCATAGCGCAAACCAAGTTCTGAAAAATCCTTTTTTTTATCGTAATCGGCGAGCCATGCACTTTGAAATGAACGCGCATGAAATTTATCTCCGAGTTGAGAAGGTTGCAATTAGCGAGCAATTAATTGTTGCGTAACGCAAAAAAAAATTAGCGGGTCCGAAATATTACACAACTTGTTGCAATTAGTAACGAAAACATACCAAGGAAAAAAAGAAATACAAACTATACGGACCTCGACTCAATAATAGAAGTTATCAGGTAACTATTCTACGCTCACCTGCAGTGTCCAATTCCTACGGAAATTTAAGTGCAATCAGGGCATAAAAGAACTAATAAAAGAAGAAGTTTTTGCTAATACTGTACTAAAATGCAGCAGTAACATGCCCTAAAATATAAGAAATACAAGTATAGATCCGGCGGTCATTAATAACAACCAGATTTTGCAACGGTTCCCCTTCAGTGTTCATGCTGGTGGGGATGAATCTACTGTTATAAGAAGCACACATTGCAATCACTTTGTAGCTACAACCTTATCCTATTTTAAAATAATAAATTAAGATTACGATTCAGAACTCAAAGAGCTCTTTCTGTTGAGCAGTTTCAACTACCGGCAACAATAGATCATGTTTTGAATGCGACATAAGTGAGAAAATCAGGGAAAGGAAATTGAGTATCAAATCGTTTCTATCTCAGGGGTGGCTAGTTGATGTGCTGTAAATCGAACTGCCCACGAACTATGTCGAAGCTGCTTATTTTTTTTTTATCGAAAGAAGATTTAAAAGACAGTGGAGGAGAAAAGAAGGAATCTATAAAAGGATCGCACACTGTTGGGGCTCGCAATTATGAGAACTTATTTAACAGAACTAAGGCGGAACACCCGATGTAAGTCACCGCTATGACAATAAGCCAAATTAAGCTACTGCAAGTATTTCACTAACAGATTGTTTTCTGGCTAGCGCATATGCCTTGTGCTTTCGCTGCCAGAACTTAGTAAACTATCTGGATATGTGCTTCGAAATAGACAGTTGCCTTGCAAAGTCTACTCTAGACCAGAGGTTCTCATATAGAGGTAAATTTACTCCTAAGAGGTAAAAAATTACATACTCGGGGGTAAATAATTGAAGTACCAGAAGTAGGACTTGATCAATAAAGAGGTTCTTTTTTTTCTGTCACTACAGTATATGGTGGCTATGAATTTTTTGTATGGGAGTAGGGGGTAAATGTTAGAGAATGATGGCTGGTCTAGACCATGGATTTTAATCGGTTCTCTTCAACCTACATCTACGTATATTCATCGGAAGGCCGAATTTTTGTCTCTGGTTTTCGTATAGTTAGTTATAGTTAGGAAGTTTAAGCCTCAGTTTCCGAGCAGAACGATATCACAGAGGAAAGAGCAAGGGACATATAGTATGCCAAGAGAAACGGGGAACCCATGCACGAAGGTGTTCCCACCACACAGGATCAACGCGCATGGGAACAGCAAGTCGGGAAAGAAGAGGAAGAACAGAAAAAAACATCAGCAAGTAGGAGTATGAAACCGGGAAGGAAGCAAAGTGGGCACGAAAGAGAGACGTCCCGAAGGCCTAGCTAATGGCTGACGTAATCTACTCGGGCCCCTGGGGTTTCCTGGCCCCATAGCATAGGATGGATGAACCTAAACTAACCCTATGGCCTATGGTCCATCCTATGCCCCCTGAGGGGATGGTCTTCGTATAGGATTGGACGGGGAGGGGGACACGAAATATAGAAACATGTACGCAAAAACATAATGACCTATATAATAGCGTTTATATACAAGAAAAGCAACATAGAACAGGAGGTAGCTGCTGTTTAACATTCAATAATAATGGTAAATATCCGAGTGCCGCAAAATATCTTTTACAGGAATTTAACCTGTTCCTCCCATGGTGCGTCATGCATGCTACGCTCATTATAGTGTTGTTCCTAAGAAGGAGGTAGGACTGAATCGTGTAAACAATTTTTTTTTGTCGCTCATCAAGGTGTGACCTGGTTGTTGTGTTTACTGAGCGAAAGAAAAACAAACCCGGTGATAGATTCAATTTACGGTACACTGGTAATAAATATTTTGAAGAAAAGTATTGGATAGAAAACCTTGGGGAAAGATAAACAAAACTATTGTTTTTCTGGCAAAGAGATAATATTGATAAAATCGTCTTAACTTTAGTTGCTGTTAAGTTCATCCAGTAGGAGGCATTTTGAGTTGCGCGTCTTGTGTCTCCAAAATGTTAGCTGCTAGAACTTGTGACGTCACTAGCGGAACCTGTTCTGCGCTCTTTGCCTTAGAAAGTAAAACATAATTGGATATAGAACATGATGGATTATCATTAGTTATCTTCAGTAATGTCTTTCCCTAAGATAGGTTAAAAGTTTAGAACTGGTTCAGTTATTGTTTTGCAACCTCGTTACAACATCTCGGACGCAACACTATGACGTAAGCAACACCGCACCACCAACGCACAGACTCCAATGTGTTTCTTTCAATTTAACTGAATTTTTTTTTTTAGGCACAGTTGGCTGGTTTAAACCAAGTAAAAAAAAAAAAAACATGGTTCAAACCAACAAAAAACATTGTTTATTTTTTATTGAGTTTTTTTGTGTGTGATTTTCTTGGTTTTTTATTCATAACTATTGCAAAATAAATTTTTACTTACAGAAATTATTTAATTTTATTTACATAACTGAACGGATGAGTTAATGTGTTTCTATTTAGGATTTCACTTGACTGTAAGGACAGTTAGGGTCAACTATCGCTTATGTTTATAAACCACTATAACTTATTGAATTAGCTGTGTTATTTCATTTCAGAAATGCATGGCCTATCCAATTATATTCTAGTGAGCTAGCAGCTACTGAAAATTCGAAGTAGTAGTTATAGTTGCTATTAGGTAGCTAGTGAGCTCATGAGACGGATGCAGCCGTATAGCTATTTCACTTTCTTCAGTTCAATGCTCTGCTTCTAATTAGCTAGTAGCTAGGGAATTCTGTCGAGTTCTGTTTGTATTTTGAAGTGTTTCTAAGTTTTTTTTCGAAGGATTTTATAGCTATTTTACTTGTTTTAGTTCATTACTTTGTTTTTAATAAGAAATAGTCTGACCATTGCATCTAGGCAGTTAGGTCGTGATCAAATTCCTCTATAACGTTGCCAATTCTATGGGTATTTCTGAGATTTTGTTCGGCCCATATCTTAGCCCCGCCGACTACCTGTGTAGAGAGAAATCACAGAAATACCCCCAGAATTGGCACCGCTATAGAGGAATTCGACCACGACCGAACTGCCTAGATAAAATGGTCCGACTATAGAACGTAGCTAATTCTGTCAAGTTTATTTGTGATTTGAAGTGTTTTCAAGTTTTTCAAAAGACTTTGTATTGCAATAATTATCAATCACAGCTTCTCTGTAGTTTACATATTAAATGTAGCCATAGCAAATACTGGTACTCTACTACTACAGGTACTACTCTGTACTTTGTCTTAACCCCTTTTCTTAAAATCATTCTTCTACAATAGGAAGCAGAAATGAAGCGATTAAGATTGTTGATGATTAGCTAACTACATGTTTACAAAGCAGAAAGCCCTTTAAATGTTGGATAAAATTCCTAGAACTAAAAAAATATATAAATAAAAACCAAATAAACAAAAAAAAACTTGCTTTTTTTGTTCCAATCAAGAAAAGCCATGGCTCTTGGTTTAAACCGGCCCCCCCCTCCAAAAAACATGGCTTTTGCCAACCCTGTTTCTAGGATATTAGTGTTTTTAATCGAATGCTATTTTTAAATCACTTAATTTAGGCGTACCATCAACCGAATCTAACCCAGAATCCGAAAAACAGTAGCGTTATTTTATGTCTCGTAACCGGGTAAGTTGTAATTTCTTGTTTGTTAAAAGCTATGAATATCCATGCTAATGACCATCATAGTTTCGTTCTGACCACTATTAAGCCAGCAGTTTCGTCGAATTCGAACAACTCAAAGTAATTGCACAGTAGTTATTCTTTGTTAGCAGTTTCTTATTGGCGTATGTAGCCCGTTTTTCTTAAATCCTCCCTCTAAATTATGGTAATTTTAATGGAAATGAGAGAAGGATACAATGAATTAGTTTCAACGTTAGAACTGGAGTTACCAGCAGAAAACGTGCCAAGACGGACTCACTCGACAGCGGTTTGTTTCCTCGACGTCTTTTGGTAGACGCTTAGTTGCGCATATAAGATTACATTCAGTAGATCATCACTGAGCACGAGAAATAAAAACGAGCGTGTAAACAGGCATTAAAGTCATTTAAATTTATGCTCTCACTTCCGTTCTAAACAACTTGTTAATAAATAACTTATGGTAAAAAAATCAACTCGCATAACTTTTATCTTTCAGTGTCTGCTGTCAGTGTATTAAACTTTTTGAGGCAAGTTTTGCTTGCCGGTAATTTCTTATTTTCAGAAACATTGAAGATGTCGCTCGCCTGCATACGCTTTAATACAACTTTTGCAGAGTGCGAGGTGCTAGTTAGACAGAAAATAGTAGAACGTGCAGAAGTTGCTGCTGCTGCCGCTCGTTGGCCAAGTAAGATCTGCAGCGCTAATGAGCCTCGGGGGCGAAGTGTCCCGTATTTATAGCCTGTAATCGCAACCTGCCTACCGATCACTCGGGACAACTTAAGCGAGGAGCTATACGTTACTGATAATTCGATAACTGCTGTAACGCGGCTGATTTTGCAACGAGTCTTGTTTGACTTCAACGTAATTGCCTTTTAATGGCCACCAGCTGCTGTTTTACTCCTAAGAGGAGCAGATCGAAAACAAAACGTTATTGTAAGCAACAGGACTCCTGTTGGGCGCCGATATGTTCACGATTGTTTTCAGGGCAAGGATAAAATAGTTTGAATAGCTAATATGTAGCGATATTTTCACAAATAAAATATCTCTTGGGCAAAAACAAAAAAAAAAAACAAAAACAAAAGAGCAATGAAAAGCAAGGCTAGCAAACATCATATACAGCAAATGTTGATGGACGTGCACTCCGCCAACAGAAGTGTTGCTGCAAAAAATTGAACAAAATAGAAAACGGTTAATACGATTATGTAGCGTACACTATGGCCAAAATACCGGCAAAGAATCTGCAGCGGTACCTCATGTGGTTGTGAGTTTGCCCTGCAAGACACATGCGGCACAAACTCTCTTGATCTTCATTACAAACGTAAAAAATGCCTGTAATGTTATTTCACTTCAGCGTGGCATACCACGCTCCTTCCTGGCTGTCCATTGTTACAGCAAACTAAATACGAATCTTATCATTTACTCCGAAGCTGGCATTAGTATCTACTTTGTAAGTGTAGCAGCTGCATCGAAGATTCGGGTTGACTGGTTCAAAATAAGGTCTTTCCAAATGCTGCAAAGATGCCTGAACTAAGCATCTACAGAGATGAAACTATAACGGTTATATGCAGGAAGCAAAGAGCGTAACGGGAGGACTCACGAAAAATTAGCACCAAAAAGTGACGTCATCGTCGATGAATCTATGGCTGAGCAGCCTAGGAGTATTTTAACTAATTTCACCAGAAAAATCGTCTTAAATTGCAAAATTTATCTCTAGCGTATAAATAAATGAAGATAATATATACTAATTTAGCAATTAACTATAGAAAATTGCAGTGCATCTTGGTGGAAACTTTCACAGCACTAGCGCCAAATTTGTTCCTTTTCGGCGACCTGATTTAACTTTTTTTTCTTGATTGAAACCTTATTTACACTTCATATTCACTTTACAGCACTCTTCACAGAATATATCTATTCCTTACCAACATATACAAGCACCATTATAGCGAATTCTGTACGGAAGAGAAACCACAGTAACAGGTAGCCTATTGCCCGAATTTTCTGTACTTGGCGACAACATTTTTTGATACTTGAGGGGGAGACTGAATGAAATAAATAAAAAATACGATGATATGTTCAAGAAAAGCATATACAATGGTCTGAGACCCCACACCCAAAACACTTCGACTCGTCGATGTGATGTAAATTTGCTACGTGCGGTCACAGCTATGTTTTATTTCAGTCCTATTGAGTCCTCCCATTGCATTCTTTGCTTCCTGGTTACATGTATCGATTATTTTTATGTAAGCTGCCCACGCCGTTAGAAAATGACGGTGAATAAATTTTAGTTGTAGTTCATCAAATTTGATATTATATCCAATGCCTGATTTTGCCAAGAATACGTTGCACCTGCGGACTATAGTAGCTTATTTTCAGTTATACGCTACTCCAGACAAGCAACCACCAGAAAAACAAAGATCAAGCTTCCGAAGTGACTGAGACCATGTTGAATACTTTGGGTCCCGCTAGGTCCTTACTTGCATCTAAAGCTTTGACGTCATCCAAGAGTTGTCTCATCGACAGCGAAGAAGAAAAAGGCTTGAAGATTGGAAAATGGATACGGCATCTCGACAAACAATTGTACAGAAAAAAAAACAAATAAAATAATTAGCAATAAAAAAAAACGAAAAGCAAATCAATTAAAAGACGCCTTGTACAATGTACATATGTTAGGAAACGCGTGAATATTCAATTATCCATAGAGGAGCTGATTTTGACGAGCTAAATTAATCATCAAATGTTTACTCTATCTACTCGCATGCAGCACAATAATACGCACGCTTCGTTGCAGATGCTAATTCTATTGAGTTGAAATTCAAATACATCGAGTTTCACTGCTAACTCTCTACTTTAATTTTTTTTCTGATAGGAGGAAATTATACACAAAAACACTCAAATAGAAGACTCTGAAAGCGCAAATCTTCGTCAAGCAAGGCCACGTTAACGAAAAATTCAAAATGGTTGTGAAACTTTTATTTCCCTTTTGTCAGCACTAGTAGCTGGTCATTTGTGCATTGTGACTGTAATAACAACTTCTGTATTTTTTTAAAGATCCATTGATAACTTATTGAGTTATGTTGCGACAAATATCTTGACAAACATTAGTCAAACACACGAACGAACTGATCATAAGCAAATTTTGATCATTATGTCTTTTAACATTTATAACAATTTTTGTAAATGCCATAAAGATCCGTTCAAAATTCTTGAGTTATTTTGCTAGCAAACATAAAATCAAGCTCAGAGACGTCAAACGGACAAACAGTTCCGTCACAAAACTTTGGTCCTGTAATTTTAGTAATATACCTAGCAGCTCCTGTAAATTTCATAAAATCCATCCATAATTTCTTGAGTTATGATGCTAAGAAAAAAACGGCCTTAGAAGCACTACCATCACTTTATGTATTTATATATATGTATATAATGCAGTTTCATAAATATAGAAACAGACCCACGAAATGTATAACTATAAGGGTATAGGAAAAGATTGGGTATTGTTATATTGAATAGTTTCCGTTTTCACAACAATGGTGACCTAACACGGTATAGGAAAAGAGCCCCGGGAGGAAACAAGCCCTAGTAGGAAAAACCCCGGTGAAAAAAGCCTCGGTATGAAAACCGTGGAGAAAAAAAAATCAGGTACGAAAAAAGCCCCGTCTATCTCCTAATACACAATTATTATCAGTACTTAGTTATTTTCCAGAAATTTATGTTGAAATAAAGTAAATTATACTGTACTGTATTTACCTAACCTTACCTAACGAAACTAACCCCTAACTTAATCCATCTTTTCTAATAGAACGAAGCATAATCTAACCACAGCTAACTAAAGACAACCTATTCTGACTTAACATTACCTAGCTTCTTCTAACCTAACATAACCTGACTTAACTTCACCTAACCTGATATAACCTCAGCTAACATGACTTTAACGTTTTTTCTTACGACTGCGATTAAAAGAAAACCAAGCCTCGGTCACCTAACCTTGCCTACTTACCTAAATGATTTGGATCCTTGTGTAATTACTTAAATTTTCGTATATGAGCAATTTTTGTCCGATAGGCCCAGGCAGCAAAGACTGTAACGGGAGAACTCAGTCGGACTAAAATAAAATTTGAGTGGTGACCGTATGTAGTCAAATGACGTCACACCGACGAGTCTAAGTATTTTAGGGTCTGACCACAGGCATTCATAGGTTGGATTCTTAATTCTAACCAAAAATGAAACTAGTGTTATATTCTTGAAGCGAGAGAAACCATTGGAATTGTTAGGCCTATTGATCAAACTTTGTGTACTTGACGTCAAGTATTTTACTGTGTTTTGTGTATGGGTGCAACTTAAGTAGCTGGCCAGTCAGGAGAGGGAGATTGAATGAATAAAGTCCAACAAATATGGCGATATGGTTAAATATGTTTTGTAAAGAGCACTATAACTGAATATGAAGTGTAAATGAGGCTTCACTTCAAAGAAGATGAATCAGGGAGACATACCGGTCCAGATTTTGCCTCTAGTGCTGTGAAAGTCTGCACCAGGATCCACTGCAATTTTCCATTGACAATAATTGCTTATTTTTCAATTAGTATATACATTTTCTGGATTTATTTAGCCGCTTAATAAATGAAATTTGAAATTGGTGAATATTATTCTTGTATATTAATTGAAATACTCTTAGGCCGCTCAGCCGGAGCGTTCGTTGCTGGTGACTTCATTGGTGACGCCACTTTTTTTGGTATCCGCGAGTCCTCCCTACTCCCTAGATAGGGATAACCCTATTTTTAGATAAATAACAAGTCAAAAATGTAAAAAAAATTGTGCTCCTATGCAAATAGCCTCTAACCTAAACTCACTAACCTAAGCCAGCTTCATTGATGCTAATCTCATCTAACCTGATCTGTCTTAACTTAACCTCACCTAGCCTAAGCTCACCTAACCTAAGCTCACTTGACTAAATCGAACTTAACTTAACCTCACATAACCTATTTCAAGGGTTCTTGCAACCCACATTCGCATATACAAATGCTGGGTCAAATTTAGTTTAGCATAATATCGTTTAGTTTACTTAAATATGATGTATTCAAATACATGCATTGAGCTCTCAAATACAGATTCAAGAGAAAGCGGGGCTTCTGAAAACGGGGCATTTTTCCGGATATCAATCAATACAGTGTAGATTTTCTTTATCAGTTCTTCTGAGACCAGAAGAAACTAATGTTACAAGAACAAAGCACCTTCGTTGAGGCCAGCGGGTACCCGAGCTACAATTGCGAAACAGATGGCAATGCAAGCTAACAAATTTTCGATATGACAATGTAAGATAATGCCAATGTAATGGCGTTTTGGTGTTACCCATCAATTGTGTTCTAAT
Organism: Parhyale hawaiensis; assembly: GCA_001587735.2. Classification (NCBI taxonomy): domain Eukaryota; kingdom Metazoa; phylum Arthropoda; class Malacostraca; order Amphipoda; family Hyalidae; genus Parhyale; species Parhyale hawaiensis. Next base: position 3,924,070 of record LQNS02278143.1, on the reverse strand, counting down.
TGTGCAGTTGTTGTTAGCCAGCAACTGGGAAGCTTCATTTGGGTCCGGTACTTTCTGGCGTCAATTTTTTTGGTGCAGATTTTTAGCACCGATTTCTTACCGCAGTTTTTTTTTTTTTTTTTTCCTCATGATTTTTTTGGCGCCACTTTTTTTTGCGCTGATTGAGATTGAAACAAGATATGTGACCTAGATGAAATAACTATAAACACTGCTTGTTTCGATTAATATCTAAAATCTAACGTTTCAAATAATCGCTCAATAAGTAAAATGCTTTTGTCAATTTTTGCATACTAAAGAAGATAACATCATCACTATGTTGTATTGACTAAAGTTATTTATTTAACGCATCTCGTGATTCTGGGCTAAACCATGCAAATATTGTAACGCCTCTCATTCTAACCTAACCATACTTTACCTAACCATACCCAACCTAACCATACCCATCCTAACCATACCCGTCCTAACCATACCCGTCCTAACCATACCCGTCCTAACCATACCCGTCCTAACCATACCTGTCCTAGCCATACCTAACCTAAAACCATACCTAACCTAACCATAACTAACATTACCTTACCTTACCTAACCTTACCTAACCTTACCTAAACTAACCTAAATATTGGGCCCCATAATGTTCGGCGCGGTAAATCTTTACTATTACCCCCACGCAAATTCGGTATTCTTGTAGGGATATTTAGGTAAAATAAGGCATTCTAGGACTTTTTCATAAACAACATTTTCATCGGTCATGCTTAGTTTTCGAGACATATATTTGACTTAGAAGTTCCTATTATTTTTCAATGGAGAAAATAGCCGGCGTCATTATAGGCTTGCTTACTAACGACCCCTTGGGAACAACCAAACCTTTCTAGGCTAACCTTTCTTTACCCAACCTAACCAAACCCAACCAAACACACCCTAACACATCCTAACACACCCTAACAGTAGGATTGTGTAGGATTGTGTAGGATTGTGTAGGATTGTGTAGGATTGTGTAGGATTGTGTAGGATTGTGTAGGATTGTGTAGGATTGTGTAGGATTGACATCCTAACCCATCCTAACTCATCCTAACTCATCCTAACTCATCCTAACTCATCCTAACCCATACTAACCCAACCTAATCCATCCTAACGCAACCTAACCCATCCTTACGCAACCTAACCCAACCTACCCCAACCTACCCCAACCTAACCCAATCATGCGGCAAGCCCAACGCAAGCCAAACCAACCTAACCCTACCTTACCCAACCCTACCTTACCCAACCCTACCTTACCCAACCCTACCTTACCCAACCCTACCTTACCCAACCCTACCTTACCCAACCCTACCTTACCCAACCCGGCCTAACCCAACCCGGCCTAACCCAACCCGGCCTAACCCAACCCGGCCTAACCCAACCCGGCCTAACCCAACCCGGCCTAACCCAACCCGGCCTAACCCAACCCGGCCTAACCCAACCCGGCCCAACTTGACTCGGCCCAACTTGACTCGGCCCAACTTGACTCGGCCCAACTTGACTCGGCCCAACTTGACTCGGCCCAACTTGACTCGGCCCAACTTGACTCGGCCCAACTTGACTCGGCCCAACTTGACTCGGCC
>LQNS02278143.1:3882081-3914455 GCA_001587735.2 Parhyale hawaiensis | reverse complement strand
CAGTATGCTCGTCTTCAAAAGATATGAGCATTGTTCTACACTGGCGTCTCTCATCGCGGTTTCGAAGTCAGTTGTTTCTATTTCAGTAGCCATTTCCTGAAAATTCGCTCGTCGATAGTCTGTTGTTTTAATATTTCATTACTATTTACGTTGTAGCAGTAACAGGCACTCATACTTGCGTGCTGTTTGTTTGCCAAAAATAGCATGTCATAGCTTGTAAAAGCTATGGAGCCACTATAGTAGAACTTTCCCCACACTCCGAACCATCAGGCATGGATGACATACAAGTGGATATTAAGGGGGGCATCCTGTGGTTTTCTGATACTTTTTTATTTGTTGACCAATTGTTCTGAAATTTTCACAACATATGTATTTTTGAAACAGAAACACATTTTGCTCGTACAAGTTTTTTGATTTAGGCCTTAGTTTTTGAGATAATAGGAAATATATATAGATATATATATAACCGACCCGTAGAGTTTTTTTTCACTTGATTTTAGTCTACGGAAGAGGATTTCAGTCCCGTTTTACATAAGGGGTACATGACCGTGTCGCCTTAAAAGTTTGATGTACCCGTAAAATTAANNTATATATATATATATATATATATATATATATATATATATATATATATATATATATACATTTGCAATTTCAAAAGAATGGAATGCAATGCGTTTTCATGCTAGGAAAAAAAAAAACAATGGCAGTTTTAGATTCCTTGCAGCATTCCTAACAAAATTATAGAGCAGGATTTCCATTTTCTGTTCCGTTTTTTTTATTTGCGATTTTCGATTGCAAGCTGAAATTTACGAAAAAAAAATTCGGTTTTGAGCCGCGTTAAGAAAAAAGAAAAGTGAGGGCGAAATGGAAAATCCGGCTCTATAGTTTTGTTAGCAATGTTTCAAGGACTCTAAAAATATTTTTTTAGCATGAAAATTCATTGACTTCTATTCATTTTTATGTGGTAAAGCCACATTTTACACAATAGGCACAGACGAAAAATATATATATATACATGTACATTTATATATTCCCTATTATCTCAAAAACTGAGACTTCAATTAAAAAAAATATGGGAGCATAACGTGTTTCTTTTTCAATTATATATGCGCTGTGCAAGTTTCAGAACAATCAGTCCACAAACAAAAAAGTTATCAAAAGGGTTTTTTTCAATCCGACTCCCCTGCCCCTTCACTTTGAGCCCCGTTTGGGGGGTTATAGTGCCCGTAACCCCATAATAATTTGTGACACGCTTTCCCAAAACCTGAGGATTCTTTTTGAGCAAAAAAAAAAAACTTTGATAATTCCGACCAATATCGCCGAGATGCCCCCTTAAGCTTGTGGATTTGTCATTCTCAATCAACAATGTTAGCTTTTTCTTCTTATACAAGATAGAAGAGTGGAACAGGTTTGCTTATTTCATCCAAGCAGTTCTGACACAGAACTACTGTATGTACAATAAACTGTGGCCGACGCGTGCGATGCAAGGGCAGTGATGTGGTCTGCGTTGTGTTGTGGACTAGTATGTATGAAACCTTACAGTTTTTCATTTTCACGCAACAAACCCTACAAATATTTATAAACGTATATTAGCAAACCCTGCCGAAAAATTTTCAAACGCAATCAATCCGGGCGTTCTGTGAAACGACTTGTACCCGAAGTTCAAACAGACAAAATACTTCACTTGCGCCGTCACACGACTTAGCTCTAGCAACCGTCTGAGTAGCGGCGTAGTTTGTTGGGCGACAGTCTGTGACGATAACAAAAGTTAAAGTTTGAATACGGCACTGTGTGTGTCTCCGCGCTCCCCAACGATTGCAGGCTGGCGTCCCTTAGTTAATTAATTAAGAGGGTCCCTATTGGTACCACCAGTCTCCTACAACTACCTTATACCACGAGTTTCCATTTTTTTATTATAAATAAAAATATACATCTTCATTCAAAATCATTTGAGACGCTCAGATTTCTCAAATTCGTCTTGCGTAACCATGTCGCTCCGAAAACTTCCCAGTTTCGTCCAACGGATAATAATGATTTAGAAACGGAAAGTTATTGTAGTAAACAGTATAAAATTTTCTGGAAAATTGATTGTCTAACATGCACCACTGTTATTTTATATTTATGAATTGCGTCCAGTGTCACCTCATCAATCAACCCCCCCCCCCGTATAATCACTGCGGTAGAGTGGTTAAAGCTCGGTGGTAGCTGTCTGGAGGATCAAGGTTTATTTACTCAAAAGCCATTGAAATGGTTTGCGGCGTTCGACATTACGGGCCAGGATTTTTTACGGGCCTGGTTCAACTATGGGAGTACTGACCAAATCAGCAATGGGAACTAGTTAGCGTAACCAAATACTTTAGCGAAATACATTTGGTAGTGAGAAAAAAGAAGATAATTCTTCGTCCTAACTATAGTACATGCTATAGTACCCAGCGGTAAAAATAACTGGAACAATTTTGTAATTAACTTTATATTGCCTTGTTTGAGGTATAGGTTTTGTTGCCTCGTACCTGCAGGGTTCATCTTCCATTAAAGTAACGTACGTTGTGCCGTCATGAGCATGTGAGAGCAAAATTTCCCACCGGCAAGCAAAGACGTGAATATTAGCTTGGAAATGCTCGAAAGGGGAGTGACACCAAGAATATTTAGTTTAATTAAAACAAATTACCAGAAGTACTCGTTGCTTAGTTCATCCTGGATACCAGCAGATAGTTGAACCTCTAGGATAGAAATTTGGCTGCAATGTGAACTGAAACTATTTTGACCTCGGACCGCCCTGAAGTTTTAAGTGCAACGAAAAAATTCAGCCAAGAAAAACTTAAGCGAAATGGATTATGCACAATAGGAACGAAAACTCCAACCAAGGTTGAGCCTCGCTAACTCCTACAAAGAAATTCAGCTAGAAAAATATGCATAAGAGATTATGCCCGACAGGATCAAAATCTCTCACAGATAAAGCCTTTCATTTGCCACGTTCAAATGAAGAATCATATCAAATCGTACCGAACTACTCTTCACAGCAAAGCGACTACACAAAATGCGGCATTTTGACTTTTGAGCGTATATTCCAGAAACTATATGTGTTATCGTAAGTCAGGGCTGAAACTTTAGGGTATTTCATCTTGTTATTCAGTACTTGAATTTCTCCAGTTTAAATCCTTAAAAGCGTAACGGAGAGAAGGACCAAAAAAGAAAGCAAGTAAGTGAGATAGCAACCAAGCAACCAACCAACCACAAACTGTGTATTACGATATACTTGTTGATAACGTGGATCTGTTGACTGTGGCTATCATATTGTTTCTGTCTGAGTTCTTTTGGCACTAATTAGTAAGTTTTCTGCCTGTACATCCTTTGAAAGTAGTGAAATATCTTCTTCGGTCGTCAAACAAATGTGTTGGATTGACGCATTTCTTTACATTAACTAGACAGTTCTCTGTGTGAATGAAACTGCACGTGCAGTCATATTCAAGTTGCACTAGGTACAATTTTTTGATGTACCAAGTAATCCTATTAGCTGGTCAGCTTATGGGACGCATTAACGATTCGCTTTTGAAGCAATCATTGCGTGTGTTCCGCCTCTTCCGATACTTGACAAGAAATTCCAAGACAGTCTAATCAGAGGCTCTGGTCTCTACCAATTGTTTTGCAGAGCCCAAGCAATGTTAAAAGTTTTGTTCACGCCTGTAGCTCCAACCAATTTTATATTTTTTAACAAACCTGAGGCAAAGTTTTCCTCCGTTAAACTACCAAATTCCGGTTAATATTGGCGAGAAAACACGTCCTATGGTCACTTGGGTATAGCATTAAGATTTTTTAGAAACTTCATATAGCGAATTTTCGTTGCATATATTTTAAGCATTAGAGGCTTTCTACACAGAAAAAAATCTTTACTGCTTATTCCATAGCTAAAGCAATTTCAGAAATAGTTTTTTTCTTAATTACCATTCAAGTAGCCTCCAAAAACAAGCATTTTAGCCAGGTTATGAAGAGATGTTAAAAACATACCAGGAAACGGAGACCAAGTGCAATTAGAGCCTTATTTGTTCCTTCGAAATGTGGCCAGAGAATTTTAGTACCTGCCGATAAAAAGTACAAAGGATATAATGTATCAGTAGCAGGTTAATGGCCTTGGACGGCATCCCTGACTCTGAGCAGGAGAGGTTAGTCCCTGGAGTTTTAAATGGTTGCGACATTTGTATAAAGATATCAACATTTTTAACGCGGGAACGTAGACGCAATATTTGGATTTTCAAGGGAAGAACATTTCTTAAATCGCAAGGAAAGTTACGATTCAGGTATGCTTGCATGGGTTATCTAAAGGGAAAATAACTTTTTTTACTAACCATGCTACTTCTCTTTTCTACGTCAATAATTCAAGAGTATGTAACTGCATCAAATTTCTCGTTATACATATCAACATGTAGGAATAAAACCATTTCAATTGCTATTAGTGTACTAGTTTGCGTTGCCGTCAACACAGAAGTCAAGGAATTTATGATTACAATAATTCTTCACTGGTTATGCCTTTTACTACTATTTTGATGATGATGGAGACACTACAACTGCCAAAAAATCAATAAATGATACGAGAGCACTCAGTTTCAGTGCTACTTTGCAGACAGCCTTCGTTTCTATCGCTGACGTACAAAGAAATAGTCATATCTAGCAGACAGTCATGCTTTGCTCAAAACGTAAACTACAGCCGCGCATCGTCGATACATTACGGCATCACTTCAGTCGAAATCACTTAAGCAAACAACTTATCATCAAATGGAAAACTTTCGTTTGAAACAATAATTACTGATAAGAAATTCTCATGTTGTTTGCCCCTATACGTGGTTCAACTCGATGAAGAATATGTTACTTTTTGCTTCGTTCATCTTCTACTCAATTTACACATCGAGAACATAAAGCAAATAAATTTTTATGAGGGAAGAAAGCAAAAATCCTTGAGATTGGTAATAACCTAGGCACACTATCGCAAAAATTACTCAGTCACTCAACTTTTCGCTTCGGCCGTCACGTTGCCGTGACTACTACTTAAGGCGCTTCAGTGTCACACCAAAACTATGCGTCATTGGAACTTAAACTAACTCACAAGTAGAAAGTATTCTCAAAGCTTGACCACTGTTGTTTGTCTTAACGTACAAACTGCAATAAACGAGTTATACCATAGATATTAGTTCAATGGCATAGCAATGTCCAAGCCGAAGCCTTGTGCGCTGCAACGCAATATGCCTAATTGCGTCGTAATGTAATTTTTGCATACTTGTGCGCTGGCCCTTAGAGTTGCATCAGATTTCCTTGCTTAGACTTCAAGAGTGACGAAACAAGAACTACATTGAGCTTAGTGGATCCCTCAATTTTTTTTGCCAGCGCCTGCAATACAGCTAATTTTCGTCTATAGGTTTTCAACGGAGTCAGACAGAACTGTCAAAATTACCAACCGTATCTAATTTTCACGCACACATTTTCGTATAACGCGGTAGATAAATGGCAACACTCTAATTAAAAAGTGAAGAAAGTAAAAAGACAGAATGGCATGAGCCTGTATTAATGTGTTGGATACGTTAGTTTAAGTTTCTCTACTAACTACAGAGAAACACCTTCAACTGCTGGAAAGAAATCGAATGCAGTGCGTGTCTGTCACTTTGGTGTATGGTAATAGCTGAACGTCACACTGAGACGCAAGACGATTAAGAATAGTAATTACCTTCAAAAACCGAATGAATTTCTTGGCAAGAGTCCATAAAAAATTGTCAAGAATAGGGACTGGAGTTTTCATGGATACACTCAAACATACTGCTGTATAGCGTAACCTCAAGCGACAATAGTTTGACAGTCATTGAGCTTGAACAGACAGACATTGTGCCAGGGTGCGGACAGACACCCTGCTGTCGCCTATTCATCCTCGCTTTTGTTTCCCTACAACAGGATGATAAAACCTACATCCAACATTATTATCAACATACTTCTAGCGGGATCTCCTTTAACCACAGCATCCGCTGCAATTCAAAGAAAGGAAACAATAAAGGACACGTCATATATCGAGAAGAAGTTGGAACCCACGCGAGGCGCTGTTCAAGGCACTGATTAAGGTAATTCAGGAAGCAAGAGAAAAACCGAAGCGAGTCACTATTGCTGAAAGAGTAAATATGAAAGTAAACACGCTTGAACACGAACTAATGATGCCCCGAAGGCCTACGTAAGGCTAAGATATCCTTTGTGGTTGCTAGAGGCGTAAATCTCCATAATATAAGAAAATGTAAACTTGATTAATCTAACCCTTTGGCTGTGGCCTCTCCTATACCCTTGAATTGGTTAAATCCTACAAATTATTATTAAAAGACATTATTGGTAAAATGAGTTTTCAGCAACACTACTATTACATAAATCATTACCGTAAAAGAATTATTGCCTTTGCCTGAAGCTAGAAATGTAAGAGCTTCGGTGGCGACCATAACTTCTATCAGGAGTTGTATCTTACTTATATCTTTTATTTCCTAGGCACCATTTAGATGAAATACAAACGGAGGAAATCACGCTACCCGCCCTGCGTCGAGGTTTCATTTTAGTCCTGTTTCTCCCGAGGGAAGGTGGGAAAGGCGACAGCAAGTCATCCTCACAGGGAATGTAACAGCATACAGCTGGTTCATATGGCCCATTAGGCCTACTTTCATCGCATTAGTTTTTTTTTCATTCGTGAATTCCCCATTTTGAGTTGAATTTTCAGGAGTTGCTGTTCTCTGCTTAAGCTTGCTTCAGCGACGTTAGACAGTGAACCCTTGGGACGGCAAGAGCCGCACAACAATATGATCACGCTCGGAAACTGATCTAATTAAGATAATTTTGATGTAATTACTGCTTGTTGCAGAAGCAGAAGCAATTATTTATTGTGAAATAAATTGTGCCTGAGCAAAGTGAGAGGCAAAAATGTTATGCCAATTTATATTACTTACGCCCATGTAATCACTGTAGTTACCATGTAGCAAATAGTGCTCTGCAATGAGAACTGATACGTATTTGGGACGTACCGACGTTAAGCAGTAGAAGTATTCTTTTACGTTTACCACCGCAACCATAATAAAGTGTGATCCAAGTAGTGAGGCTCGGTGCGGCTACCGTGGAGCGGAACACACCACGACCGACTAAGTCTTTAGTGACACATAATTTGTCTCGAGTCGGTCCCGCACGGTATACTTATGGGTAGAGAAACGAGGCGTAGAGCATCTCAAAGTGACAAAAAAAAGAAACGAGGAGAGGACAGAAGAACACTCGTGTGGACGGCCCCTTCCGTTGCTTTCAACACGGGAGCGGGTAGAAGTTCCGCGTAATCGACGGCTCTCCTCACGGAGCAAGAGAGGAAGTGTAAAGGACCTACGGTACCTGCCCTAGCAAACTTAACTTCTCAGCAGGAGCTGCAGCCAGATGCGGGAAAGTCACTCAGGATCGTTTGGATGCGGGAGGCCCAAGATATTTTGATAGGGATTTGGTCTGCCACAATATTCCCCTGAAGGGTGTGCGGTTAACCAATAACTATCTACATTACCCATAAGTGTATTGAGCCCAGCTGCCTCGCTACAAATGGTTTTTCCCATGAATTTTGATCATTATTATTACCATGCCAAGGAGGTTATGTTTTTGTAGATGTTTCTTTGCTTGTTTGTTTCTCGGTTTGTCACTAAGATAACTCAAAAAGTTATGGATGGATCTATATACTGACTTTATAAATTTAATTGCTCGTTTATATTTATCTGTCAATTTTACTTCTCTTTACATTGTACTCGCCGAATAAGTGTTTTGTACGATCTTGAAGCTTGTAAACGAAGCTTAAAAAAAAAAAATTCTGCCGGCTATCATCGCTCTATCTAGATACAAATTCCTTTCGTACTTTTGGCATTACAGATGGAATCGTACCCATTAAAAGTAAAGTTTTAAGAAAGACGAAGGCTGTACATGCCATAGTAGTGAATACATAGCAGGGAAAACTGGTCTAGAAGTTGCTTTGAACTGCTTGAACGCTGCGAAAAAGATTGGCCTAGACCCATCCTTCTGAACTCGCAGGCAACTTTTTCGCCAAATCTGCCTGAGCATTTGTTGGTGAAATGCCACTCTCGGCAATGTTTACTTTGCGTCTTCGAAGGAGGAGGACCAGATGATGATTGACGTTAGGAGGAATACATGATTGACGTTTGACGTAGATCCGTACAATCATGTTGATTGGTGATCTGCCCGTTTTTTTCTTGGTAGCATAACTTAACTGTGATCGGATCATCATGCAATTACGGGAATTATTGGGTATGTTACGAAGAGCATCAGACCATTCTTTTTTAAGAGCTGCCAGTGTTTGTATGTTGTCTTTATGTTTGCTTTTATGTTCGTCAGTAACAACCCAAAAAGTTAAGGACAATTTTTCTTAGAATTTTCAGCAACTCCTAAAATTGTTAAAAGGCATACATGTTCATATTTTGGAGATGATCGATTCGTGCGCTATTGTGTTTTACTCCAAGTTTCTCTTGGTTTTGGTCAGAACATAACACAGAAAATACCGAACGGATTTGCACGATAATTACAGGAACTGTAATAAAAGTTAAGAGGCACACATGGCGAAATTTTACTGACGATAAGAAAGAAATATTTGTTTGATAATCAATTTGAAATTTTCGTTTGCATTGCTTTGTTAGGCGGAAGTACGCGCTCTTCGAGTGCTACTCAGTTATTAATATTATCATAACTTCAGCATCAAAGTGTGATCCAAGGGGTCAAGTTTGGTGAGTTCACCGTGTGCGAGCATGGGGCTCAACCAAGTGTTGTTTTAACATAATTTATCTCATGCGGCCAAGTGAGCTACTACTGACGAGGAAAAGCGCACAGAACAAGTGAAAAAAAAAAACACTACCCACCTAACTTTACTAACTCAACTTATCAACTTGAATTGCTAGCAGATTCGACATCTCATGCGGAAAATTCCTAGGGTTGGTCCCTGGACTCGAGCTTATTCCTTATAGGTATACAGTTGCTAAAACAATCCTTGCATCAAAGTAACACAGCCCGGTAGAAATAGGGCTTACCGTAGGTTTGGTTGGAATAACATAACTTGAAAGTGAACCTCAACGTCTATTTGGTCTGGCAAGGGTTTAACTAACAGCTGGGTGCAGCTGTTTCGAGGCTCGTTTTACTTCTTGCGATCCCGAGACTGCCAGTCGCTCTTTGGAAGATTTGCGGTCGCGTACTTGGTTTTCTAACAATTCTAATAAAACCCGCGTTTCTCTGAGCTGGACAGATCTCAGAATAGTTGTTGAAAACAATGAAATGGACTTGCGGTCCAAAGGCCCGAAATACATTTCATTATGCTAGTAAAAGCAGTGGCAGCAGCGCCGCAAACTGTAGAGTCTAGACTGTTGGGGTCAAGACTGCTGGCCGCAGTCCTCCGAGAACAGCCAAAGGGCGGAGAGAGAGCAAAAATTAGCACGTTAACAGCGATACGTACCGTATGTGATACGCATATTGTAAAGAGTAATATTTCGTACGTCTGACCCAACATAAGCATATTTCCAATGACAACCAAATAGGTGATTTCACGTAGTCAATCGCCTGTAAGTTCCACACCTTAAGGCCCCGTTCACACATGTTCAGCGCCATGCAACGCAACGCGGCGCAACACGCTTCCTTGCAGACAAGACTCGACACACGGCGCAATAAGGCGCCACAAGACAGCTCTGACTCGGTGCTATATTTTTGTTATACATTAATAAAAGTGAATAGCAATGTACATGTTGCTTTTGAATAAATAATATCAACAACTGATGTAGAGAGCTGAAAAGGGGCATGCAACAACTCCTGACTGAACCTAACCGGTTTTATTTCATGAAGGGAAAATGAGCAGGAATAACTTTTTTAATGTACTGTACCGCACGCGTCAGTATCAGTGCTGTTTGTAAGTAACATGGCAAACCTAAGTTTATTTAAACGACATTGGATTCTTGGGTGAGCGTTTGGACATAAAGAATACATGTATAAAATTGGATTTAAAGAGCAAGTAAAAACCTCTATGTGGTGTGGCGTCGCACATGTACGAACAACCTTTCAATACGTGTTGCGTGGTGTGGTGTGGCGTCGTGTGGCGTGGCGTTGCGTGGTGTGCAGCATGTGCTAACGGGGCCTATGAGGGTTAACTCAGCTGTAACGTCATCGTTTCAGCTGTTACGTGATGAAATTACCCTTTGTCAGGTAGGCCATGACTTTTACCTCCTGTTGAGACACAGTCATTGTGTTGAATAAGATATAACGACCAGAAGGCGACATCTTATTAACATAAAGGCAATGAAATGGCAGCTGTCCAGCAATAAAGTAGGCTAATGCTACATAAGAGAAGTAGCTCTGGAACAAATCCAACCTTAACTCTTTCACTACCGTTGGGCGGGTGTGTCCCATAGCTTTTTAAAAAACCCCAGTGGTCGGAGTAATCGTAGTGTTATTAACTTGAAATGGGATCCGAGTGATTTATTATACACCTGTATACAGATTGTAGTGGCATTTGGCAAATGTTCCATACATGCCCTTGTGCTCTGACCTATAGCTTTAATATTTCCTATTTTTCATATGTTTAATTGTATATGAAGGAAGCTTATGATGGTGTTATTTAGTTATACATATCATCAATATTCTAGTGCTTTGCTGCAATAAATCATGTTCTGTAAATTGAAGTGTTTGAAAACACATAGTGGGATATGGAAAATTCCAATATAAACTACCGATGGGACAATATATCCCAGACACTGTAAGTTAGCCAAGGGACGTGCGAATTTTGAAATTATTATTCCAAGTATCCTGGCTTGTGAATGAATAAAACTATGCCATCAGTTTCAAATGCATAGGAAAAATGAATCGGTAGTGAAAGGGTTAACCGCATAACTTAATTATACCGCTTCTGCAGAAATTCCAGAAAGTATTCCACTTTTGTGACGTCATCAATGACGTCAACATCGACGAACGGTACGTACCGCTCAGCAGCCAAAGAATTTTTAAATTAATTTCGCCAGAAAAACGCCAATAGTTGCAAATTCTATCTCTTAAGTATATCTATAACTGAAGAGAACGTATGCCAATTGAACAATAAACAATTATCAACAGAAAATCACAGTAGAGACTGGTGAAAACTTTCACAGCATCAGAGGCAAGATCTGGCCGGTATGGTGCCCCTGGTTTAGTTTCCCCTTTGATGTGAAGCCCTATTAACACTTCATATTCAGTTCACAGTGCTCATCATAAAATATATTTAATCATATCATCATATTTTTCGACTTAAGCCATGCTTTTTAGGGGCCAGTTACATGACCTGCACATGTACACAAAACACGGTAAAGTGGTTGTCATCAAGCACGGAAAGTTTGGGCAATAACTGTTCCTACGATTTCTCTTGCGGCAAGAATATAACACTGTATATGTGTTTGGTTAGGATGAAGAGCCCGACCTTCGATCGAATGCTTGAGATCCGACCTTCAAATACTTGAAGTCGTCGGAGTGACATCATTCGGCTACATGCGGTCACGGTTGAATTATATTTCAGCCTCATTGAATCCTCCCGTTACACTCTGTGCTTCCTGAAAAATTCCATTATTATGTACGTATGACATATTAAAGATAGTACTACAGGGGGTGTCATAATTATGGTAACATAATTTTGAGGCAAAATTAAAAGGGTGTACTTCCAAGCTAAGTAAATAGCCTTTACTTCAATATGAATTTAATCTTGCTTGTTTTTCATATCAGACGTAAGAATGCATGAAAACTTAGTAAACAATGGCTACTGATTGAAACACGATCTTATCTGTTGATAGACAAAAGGAGAGCAATTTGCACATAATAAAAAGCCTCATACTCGTCTTGAAACAGTCTGGAAAGTCGTGAAAAACTTTAACAAACATTGCAAAACATGCAAACCTTCAGGTGTGTCATAATTATGGCAACATAATTTTGAGGCATAATTAAAAAGGTGTACTCAACGTTTCATGAAAACAACGCAAGAAAAATTAAAAAAAAAAATTACGCCATTCTTCTATGAAATTTGCCACAGAAGCAGGAGTTAGTCGAACTCCAATGCGCCGACTCATGAGAAAAAATCTCAAAAGATCCCTACAAACTACAGAAAAGACACTAACTTTCGATAACTCAGGAACGTACGAAATTTTAAAAAAGTCAACACCTCCTCATCGCCATAGAAAATGGTATGCTGCTCAATTACTTTTCACGAATGCTTGAAAAGAAATTCAGCAAACTTCAAATCATCAGAATAATTGAGTTTGCGCAAGAGATTAGTAGAGGCAGAAGAGTGGCACGCCCTCGAGTCCACTGTCTGTATTGGTTAAGGTTGCAATGCCTGCCACTGGGATGTCTCCGCTCGTTTTCGTTCTTCCAAGGGACAAACTTAACAGCTAGCGTTACATTTCTGACACACTAGAAGCAGAGCTGCTTTCCTGGGCACGTGATCACCTCGGTGGCGTACCTCTCACCCAGCAACAAGAGTTTACTCCATCGCATGGCTTCAAAATGACTCAACGTTGTATTCAGGCCACATTCCAGCGTTCCTGAGCAAAGAAGAATGGCTCTCGAGGAGCCCGAATCTGAACCCGTTAGATGTTTCTGTTTGGTTCACCTCTGAGACTAAGGTCTTTTGAACTCCCCATGATTCGCTTAACACACTGAAGTCTCAGATGCATGACAAATGGGTTTTTGTTCCGCAGGAAATGCTTCGTACCTCCTGTGAAGCTTTCCAAAGTAGTTTAAAGTCGGTCATTAAAAAAGAGATGACTATATTGAATAAATGTTGTTGACTATTGCTAAAGTGTCTTTGGCTTATAGATCCTTCTAATTAAACTTTTGATTTCGCTATATTTTCAAATGGACACTAAACAGAACATTTATTTCCATAATTACCGGGACCCGGTGTTAAGTAGCTATGTACCACATACAAAAACCTATGTAGTGAATGATTAATTCCATTCCCCGTTCGTAACTCTAACAGCAGTTTCTAAAAAAGTAGTGACCAAGAGGCGGAACAAGAAACATCAACAGTCAACACGCTCGCTTTTGTGCCGAAAATAATTCTAATTACTTCAAATCCTATAAACGCAAACATAACAAACACTCCAAGTTACGGAAAATGTTTCAGAGTGCGAATCCTTTCCGTCGCTGCCCAAAGAAGCGCGTGTTGTAATGGCGTCATTCCGAGCAATTAGCGAGCGTTCCTGCATGACGCAAACAAATAGAGATGGAAGAAAATGTGCTACCGAGGGAAATTTCAAGTGTGATAGAACGTCAGGCTGTTGGTTGCAACTTATGCATGAGTACGCTGGTCTGCTTACCTCATTACGCAGAATAGTTTCTCACTATTTGGTGTAAAGCTGAGACTGATGTATAGAATACGTGTTTATGTTAATTTGTTGAAAATATTACGTATAAGGTTCAACACAATACACTTTAATGCGTCGTAGATAACCAAATATGATTAAATTAGGTTATATAAAAGTTTATACTAGGCAAAAGTAGTATATCAATGGAAAGCAACAGATAGACGAATAGTAAGTGGATAGAAAAGTGAAACCCCTGCACGAGGGTGTTCCTAAATTAATCATCGCGCACAGTACAGTTAATCGGGAAAGAAGATAAAACACAGAACAAAGCAAAGGTCCGTCAAGACACAAACAGCCCGCTGAGGCATGCACCATCACCCTGACAACAGAATGAAATGATTACCAAAAGAAATTGTCATTTTAACTCGATGTAGATGGAATTCTGGATAATTTTTGATGCAAATAAACGAACACTCTTTTCGCACAATTGCTTGCCTTACTCACATAACAATTTCGTAAATTGGTTTGTTCCCTACAGAGGTTAGCTGAAGGCAACTCGAAGAAGATAAAAGTAAAATGAAAGAACACAAAATAATAAACACCGTCGTGTGTTTGTTCATATATTTATATGTAGGTATCTTTCGTGTCACGCTCTTAACAAAATAGACAGGGGAAAAATAGGCCAGGCTGCAGATCTTGTAAATCGATGACCAGATTTCAGAAGATGGCGAAGGCTGATCCTTATCCCTTTATCTGAAGCCACGTCTTGCTCGGAATACTTTTTGAAACCGGAACTATATGTATGCTACATCTGGAATCTGTTTTTAAAACTTTTTTCTATCAGGTTACGACGCGTAAATTTGGCAGATTACCAACGGAGCACCCACGATATGATGATTCTTCACGGGTAGTAAACAAGTATTACTTCTAGCTTACTGTCTTTCTCTTCTTCTTCTTCCTTCAGCCCTGGAGTGGGGGCTTTAGAATTCCACTCCCGAGCTGCAAGTGGCGTAAGAGGCGACCAACGCAGGGTCGATTCCAAACGACTAAACTTGAATCCCTTCTCTTTGGCCACCAGCTGTTGCTTGGTAGGCGTATGAGCCTGAGAAGGTGGGATGTAGGAACCCGCATACGAGAAAATGCGTATGAGCTCTATGGAGCCAACGGCAACCAGAGAGGAGATCACGTGGCTGTTGCCATAGCAGCGTGTCCGGCATTCCACAGTGAGCTCCAGCTATCCCTACCTCTAGATAGCACAATCGAGACTTTCTTTCTCCTTTGTTCTCCTGTTGTTTTTCTTCTACTTTTTTGCTTTTTCCCTCTTCTTCTGTGCTAATCCCGTGCTGTGAGCGGCAGGGCCATGGGAGGTTGGTGGAGGCACCCAAATGTCCACCGTGACTGTCGTCCCCCATAACCTGGCGAACCTGGGGGTTGTTAGCCTTATTCGGTACGCAGCTTTGCGGAGTGGACCGTACTTCTACCTCTGCTTTCTTCTGTGTATGGGATTTCATTCTTTCACTTTGTATATATCTGTATGTTTTTGTAAATTTCTGCATTTTTCTCTAAATTTCTGCATATTCCCGTTTATATCTTCATTTCTCTCTTGCTTTCTGGTGACAGGGAGAGTAACCCGTGACCGGGTCAGGCTCGGAGGTATCGTGTCCTTTATTGCAATATCAGAGGACTGCATGAGAAGCTCGCGGAGCTTGGCTTTGTGTCCCGTGGTGTTGATGTCGTGTGCTGTTCCGAGACGTTGGTTAAGAGTCGAAGGCACGACATGGAGCTTGCCTTGGCAGGTTTTCAGTCCCCTTTTTGCAGGCTACGGGGATCGGGGCCTGGATTCGTGGCATGGCTGTCCATGTCCGGAGGGGCTTCTGTGTGTACCGGTAAGCAGTGCATGAATGTGCCTGTCATGCGTTCGTCCTTGTGAGGGTGTGTGGCCGTCTGAATAATTTTTATTTATTTTCCTTATATCGAAGCCCCACAAGTGACGATTCTCTGTATGACTGTTTGCTGACAGCGATGGCCTCGATCCAGAGTACGGATCTAAATCAGCGTTTGTTTTTGTGGGAGGTGTCAATGCATACCACAGGGACTGGTTAGGATCTTTGTCACCGACTGATGGTCATGGTGTGGCTGCGTTGGACTTTTGCACCTTATCTAGTTGTGTGCAGCTAGTTCGTGGGTCCACGCATGATGCTGGTAACTGTCTCGACCTCGTCATGACTGATGTCCAGAACTTGATGACTATATCAGTTGGCCCCAGTTGACAACTCCCACCTTGTTATGTCCTTGGACCTGAACCAGATGGTTCCTGTGGTAGACACCAAGAGAGTGGTGTTCGTTAAGAGCAGGGTTAACTGGGAGGCTATTACTGGAGAAGTAGGGGTGTTACCTTGGCGCCAGATTATTCGCAGTGAGGACCCTATCTCTGAGCTTAATGACTTAGCTATGTCTGTTTTCGAAAAGTTTGTCCCGAATAGGCTATTCTTGTGAGATCTCGGGACAAACCATGGTCTGATGACCAGTCTATGTTAGCTTTCGAAGCTGATTAACCATGCAGCTTCTCGGGCATGGCGGCGTTCACGTGATCGCACGTTGTGGCTAACCTGTTTTGATCGTAGGGCGGAGGCTAAGTGTGTTTATGAGGAGGCACAGCAGTGTCAGAGGCAGCGTTGCAGAGAGTCGTTGTTGAGTATAGACCATTCACATTGTTGGTGGAGTGAGCTAAAGGTTTCAGCGTTGGGGCTAAACCTTCGTTGCCGCCCCTTGTAAGTCCCGGTACTGTGTCATTGCCAATCGTTTGGTTAGGGCGGAGCTCTTATCGGCTCATTTTGACGGAAAGCAAAGCAGAGACGTGTTGTCATTACCCAATGGATGTCACCCTGAACCTCGTTAAACTTCTTTGGCGTTGAGATCTGCTACAATCAAGGTGCTGCTTGAGGGCCTTGATCCTTATGGAGGTGGGGAGCCGGTGGGCTTGTTTCCTCTGTTTTATGAGGAGCTTGCTGGCGTTCTTGGCACCTAAGCTAGCAGTGATCTTCCGGCGCCTGATGTGGCTAGGAAATTTTCCCCTTTGTTGGCGTACTGGGAATATTACTCCTATTCCCAAAGATCCAGTGTCGCCCTATGTAACCAACTACCGACCCATTACGCTCACGCCCATTTTGTCGAAGGTGTTCGAAAAATTGGTAGGTTGTAAGCTTGGCCGTTTTGCTGAGGTTACGGGTTTGCTGCCTGCTGGTCAGTTTGCGTAGAGAACTGGTTTGGGTTGACGCAGTGTTGTTAGTGTCACACCATTTACAGTCTACGCTGGATTGTGGGGTTTAGGTACGCCTTCTACAGTTGGACTTTACGCGGCGTTTGACAGGGTGAACCACAAGGGTTTATTGTAGAAGACTGAGTCTTATGGTAAGGGTGGTAGGCTTCTGTCAATCATTTGCGATTATGTTTCTGCGCAAACTTAGAGTGTGTCTGTTGACAACGTTTCGAGCGCCTCAGTCGCGGTGGGGTCCGGCGTCCCTCAGGGTGGCGTACTTGGCCCGCTGTGGTTCGTTCTGTATACTAGTGATATGTTCACTTCGCTGGAAAACACAATGATCAACTATGCCAATGGTGCCTCTTTGATAGCAGTGATACCTGCAACACGCATGCGTAATGCTGTCCTCCAGTCTCTGAACAGGTATTTGTCACGCATTAGTACATGGTGTTCGGTGTGGAGTATGAGGCTGAATGCCAGTGAGACCAAGTCGATGATTATCAGTCAGTCTCGGACTCTTGTACCGCAGCATCCACATCTGGAGATAGCCGACAACTTGCTTCAGGAGTTTGGCTCCTTGGAGATTTTGGTGTTGTCATTGATGAAAAGCTTACCTTGAGCCGCGTAGCAGGCAATTGGTGGCACGTGCTTCCAGTAAGATTGGGCTTCTGCATAAGGTAAATTCTGGGTTTGATGACAGTAAGGTTGTCCGCAGATGCTTTTATGCTGCCTGTGTTGGAGTATTGCTCACAGGTCTGGGCTTCAGCTGCTGACAGTCACTTGCGTCTGTTGGACTAACTTGTTAGTTCAGTCAGTAAGCAGTGAGCCGATAATAATTTGGTGAACCTGTCCCACAGGCGAACGCTTGCCAAACTCTGTATGTTTTATAAGGTGTACAACAATGAGAGGCGTTGGTTGTATACTTCTGTCCCTGCACTCAAAGTGTTCAGGAGAGAAACACGTGCTGCGGTCGGCGCGCACACTTTCACGTTGGAGAATGTTTGGTGCCGAATTAATCAGTTCGGTCACTGCTTCGTATCCTGGTCTGTTGGGGTTTTGAATTCTTTGCCGGTATCGGCTTTCGGTCGCGTTGGCCTGCAGGCGTTTAAGACAGCTGTTAATGGTTTTCGTCGAGTTTTATTTAGCAGCATGTCGGGCTTCCCGTTGTTTCAAAGTGCTTCATTTGGGTTGTGCTACCTGTCCGTGGTGGTCCGAGCGTGAAGTTTTATTAATGATAACAATAATTACAGCAGTATTATCCATGTTCAAAGGTTGTCGCTGAAGCAGATTTTGCTATTCTATGTATTTCTGTTCAATACCATGTGTTACTCGAGCTCCATATCACGCATATCATCCCTCACACTGTCGTTTTCTGACGGTGCGAATTTTCATAGCCCAAAAATTTCAGCACTTCAGTGCAGCAGATATTTAAGTTCGCAATACCGTAGCTTGGCTACGGAGCGCTTATATGTATATAAGCTGCCTGGAGTTACATTCAAGTTAATTGCAGTATTTTGCTTAAGATTTACTTCTGCCTCTCACTATATTGAACACACACGTATTATTAAGAAGGAAGATATGGAACGTATCAGAAGTACGAGACTACTACAGTCTCATGAACGAAGATGTGCTATGAATTGAAAGAGATAAAGCGTCTATGTGATACAGTCAAGAAAGACTTGAAGCAGAAAGGTTACAGAAGTGAATGAAAGCTGCTGATAAGCGTGGGTGAGAAAATATGGAAACGGCAAGTCATAGAAAAAAGGACCTAAGGTCGACAGCACGACTATAGATCAATTAATAAAATGAAGCGATTCAGAGAAGATTCTGCTACAGCCTATATTAATAAAAAAACATCGATTATTGCTTGAATCTCTTCACACACGGGTCCACTAGTACATATATACAGTGCCTAGACATAAGTATTTGCACAACTCAGTTTTTTTACGTATTTCTAAAAATTTCGGGACTGCTTTAGGATAATAATACAGGAAGTTTATATAACATATATATAATAGAATATTTAAACTGAACAGTCAAATGTGCACTTATAACAAGAAAATTTAACACAAGCAAAAGTACTAAGGGACAAAAGTATTTGACCAAAAAAAATTATGACATTAGTACTTGGTGGCGTGACCTTTATTGGCAATAACTGCATGGAGACGATTGTTATAGCTGGAGATTAACATTTCACATTCACTTGACGGTATTTTTTTTCATTCTTCCATTCAGATAACCTTTAATTCACTAAGGTTTTGGGACACCGTTTGTGGACACCAGATTTAAAAAGACGCCACAAATTTTTTATTGGATTAAGGTCCGGTGATTGGCTAGGCCATGGAAGAACATTTATTTTCTTCTTTTGAAACCATTCTTTCGTTAAATTTGCAGTATGCTTGGGGTCGTTGTCTTGTTGGAAGGTCTACCTGCGCCGTCCGTAGAATTTTTTGGTACTTGGAAGCATCTTTCTCTCTAATATCTCCCTGTACATGAAACTGTGCATCTTGTCATCAATCATATGCAGATCCCCAACCCCACACCATGATGCTGCCCCCTCCATGCTTCACGGTGGGGATGGTGTTCTTGGGGTCGTTTCGGCAAAAAAGTTCTATTTTACTTTCGTCTGACCATATAACCTCTGTTCTGTTTGAATATTCTATTATATATGTCATATAAACTTCCTGTATTAATTATCCTAAAGCAGTCCCTAAATTTTTTAAAATACATAAATAATAGAGTTGTGCAAATACTTATGTCTAGGCACTGTATTTACGTTAGGTTGGCAGTCATCCAATATAGCTACTTCATTTTCTTACAAGACTGCACATACGTTCTGTTCTTTATGGGGTAAACGGATAAATGTTATTTACATTCACAGACAAAATTTAATGATGTTCGACACCCCAGTCGATCACTTGCTTGTTTACAGCGTATGTTGGTAACTATGATACCAGTGCTGTGTAGATACCTACCTCCAGCCGCGCCAAATTTTGTCGAAATTAGAAATCCTTGAAACTGTTTCTCTTGTTTATGACAATGCTGTTGCTGGCTCAGTTAGATAAGATGTAGTGATGACGTCACCACGGTCTCGAAAAAAAAGAGAATTGAGGTGCGCATAGAATTTGTGCGTTTCTGTCTTCCTAGGCTGGGCCCTAAGGGAAGCAACAAGCGACGCAGTGCAATTTTTACGGGACTCCTGTTATACGGGGCCTCATATATGCATTCTACGCCCCGCTGGTTGCTAGGATGAGCAGTTCGCGGGCTGATTCGAGATATACTTAAAGTCGGTTGCATAGATACCGTGGCCTAAATGACGTCCAAGTCTCTCACATTTGCATCATGTTGTCAGCGTCATTGACTAATGTAGCCTCGGCACAACAGTAATGCAGTGTCGCGGTAGTGTGCAGCAGACTGCTGTCCCCTCCGTTACATTTTGCCATGCAATTAATTTGTCGCGTTGCACGTCGCTCGTCTCCCCGGTGGGGGGCCAGTGCCTTAGTCTGTGTCCACATTTAGCACATGCAGGGGGGTTATTTGGTGGGTCTCCTGACGACAAACGGATCTACAGTAGTGCCATTTCGGTGGCACTCTCAAACGTAAACTTTAGATTAACTCTACGGAGAATCCTCTTAACATTTAAGTAGCTCCTCTGTACTTCTCTCGATCCCTGTATCATGCATACAGCTGCGGTACGTGAGATCTGTCTGCAAAATTTTTTTGCCATAGACTGTGAATAATTTTTTGCGGTGACCTATTAGTAGCACGGAAGAAATATGGTAAGGCTATGACAAGGTAGTGGAGCTCACACCCCATTTTTTTTTTTTAATTCGGAAGCAGGTGCAGCGTATCCTCTGGGACTGAATCGCCATCACGAGCAAAGAAAAATAGAAAAGCGTCGACGGAAATGCACATCACATATTCATGACGTTTGATTCACCTGTTATGAACAATAATAAATTTTTAAAACTATTCTGGAAATGCAACCGCACAGGCAGTTTTAAGAATATTGAACAGACGATTCAATTTATCAGCTTTTATTACTTAGCTGTCCAGAATGTCTCTGCTGCAAATTTAAATACGCAGTGTTATATTTCTAGCCCGCCACACGTTTTGCCGCTGTACTCAGCTTCTTAAAAATTAGCTTAAGCTCTCTAATCGCTGCATGAAAGTCAGAAAAGAGAAAGGGCAAGGATATGTATGCATTATGAGAGTAAAATAATTATTAAACAGGGGAAGCCTAGTACGGAGATACATAGCTCATTGGGACAGTTACTCGGCAAAGAAGAAATAGAGGAACTGAACAAAGATCACCAGTAGAAGTAGGAAGAGGGATGAAGGTGCAATGAGATGCTAGAAATATGGCGCTAGAGGCCGAACTGAGGTTAAAGTAACCTTGGAAGTCCCTCTATGGGAACGATTCTGTAGAATATGAAAGAATAAGGGCAAAAAATGGCTAAGTCTCAAGACCTCTACTGATTGATAAAACCGATCGTAAATGTAACTAAATTCTTCAACCAAACACAATCGGTCTTCGTACTAAACATAAACCACAACAAGGACACGCTATTCTCACTAACTCTACCCTTTGCAGAAATTCCCTGACTCCCGTTTTCTACACACCCCCTGTGAAAACGACTTGAAACTCACGGACCCCTGCAAATTAAAACGGCATATTTCTGTAGATATTTAGAGTGGCAAGGGCAATGGCATCTAATTAATTGAGTTAAAGCGGAACATAAATAATATCAGACACTAAAGATTCAGCCAATTACTCACGAGATATCCCTGCTAACGACATGCAGTAAATCTTCGCATTTAAATCTCCTGAACCTATTTTTGACTTGCCGTATATGGCCGTTACATTGAATTATTGTAATCTTGTGCTGCAAGCATCGCGATTAAAAAAAAATCTGACGTGTTATATGACAAAAATATAACAATTAGGAGTAACTACAACAAATTCAAAGTTTTCTAGGTAAAAAAAATGTATTAGTTCAAAAAAATATACATTTTCCCCTTATAGCTTTAAATAAGTCATTAATCCCAGTCTTCAAGGCGATAATCAAAGCAAGAAGACGATAGGGGTTCAAACATACAAGCCCTCCTTGATTTAGGCTGTTTTATTATTTAGGTTCAAAATTTTACTTTTTGATTGCACTCTTGGTTTAAAAATCCATACATCGAGTACTTAAAAGTGAGCGTTGTACACCCAAAAAATAAAACTGTGTAAAGCAAAGACACCTATTCTCTAGGACTTGGCCCCCACCATTGCCAGACCTGTACCGGTCACTGCGACCGGAGGCGCAACAGGTTATGAACGCAACTCTGTTGTCCCCTGCAGCTGAATAACTGCTCCCACCTCATTTTGGAACTCTTCTTCATTACGATAACAAAAATCAATTTCAGACTTAGCACATTGTTGTTACATCGATTAAGTGCCACAAAAAATTGACACACTATGACAATAATATAAAATTGAATACTTTTGACGGAAAATAAAAACCTACAAATATAATTACTGCCATTCTTATTAGCCAGGCCAATACGAGTGTGTGTTTTAAGTAAAAACGTATTGTGAAAATATAAAGAAAGCCATTACATTTTCGCTGCTGCTAACTACTTTTCGCTGCGCGCAGACGCGATGCGTTTGTCCTAAAACTATAATACTGATCCCGTTGATCCATTTCTTTTATCAAGCAGAGGCACATTCCTAGTGAATATATGAACTGATTATATTGTAATAAAGAAGTGATAAGCTTATTGATAATATAGGCAAGAGATCTTATCCCGCGAAAATCATAAAAATCTGTAGTCTTGTAACATAATACATACTCCATATATCTGGGTGTGATATTATAATTACCTTTAAAATGTCGGACAATAAATAATATGGAGTATAAAAACAATTAAAGAGAGTTTGGAACGCTGTATTTATGGATTGAAATGGTAGGATAGAGGTAGCGCCGGTGCAAAGGAGACGCAATTTTCAGTGCGCCGTGAGCAGTGGTAAAGAGAGGGTGTAGCTCTGCAGCGCTGCGACGCCGCTACCTCCCGGCCAATTCCGGCACGTGCAACAAGACGCGAGTCCGAAATTTGTGCTAAGCTTCTATGTGGACGCAATATTAACGAACTACGCCTGAAGAAGTCTTTGGACTTTTAATAACAGTGTCGGATACTCAAAACTTCGATATGAACTAAGATAAAATTTTTAACCAACCCCAATTTTTGCTAG
This sequence comes from Parhyale hawaiensis, assembly GCA_001587735.2. Classification (NCBI taxonomy): domain Eukaryota; kingdom Metazoa; phylum Arthropoda; class Malacostraca; order Amphipoda; family Hyalidae; genus Parhyale; species Parhyale hawaiensis. The sequence goes on along the minus strand of LQNS02278143.1, from coordinate 3,891,606 downwards.
AAACATGTATCACCGGAAAATGCAAGGTACCTCATAATGAAACAATATTTTAGGAAAAAAAACCGCCCGATGCAGTTTCGAAAATATTATAGGGAAAGTACATAACTGACTAATTTCAAGAAATTTACGCGCTCGCTACATGGAGGGTAAGCCACTAAACTTACGGTTCCATATAACCACGGAACTCGTGTACACGAAGAAAACGGGTGCACGCAGTTCTCATTTATATCACTAGTACTATCATCATCACCTTTATTGATGCCATTGCTATCATTGTTACAGGTTACTTTAATCCACTATAACTACTTAAGTGTGCTTCAATACTGTAAAGCGAAAGTACTTTTGGAATGCCTAGAACACTGGGAACCTATGCATGTAGGGCCGCCACACATGGGAAAAGAAAAGCAGAACAGAAGAAAAAGAAGAAGAACATAGAAACAAACTCTCGTAAATAACATGGTAATGAAAGGAAGGAAGCAGAGAGGGCATGAAGATAACGAAAGTTATGATACAAAAACTCTGTTCTTCGTCAGATTCTTCTCTAATGTCAACTAGCGTTTTAGTTTATGCGTATTTTGCAGCAGGCAATTGCAGCGCGTGTTACGGTCGCTAATTAAATACGTGAAGTATTATAATGCAAAACCTTTTATTTTTCATATTGCAATACCGACAAGGTAATGATGAATCCTGCGTATTTTTAAAAGCATTTTTTTTCCTCGATCCAAAAAATAAAATCAATCATGCACATCATTTTTACAATTAAAATTTTTTTTCTTGTATAACCGAGGGTCAAATCTTCGGACGTTCAGATTTCATTGCATGATAAGATCAACGAAATACATTGTTGACCACATGCATGGTTAGCAAGAAAACCCTCTTTTCTGCACGTTCTGAAGAAATAAATCATGGACGCTGAATTATTTTAATTTTTTAAACATATGAAAGTTACACAATTTAATGGGTTAAGAAATCAGTAAATAAGCACTGTTGACCTCAATGTTTCGCACACATTTTATTTTTCTCGAAAAACTGCGCATGATGGTTGAAGCGCTGCTAATTCTATGAAGAAATTATTTAAATCGCAAATTTTTGTTCGAACATTTTAAAACTACACCCTCAGGCGTCAGAGAGCAGGTAATTAAAAGTAAAGTGGTTTAATAATTGTACCGTTGCATCCGCTGAGAAAACAATTATCTTATTAAGCAATCAATGAGCGCTCATTCTTTTCTAAGCGCTTTTTATGCGCTTATTCTTTTTAAGCGCTTTTTTTAAACGCTCATTCTTTTTACAAAGAATTACAGCAACAGGAGCTTTTCAATGTTGGTTCTGGTATAGCGCCCCATTATTAGCATGTAGTTTCATTCAGCGCCTGCCAAAGGAAATCTAATTTCTATATTTAAGTAATAAATATGTTTTATATGTACCCATATAACCACTAATCAACTCTAAAATACAAAAAAATCAGTAATTTTTGCTGTCAGACCAACAATGACTCAAGATGCCTAAAAGAAAGTGCAAAATTTTCTACAATAGGCGATGAGCTATCCTAAATGAGTTTTTAATTTCCTACTTTAATTAGGCTGTGCTACCTCGCTAAATAGGCTATTCGTGGGAATACAATGCAGAGAATCCTTGTTGCAATATTACACAACCCGAGTTAAAGAGGTGAATATTTTTTTTTTCTAGCTGCTGTAGTTATCGGAAATGAACTCACTTCATGACACATCCTATCTGTGATAAGTTAACTCTTCATTGTATTATATATTATTTATGATGCTTACTTTAACAATATTATTCCTGAGCTTAAGGCAAGGGTAAGTCTCAAATCTAGCCTTAGCTACAAGCAAAGCAGTATTAGGCACGCATTATATAGAACATAATAACCTTTGCAGTAAAGAGCTAACTCGGAAGACTGTGGTCCAAAAAAAATGTATTTCGCACAAACAGACACACCTGGGCACTTGTGTCATCTGCGGCCCATGCACTAGAAAAGGAAAAGAAGGCCGGAGGTCGTAAACTGGCGGCCTCTTTTCACTCTGGTGGTTGGGCTGCAAGTGGCCACAAGCAGTCGCTGGTAAATGCCCACTTGTGTTCGAGATACAGTTGTGCAGTAACTGGTCAAACAAATAAACGTAGGACGTTCCGTACAAGCGGTTCTAAATTTAATCGCATACTAGTGCTAATACATTGACAGCTTAATTGCATGAACGGTTAAAGTTAAAAACAGTTTTGAAATGCGATGGTTGTTAGCGTCAGGTTTCAATAGCAGTTTGCCCAATAGTAATGAATATGAAAATTCTGCGGATTTTTTCTCAAAAATTAGTTACTGAAAACCGATAATATCAATTGTTGTTAATAACGATTTTTGTTGGCATCAAGGCGTAATGATTTGCAAAAAAAAGCATATTTAACAATAGAGTATCGTCATTCTAATTTATCCACTTTAAGTTATTTGATCTATCCTGCACGCACAGTAGACGAAAGTTTAGCTTGAAGTATATGAAATATTTTTTTTGCGTCTTCATCTTTTTCAATGCAAGTTTTTTACTCATCGCTTGTCAAGCTGGACCAAACATTTCATGACGTCAATAGAAACATATCATAAGTCGGCCAACATCTTGTGTGGCAGTACGGCTAACCAGAGCAAGCAGCAGCAATTACTTCCACTACCAGACGCAACTCATACATTAGATATGCTGCGGTACATTTATCTAAAGAATTCAGACAGCTAATCGATCCCGAAATAGCTTATACACTTAGTTATTAGTGGTTATGTGAAATTCATGCGATTACTACCGCTACGAATCAATATAAGTATTAACGTTTTTAGTCAAATTAGACGCTACATGCACTCTAGGATACTTCGAGAAAGGTGTAGCGCATGTAAGTGGCTCATCTACCGCCACTGACAGTGATCGATATAGGTACTGTAGGTCTACTTGTTCTACGCAATTTTAATACCTATGTACAGTAAGTTCAAAATACCTACTTTTAAACACTCGACATTTTATCAATTTTGATTCAAGAATACATATATCCAGTACCACGATGTCATATTATGGCCTTTAATTAACTCATTGGATTTATCTATATTGTCAATAAAGGCCAGCAAACACGGCATGAAAAATGCCGAACGCGACACGCGGAATATTAATCAATAGCGTCAATTAATGTGGCAGGCCGTATACTAAAAAAATGTTATGACGGGAGGAAAATAGCCCCGTTAGAAACAAAAGCCCAGAGGAAAAGAGCCCCGTAGGGAAGCAAAACACCCAGAAAAAAATCCCCGGTAGGAAAGAAGCCCCGCCAATTTCCTAATATGTGTTTATTACCCGTACTTAGTTATTTTTGAAGCAAGTTAAATTGAAACAAGTTAAAGTGCACTCTCTTACATTTATCTACCCTAACCTATCGAAGCCAAGCCTAACCTAGTTTAGTATTTTCTAATTGAACCAAACCTAATCAAACCACTTATAACTAAACCCAACCTGTTTTGTCCTAATATTACGTAGCTTCTTCCAACCTAACTTCACCTACACTGATCTAACCTAACTTCATTTAAACTAGCCTTACCCAAACTAACCTACCCTAGCCGGAACTAATCTAACGTCAGCTAAATTGACCTAGTTTTTCATAATTGCAATTTTAGAAAAATAGGCCTCGCCTACCTAACCTTGCCTAATGGTTTGAATCCTTGTGTTATTACGTAACATTTCGTATCATAAGCAATTTTTGTCCGATATATGCCCAGGAAGCGAAGAATGTAACGGGAGGACTCACGAAAAACGAGCAGCCTATCAATATTTCGATCGATGTTGCCAGAATAATCTTCAGTTGCGAATTTTATCCCTTAAGCACATAAATAAACGAAAAGACTATATACTAATTGCACAATAAGCTATTATGAATAGAAAATTGAAGTGGAGGCTGGTGGGAACTTCTACAGCACTAGAGGCAAGATCTGGGCCGGTATTTAACTTCTTTGACGCAAGTGAAGCCTTCTGTACACTTCATATTCAATGCACAGTGTTCTTCACAAAAGCTATTCAAACATATGAACTTATTCTTTTGATAGCTGGCCTGACTGGCTAGCTACTTGAGTTGCAACCATAGACAAAATAAAGTACAATGATAGTTGCCAAGTAAAGAAAGTTTGAGCAGTAACTATTCTTATATGGTATCTCTCAAAAGAACACGAGAATATAACACTGCTTTCATTTTGGTTAGGATCAAGAACCCAGCCTACGAAGGCTTGAGGTCCGACCCTCAAATACTTCGACACGTCGGTGTGACGTCATTTGGCTACATGCGGTCACCGCTAAATTTTATTTTAATCCCATTGAGTCCTCCCGTTACGCTCTTTGCTTCCTTTCTAGGGTAACCCGAGATACCCAATTTTTGAACTTATGAAAGTCCAAAATATGAAAATTGGGCAATTATGCATATGACCAAACCTCACTAATCTAAACTAACCACACCCTACCTGATCTCACCTAACTTATACACACCTAACCTTAGCAAGCCCAACCTAACCTAACCTGCATGCTTCCGTTCTCAGCTTTGACACCTTGCATCGCTCGTTCGATGCCCCGTGAGGCACACGAGCTCTTTGCAGATCTTGGTGTGCTGACTCGGTAATTGTGTGTGCATGCACGGCGCCGTGGCGGAACTGCCCCCATCAGAGCTGAGGGGGGTGGGGGGGTCTCGGGTCATTTGTTCCTTCCGTCAAATTGGCGCCATAGTTCGTAACCCGAGGGCGACTGCGACTACACTTGCTCATCTGGGGCCAGTTGGCCTATACCCGCAGCACAAACCAGTGCTTGTGGGTTTCCCAGGTGAGGGTGTGGTCTAAGTTGACTTTACCTTTACCTTTAACCTCACCTAATGTAAGCTCATCAAACATAAACTCGCCTAACCTAAGGTCACCTAAGCTGAACTCACCTAACCAAAACTCATCAAACCTAAGCTCCCACAACATTAACTTATCTAACTAAATCTAACTTAACTTGACCTTACATAACCTATTTTAAGGGTTCTTGCAACCCCACATTAGTACATGCAAATGGTAGCCAAATTTAGCTGAGTACAGTATCGTTTACGTTACTTAAATCTGGTGTATTCAAATAAATGAATACAGCTCTCAAATATAGCTTCAAGAGAGAAGGGGCTTTTTTTTCTATACAGGGCTTTGTTCCGGGTGGCCTTTTCCCTAGCGGGACATTTTCCCTAGCAGGGCATTTTTCCTCCCGGGACTTTTTCCGGATAAGAGAAATATATGAAAACGATTTCAAGGTTCCCTTCAGAACGCTTTACAAACGCACTTACAGAATAATATTGATACTTAACTTAAGTCGTAAGCAACTTGACTGGATTGGATCGCAGTCCTCCTGCATATTTTCCTACTAAATTAAGGCCAGGTTTCCAGTAAAGGTCTCATTTAGGAAAAAGAATTATCGGCATTTTTCATCTTACTGCAGCCGCAGAGAAACATGACGGGAGAATTACAGCCGCGACAGCGACAATAGTAAATAAACGCAATGCTATTATCTAAGCCGCATCCTACACTTAATAGAATACAACATAATAGGCACTCATTAGACTCCATTGTGGAGAGTGCATTCAAGAGACGGCACGTGTATGAGACGCATAATATTCAACTAAATATAGAGTAATGTCCATAGCGTATCGACGTAGTGGCTTGGGGAACTGCATTCTCCAGACACGTTCCTATTTTCCATTTTTCCCGCGTGGATTTTAGCTCTATTTAAGTGGAATAAACACAGCGCTATCAAGTAACCACCAAAGTTTGCAGCTTTTACCGTAAATTGTCTAATGGCAAAACGCAAGAACGTTATGGATATTTGATACGTTGTGTCGTGCTGAAAGGACTCCCTTGGTCAGCGGGATGCACTGCCTAAGGCCGAGACTACACTAAGCGTTTGCACGCTTAACTTGAGGCGAGGATGCGCAGTTCGCACGTTGTTCATGCTACCGTTACTATGATACCGACTTTATATACAAATTGGGACGACGCGCGAACCGCACATCCTCGTATCAAGTTACGCGTGCGATGGCGCAGTGTGACCCCGGCATAAGTAACGCAGTAGGTATACAGCGACTTGCAGGTAACTGCTAATCGCCTGTGCCAGTGAAGGGAGGGTCATACTGACAGCTCAATGCGGCCTTCTCCAGCAAGACAAGCTTATCCGAGTAGCTTAATTAATGCCGAGGCCACGTAATATAACTGCAAGCACAACTTATGCGGGGATGTGCGCAAGGAGCTTCTATAGAGAAGGAGGGAGCCCTGTGGCCCAAATACAGATTCGCCAGTGAGTCAACCAGATCTCTTATGGCTGTGAGATCTCATTGGTGGATGTCACGGGGAGCAGTGNGACTGGCTGCAGCCATAAGAGACTCTTTACTGATATGCTATTGGTGCATCCGATGACTGGCTGACAGCTATAAGAGACTCTTGAGCTTCAACGAGCTAGGCTACTGGCTCCCTCCTTCTCTATTGAAGCTCCTTGGATGTGCGACTCGTTGGTCATCCAAATACATTATGCGAGTCGGTATCATAGATACGGTGCCAAGGGCGAAGCGTCGGTAGCTGCACCACCGCAGGTGTTTTTGAGCATGCGACTGCCTATTGTGATCTTGGAATAATTCTATTTCATAACTTTAATCCTGATCTCCTGATTGGTCTCCTACGATCGATTTTAGGCGTTCGTTCCCAATCAATTAAATTTTAGACGGAACAGAATGGCTTAAAGTTTCAAACAAGTTAAGGCTAATTGGTTTAGATTATCTCGATGGAATTGACCAAATAGAACCATCTCATGTAGTTTAAAAATTCTTCGTCCGACTACTATGCTAATATCAAATCGATGTTCTAATTTTTGGCAAGCGTATTGCAGTAACAACATTGTCCTTCGGGCTCACTTTTTCATATTTTTTATCACATTGAAGAACATCGACGGAGAGAACAGTGTGTCCTCCAAGACAAAATTAAGACTATGAGCAGGGCCTACGTACAGACTTATGTACGGTCCCAGCATATACATATTGGTTGTACATTTATCTCGACAATCAAAGTCACTAAAATTTTACATGTTTCCACTGATGTACAGCGACATCACCATATTAATACATACTCATCAATAAGGTGCCTATTTGAGTCATTATTTTAGTTCCATATAAGCTACCTGTCACTTGACCCATCAATGAAGCAGTCAGATAAAATATATACTATATACTCTATATGCATGACGAGTGAATTTCGATTACTGTCGCTCCTAGAGTTAATTGAACCCTGGTCGCAAACTCCGTGGAGTATTCCACGGATACACTGCCAAGTTGTTGGATTCAAACGGAAAGATTAGAATGCGTTGTACTACGCCAGGTTTGGTTAGAGAGTATGATTAAGCTAGGTTGTTAGATTAGGCTAGGTGGTGAGCACAGGATACGAAAGGTTATTAATATTTATCTGATTTTTTACATCGCACGAATGAGAAATACGATGCAAAAGATTTGTATAGCATGGTTTTAATATTTCTAGGTAATTAAAGAATAAATTGCTATTTGAAACACTCAGAAAAAAACTGTTCTGCAAAATAACAAGAATTAAAAAAAAATTCTTTAATTCGCAGTAGATTGAAGTTGATCCACTTCATTTAGAAGACCATTATAATGCATCGAGTTTTCACATATATTTTTTCTGGAGTTTTTGCCCTCAGAAGCTTTGCGAAATACTAGAAAAAAAAAATGGAATCAACATTTACTCGAAATGACACTGAAACCCAGCATGAGGAATGACAAAAATGGGATCTGCCTCCAGTAGTGAAGTGTCCTATATAGCTTTACTACTTCTCTGTTTGACAAATTGATCATATTGAAATTTCGTTCACGAGTCCATGCTTGCCATAACAAGCTATAATAATAACCAAATATAATCTCTCCATTTTAAAAAGTTTGCTCTTTAACGGTAAATGTAAAACACTTGTTTTTCAAAAGAACAACACAATTACTACAGTAAAAAAAATAATTTATTATAATGGTGAATACCTAGTTGAAACAAGGGACTTACAGTACGTTTAAAAAACGTGGAACCCATGCATGAAGGTGTTTTCACAAAAGCTCATCGATCTTGAAAAGAGCAAGTCGAGAAAGAAGAGGAAGAATAGCATTGAAGCATTACCAGTAGGTGTATGAAAGTGGAGGGAAGCAAGCTGAGCACGAAAGAAACACATCCCAAAGAGCTAGGCTGAAGTAACCTTTAGGGTCCTTCGGCGACCCTATTCCCCATAGCAGGGGATGGGCAATCCTAACTCAGCTAACCCTGGGGCCCATGAGAAGAACGCCCACAATAATAAACCGTATATTCTTAACTGATTTAAGATAATAACTCATCAAGAAAAAGTATGCCATATACAATATGACATGCCAAATGATAACATTATTACGGCAACAGAAAATTAAATCCAGCACGAAATGTTAGCAGGTTCCATTTATGAAGCTGTCATCGGCTCGACACGCACCTTACTTACCAAAAATTACTGCGCGCAACAACACAAATTGCGACAAATTAACTGTATTAACTGATGTCCTGTGTACAATTATCCTGACTTCATGAACCTCGTGGTGAGAGCAAATAACCGTACGAGTGCAGTGGGCCTTGCTGAACAGTACATGGTGCATAATCAAAATGGGATTGACTGGTTAACGCCACGCCTCGCCTCGACTGATGTCGATCTCCTGTTTTGTTCTTTAACGGCTTTGGATCACAGTGCCTGCGGGTAAGAACATTTATAAAGCCCCGAATAAATAACTAGTATTGGAATTTTAAAACGAAAACACCTAAAGGCGCCTGAAAAGTGATGTTTAGATTTCTAGAGAGTTTTGGCAATAAACCCGTCAGGCAAAGTCAGGCTTCCTCGTAACCGTTCGTTAACAGGTTAAGAAATGGACTATTAAAAGCAGTTAGCTTAACTCAGGAGTTTCCAAACGAAGGAGGTCATACCCCTTGAGGGGGCGAGATAACCGTTAAGGAAGTGCGAAATCGTGGATTGTATCCTGTAATTAAAAAATTAGATTTCATATATTTTCTGCACATGTTTACTAAACGTTTTATTCTTTATCATCACAGAGGGTCGTAATTTTATAGAGGGTGCGAGGACAATTTGAAAGTTTTCAGGTTTGCCATGCGTAGAAAGGGTTTGGTACCATTATTACTAATATTAAACTAGAGGACCCGCGCTGTCAAAAATGACAGCACGAAACTTGTGAGGATACGTCTTCATTTAACGTACTCTAGTAACTAATATGTATCTGAGAGACAAGCTGCAACGGCAAGCTCAAATTGCCATCTAATACTAAGAATAGCCTTCGTGTGTTTATAAATAAATATATATTATATAAATATATATATTTATATGTTTGGTGTCACGCTCTTAACGAAATAGATAGGCGGAAATTAGCCCAGGTTGGAGGCTCTGGTGCTCCTCTCAAGCTCCATTGAAAGTGATAGGC
>LQNS02278143.1:3869576-3881673 GCA_001587735.2 Parhyale hawaiensis | reverse complement strand
AATGAAGAACAGAAGAAAATTAAGAAGCAAATAAGAGAAGAGGAGATTCCGCACCGGCCTAGAGGCATTACGCAAACGTATAGGTTATTGCGTGAATTCTTCACGCACGGGTCCACTAGTTAGATATAAGTACTCCCTCTTTCAGAACATTTAAGCAGCACACTCTTTTCCCACCTTGAATGACGTGCGAAAAAAATGTGCTCATATTAACAAATAGCAATGCACTACTGAAGTTATGATTTGGGGATGCTTTTCATAACGTGGAATAGGTAACATTCATATCATACAAGGGAGAATGAACACTCACATGTATCAAAAGGTTTTGAGGGAAAATTTCCATGCGTCGGTTCAAAAACTCGGGCTATCGCAAGAATTCTATTAACAGCAGGACAACGACCGAAAACATACGGCGAAAACCGCGAAGACATGGTTCACTAATAATCATGTACAACAACTTGAATGGCCAAGACAGTCTCCGGATTTGAATCCGAGAGAAAATGTGAGGCGATTTCTGAACTTAAACATTAATGCGAGGAGGCTGAAGTCCATTCCGGAACTCAAAAGAATTTGCAAGGAAGGAGGGCTAAAATTCCTCAGGAAACATGTCAAGGCTAGGTAAGAAATATAGAAAGATATTAATTGCCGTTGAACTGAACCAAAGGCTAAACCACAAAATTCAAATGTTCTAAAATCGTTTTTTGTGTTTTGAGAATACTTTTCTAGACCCAAAACATTTAAATTGTTTTATAATTTCTATTATATAGGAATTTACATGTTTTGTTGTTGCGTGTGTATTGTTTACGCGAAATATTGATATATTTTTCAGTTTTGGTTCTCTAGATTTTCTTAAACAATTTCATGGGTACGAATATTTATTTCCCTACTGTATATATGTATACATATTAACATATAAATACATATGTATTTAAGTATGTAAATATACAAACGTACTTATAATATATAAACAAATATACACAAGACGGTGTTTCTTATATTCTTTTTATTGCCTAGTTTAAAACTCCGTTTCCACAACAACGGCGATCCAACAGATGGAGAAATAAGGAACATATAGTACGTCGATAGAAACGTGGAACCCCATGCACTCAGGATCAACGCGCATGAGAACAGCAAGTTGGGCAAGAAGAAGAAGAAGAAGAACAAATCAAAGTATCATCGGTTGCAACAGGGTTGGCCACCACTGGCTTAATCTGTTAAAAAACAAACCCGAGTATACTCATACAGCAGCTGGTCGGTGTTTGGATGTTATTACTTCCAAAATAAACGATTAAAAAAAAAATACTTCTTTAACTGGTAAGCCTTTCGAGACACAACGCGGCGTTAACAGCCTGCTACAATTATTAAGTGAAAGCGAAGGTATATCGGTAACTGGGCAGGTGACTCTAAAATATGCTTGGGATGACCGTTCGGGGTCAGGGCCTGAAAGAGTGTTGTTGCATAAGGCTGTGCTATGCAGCGGCTGAGGGTTACCACAATGACTCAAATTAAATAGAAAATAAGGGAAGTTAGAACATATAGTAAATCCATAGAAACTTGCAACCTATGCACCTAGGTGTTTCCAAACTGGAACACCGTGCAAGGGTATAAGGCGCTGGGGAAGACAAAGAAGAGAACAATAATATGAAATATCTTTAGCAAGACTAGAAAAACCTAAAAAGCACGGCACAAAAAGTTGTTCTTAACACTTGAGGCCGGGGTAACCTTACAGCTCCGTATAAGGTCCATATGGTGAAGAGATTCCTCGTCCCAGATGACTGAGCCCAACTAACCTAACCACCAGGCTTGGCCCCGAGAGCTGAGTGAGTGTTAAGCCCAATAGCACCCAACGGGATTCATGGAAGACATTTCAAGCAGTGTTAGTCATAGGTTAAACAGAAATGTTTGTTGGGTCTTATAGGGTAAATTTCAACCGACCGGCTGGATATCGGGGTTCACTTTCTATGCAGGTTGATGTTTAATGTCAACGGTAAAGAGGTATGGTTGTCACATTAGCCCGAGAGAAGATAATTCGAGTTTAAAGATGACGGTTCTTTTAGTTTTGCTACGAAAATAAACGCTTAATGAGAGCTGTAAGTGGTTAACGGTTTTCATTCTGCCCAAAAAAGACAATTCGACTGCAAAAATAGAGTTTTTATTTTCACTTCAGCCCAAAGAAATTGAACTGCTCCCAGTCACACGGATGGAATTTGCTATTCGTTGGCTACAGAGCGGACCAGGAAGTGAGGAGGGCTGTCGACAGACCAGAGAAACACTTGAACACAAGATACTCGAGACGTCGCTCTCCCGGATGGACTAAATTGCAATATCCATCCGACTGCTGCCACTGTGCGATTTCAAGAAGTTTGAGTCCACGAAAAATGGACAGAACCGCTTCTTGCGGTCGGTTTCAGCTAAATTTGAAGGGCAAACGAAAGTGTTAACCTATTTTAGAATAAGAACAGCGAGTCAGGAAAGAAAAGGAAGAACAGAACTAAAGACATCAGCAGAAGCATGAAAATGGAATGAATTTAAAGTGGACACGAACGATAGATGCCCCAAAGGCTTTGCTATGGCTAAAATAACTTATAGGGTCCCCCTATGGACGTTGCCTCCCATAGTGTAGGATGGGCAAACCTAGCCTACTAACCCGGGACCAAAATGGTTTTAACATTCAATTAATGGCAAAATCGTAGACGTAATCTGCTTAGAATTTGGCAAAACATATGATAATGCTGACCAAGCTATATTGCTCAAGTTCTCTAACATGGATATCCGTGGGAAATGTCTTCGGTACCTGGAAGAGTGCCTGACAAGATCCAAAGCCAAATTATGATTAACAAGCTGTCTAAACGACTGAAGATTGCTTACTGGAATCCCACAAGGAGCGATACTTGGTGCGCTGCTTTTCTTCATCATGATCAATGACATGGGGACACCAATGCAAATTTGCCTTTCCCTTTTAGTCTCCGGACGATATACGAATATTAGCAGCGGTACAGTCATTGGCAGACGACCGCACTGTCCAAATAGATGTATCAAAATCATTCACTCTTTACTGAAACGAAATTTAAACTGTTACGATACGAAACAAACTCTTCCCTTATTGAATGAACTTCATACACGAGGTGTGGTAGGAGCCAAATCGGAATAATGAAAGTTTAAGAGACATCGCAGTGAGAATGCAGGATAAGGCTTGATTCACACCATACTGCCGGTCACGTGCCAGGCATATGCCAGGCACAGTCCTGCCCAATATTGTTAAATGCATTGCAATGCAAGCATTCACACTAGCTGTGTAAAGCACGTGCCGTGCCAGTCATGGTCCAGTCACGATCTAGGTAAAAAATATATTGACCAGGACGTACCTGGCATGGGCCGGCACGAGCCTTGCACGGCTGGTGTGAACTACCAACGGTTCAGTAGTGTCGCACACTTCGTGTGAACAATTGTTTCTGTTTCTCTGTTAGTGAAAATTCATGAATTGCCTCTATGATGGAAAATCATAACGACACACCTCAATGAGATAATGCAAAAGGTAGGTAAGCAATTGAATAAAGAATAATACATTATTTATCAGTAATATATACAGGAGTTTTACATGTTGGCTTGTGTATGCATAAGAGAGATATACTGATGTGCAAAGATTTTCTGGTATGTATCAAGTATGCCACACATATTTATTAAAGGGTATATCATTGATTACGAAATAACAAGTAGTCCCCCCTTTTTCGTACCGTAGACTTACAGCCAGTCCTTTTCTTGAAGTGATTGCTCCTTTGTATGGCGTGTTTTCTTTTTTCAGTTTATGTTGAGTTATCGGTAGAATTATTTCAAAGTTCTAATATTTATGCGAAAATAATTAAAAAAATGACTTTCATCAATAATAAGACGAGGATAAAAAGTGTGGAACTCTCCTTCACTTTTTCTACCATCCAGCATAAGTTGAACCCACAATTTCCTTCATTTTGCTTTCTTTCTTTTTATTCATCGTCCAGAGCAAGAACAATCACTGCCAAACCGGATGGAGAAAAATCACACAGCCTTCACCACTGAAAATACGTAAGAACTGATGCGAGCACGGCCCGTGACCGGACCGAACTTGTGGATGCACCAGGCAGGGAATGGGACGTGCCTTCTCTACCTAGTATGTGCCTGGCACGTGACCGGCAGCATGGTGTGAATCAAGCCTAATGACGCTGTTGAAGACCAGTTGGCTTGAACTGTACCGGTAGACAAGAATGGAGCGGATAGGTACTTCGTGCTGCACGCTCTCTTACAGGAGGCAGCCATAATGCTCACATTGTGGAAGCGACTGGTATTGCTTAGGATGGAATACTGTTCGTCTAATTGGATACTGAGCAAACGCAAAAACCTATGCCTCTTCCATGCTCTCCAGAGTTTGTTCACTGCCAAAATATTATTGTAACAGAAAAAGAGGTGATTCGGTGGGTTAAATGTATAAACAATCACAGATTGCCGCTTTGCACAAAGTCAATCCTGTTTGTATCTAGCCAACATGTTTTCGGTACTTATTAAATCAGCTAATTGTTCTCGCTAGCTGTCACCATCCGGCTCCCAAGCACACGAGCAAAATGAATAAATTTGTCTCCCTAGCTGTCACAATCAAGTCTAACTCTCGCAGTGAGCGTTACCAGCTGCTAAAAAAAACTAAGTGAAAAAAGTTTGACATGAGTAAATTATTGTCATATCGTCTAACACGAGGCATAAACCTGACCCGCAGATACCTGTCACTGGTTCATCATTGACCTGGGTCGCGGCACCATCGTATCTGTGTCCCAGATAAGAGAATTGCACCACCAGGGAATTCTGAGCCACGCAGACTCTGTCTTATAAGCGTGCAGATGATAGTTCTTTACTCCGCTTAGCGGCGAATACGTTTCTGTACCTCTGGCAAGGAAGTTGTGATTTTGTTGAGTTTGTCAGTTTGACTCTGCGTCTGTCTCCATGATAACTCAAAAAGTTATGGAAAGATCTTCATGAAATTTACACGAATTAATAGGAATGTCACTGAAAACGAATGACCAAGTTCTGTGATGACCTGTTTGTCCGTTTTTTGCTTGTCTCTGTTTTATGTTTGTCAGTAACAACCTCAAAAAACGTGAACGGATTTGTATGAAATTTACAGAAATGGTTAAAAATGTTAAATGATCACATTTTGGTGTTGATAAACTTTCGATCTTGGTTTCAGGGCCCATTTGAATTTTTTGTTAACATTGCTTTGCTTGTCAGAAGTATTTGCTCTCATAGTGCTCCAGTGTTACAATTAAATGATTATTTTGAGCCATATTACCCGTCGAGTTCGTTGCAATCAAAAAATAGAGCAAAAAAGGAATGTGTAGAGCCCCCAAGCAAAATGGGGAACGCATGCACTGTTGGACAACGGAGGAGATAAGTAGCAAATGGGTGTTGGAAAAAGTTATCTCGAAGGTGCAACTGAGAATAGTCAGTAGCGCTGTAAGGGTGCAACTCCCCAAAACATAGCACGGATGACCCTAACTAACAACCATTTGGCGTACGACGAGTTTTATACCACGGTACTAAAGATGACATACATCTAATAGTCACGCTTATTCTATTTATTATGTCCTAAGGTATGTAACTTATTTATGGTGGTTAAATTGAAGCCGATAACGAAAAAATTACAAAGAACTAACAAAAATCACTTAGGCAGTCAACAATGAATATATCTCTCTCGCTCATTTCTAAATGAAGGCCAGCTCAATAAGTGCCACCTTTGTTCCTCAAGTGTTGTCTCTATATCTCATAACTTGGCAGGCGTCGAACTTTGAAGACATATAGAAAAACCTCGCACAATTTGGGTTGACAAAAGACCCAAGTTTGTGGTGGACTTGGGGACAGCCTCGGCATATATTTCCGAAAGTGACCCGATTTATTTAGCGTAACTATTGCATCATCTCCTGATGTATATTAGATAGGAAGCAGCAAGAAATGAAGAAACTTCCATACAATTAGTGCAAATATTGCATCATATATCAATGCATAGTAATTACGATGTAGTAGAGAATGAAGGAACTTTCATACCATTCAGGCAATCATTGGTTTTCCTACAAGCATATACTGATTAAAGTGCAATGCTAGTATGTTTTTGACAATTATTGATAATCATTCAAAAACTGCCAACATCACTAAGATTATTATATTGATTAGCTAAGGCCTCCGTTTTCACAAGAAAGGCAATCTCACAGTGGAAGAAAGAAGGAACATAATAGTATATCGATAGAAACGTGGAACCCATGGACGAGAGTGTTCCGACACAGTATTAACACGTATGGGAACAGTAAGTCGGGCACCTACCGGAAGTAACTTCACTAGGAGCATGAAAGCGGAAGGAATTGAAGTGGGCATGAAAGACAGACGTCCTGAAGGCCTAGCTAATGGCTAAGGGAACTTACTGTATAGGGTCTCCTTTGGGTCGCTGCTCCTCATAACATAGGATGGACGAACCCATCCTATGCTCCCTGGGGCAGTGTTACTCAAATGCTAGCGCTAGCTGAAATACTTGAAATGATTATAAAAAAATAAAGAAGAAAATTGTTATCTTTTTGATTACTTAAACGCTTTTGGTGACATATTATCTGCCCGTACCTCATCTACCTATTATTTGAACCATATTCAAATTAAAAGTAAAACAATGAAAAAAGATTAAAAACTGACGATATTAAATTAGTTATTTGATGCAATATCAGTTATATTTTGTGATGTGTCTGCTTCACAATATCTCTAGGTAAAGGAACGGAATGCTTCAATAAATCGCTTTGTTGTAAGGTACAATAAGCGAGACAGTTCGTACTAAACGCAGGATACACAGAATACTCTCTAATTAGCGTAAAAATTAACCAAAACATTTGATTTCCAGTGCTAGGCATTTGACTAGATCATCGAGCGATCTCTCTGTGTGTATGCGCTCACAGGAAAGAAACGATTAACATGTATAAGAAAGAATAAACTATTAGAAGTTGCGGATATGTCATAGCGCAAAAGGGAAACCCGCGTAAGCAATACAGAGAACACAAACCTCTGTATTCCTTGTGCCGTTCTTACCAATGCTCGTGCGGAAACTCCAGCTCTATTTCGCAATTAATGTGGGAATTGCATACATGGCGAAATTCTGTCACGGTCCGTAATCCGCTTTCAAAAGTTAAACTTGAAGCTGACAACTTGAGAACAACAACTTTAATAACAGACAGAATATTAATGTATTATACCTAAGACTTTTAGTCAAAGCTCGGAGCTCAGGAGCACTAAGTTCCTGCTTGCCAGCATTATTATTGCAAAATCAGCCTCTGGTGTTGCATAAATTGAGGTGACAACCGAGAGACTTTTAAAATTTCACCGCACATATACTGTGTTGCGTAGTTGCTCTTATTGTGAGTAGATATAGCTATCTTTTCAGTATATATATATATATATAATGCATGTTTGGTTGAATGACAAGGCATTTTCTTGGTTTATCAATTTCTTATTTAGTTTTTCATAAGTTCGGAATAATTTAGAAAACTCAGGAGAATGAATTTGATTTAATATATTGCCAACGTTTCGACGCTCCATGTCGTCATCATCAGGGCCTTTATTTACATTAAACTTTATACATTATATTACAGCGTTCAAAATCCATTTGTAAGATGCTCAACGCTCGCAGGTTATCTTGACTTTCAAAATTTCAGTTCGGTTCAGTTTTCTAAATTATTCCGAACTTATGAAAAACTAAATAAGAAATTGATAAACCAAGAAAATGCTTTGTCATTCAACCAAACATGCATTAATGAAAAGCTGCTTCCTTCCTACACTGATATATATATATATATATTCAAGGATCGCACTCATTAAAATTGTGGCGGACGAAAAATACGCGTTTAGATCATTGGAAGAGTGTCGAATTCCGTGAAGTTAATATATTCAATCGTAGTCTTTCGCGATTCCTGAGCCAACAGTGGCTGACATTATTATTATATAATTATATAAGATAGTTGAAGCCTTCCTAACTCAGTACTGAAGGCTGTTCTATGAGAGAAAAAGCAAGGGACGTATAGTATATCGATAGACACAAGGAACGTATGCACGTAGGTGTTCCCGCACAAGATTAACGCCCATGAGAACATGAAGTTTGAAAAAAAGAGGAAGAAAAGACGAAAGTAATATCAGTGGGACATTAATTGGGAAGAGTGCAAAGTGGGCACGAAAGACAGACGTCCCAAAGGCCTAGCAAATGGCTAAGGTAACCTATAGGGCTCTTCTGGGGTCGCTGCTCCCCATAAGATAACACAGCAAATGCTGCTAATAGACAAGGGTTACGTTCCGGACATGGCTTGTTTACTAAGAGGTTTTGTCTCTTAAGAGAGCAGCAGTTTTAATAATATTAATAATAATAATATGCTTTATTAGGTACACATATGGAATGGTACACAGGAGACAGCTTAATACTAGAGTAACATTAGATACTAAGACCAGGTAATACTATCATTACTAACTACACTGCATTGCGGCCCATTGTTTGGCCCCTGCTCGGAAATAGTATGCGCTGCCATCGGCTATACATGTCAGATAGTTTGTAACCAGGGCCGGGATGCACAAAACTTCACTAAGTGTATTTAGCTCACAGATTTTCCCTTAACTTCAGAAAAGTACACTTTGTGCGCTACGGGCACATGCACAAACGATTTTCGCTTTCCCGCCAAANACTAAAACATCGACAAAGAAACATATAACCAGGGCAAATTGGGTCAATTTTACATAATATTTGCATTCTCTAAGTAATTCTACGAAAGTATCGCTTAAAAATGTTATTTTTTAGCTCAACTGGCCGAAAATTTCCTCGCACGTCTGGCAACTCGGACGGGCTTCGAAGCCGTAGCATCCAATTTTCTATCGGATATTGTCGAACGCTTTGCGGTGCGAATGAAACTGATTTTACACCATAATCTTTTGATATTCCTTCATAGTATGGCGAGTTCTAATTTTTGTTGCTTCATTAAAAATTATAAAAGTGCACAGCTCTTCGAAAGAAACGCCCAACTCCATAGCGAGTAGCGGAACTTTTAGTTAGGCTGACATTTTCACTGCTGTTTCGGTCGACATACAGTAGCACTACACAAGAACGAAAAAAAAAAAAAAATCTTCGGACACTGTAGTGCATGCGGGGAACAAAAGATTGTTCACGAGTCCAATTGTCTTTTCAATGAGTTTTCTCATCTAATCGTCAGAATTTTTTGTTGCAACCTTGCAAACAAACGTTGAATATGCGGTGCTCCATTCCGATAATTGAGTGCCAGCTGTGAAACTTTCAGTTTGCGGCATGCGCATAGCTAAAGAATCAATATAATGAGCAACAACTGTCTTGACATTTATAATGTTTTTTATTCATCATCTCATCGGTTTTTGAACTTAAATTTGTTGTAAGGCGTCTAAAACAAGAAAGTATACATTTACCTCTCCAGTCACTGCAGGACGGAAGAAATCAGCTGGTCGTCGGCGTTTTATTTTCGCGTTCCATCTCTGCTTGTAACAGGGGCTGTGATTGGTCGATATCGGGCTAAGGACAATTTTAAGCATTTGCACGCAAAGGGGCTTGAAGAGACGATAAATGCCTTTGAAATTGTGTTGTGCATTGGAGATTTGGTGGACTTAAGATGTCCTCAGGATAAGGCCATTTAAGCAGTTTAAGGAAGAAATTTCTCTTTAGCGTTACAGGCGTTCTGAGTATCCCGGCCCTAGCCCGTTACGAATCACCTGGAGTAAGGCGTTATCAGATTTTTCTATCCTGAGCTGGAGACTCAGCGCGCATTTTCTTGATCAGGGCCGGGATGCATGAAACTTCACTAAGTGTATTTAACTCACAGTGTTTCCCTTAACTTCCGAAAAATGCACTTTGTGAGCTACGGGCACATGCACAAACGATTTTCGCTTTCCCGCCAAAATAGATTTCCTTTATTTTTGTACTTAAGTTAAGGGTGCTAGGACTACCCTTAAATGCAATAAAGGAACAGCTGCAGAGCTAAAACCTCGACAAATAAACATATAACCAGGGCAAATTTAGTCAATTTTACACAATATTTGCATTTGCTAAGTAATTCTACGAAAGTATCGCTTAAAATTATTTTAGTGATGTTTAGCAAAGCGCTCATGTGGCAGAAAATTTCCTCGCACGTCTGGCAACTTCGGACGGGCTTCGAAGCCGTAGCATCCAATTTTCTATCGGATACTGTCGAACACTCTGGGGTGCGAATGAAACTGATTTTACACCATAATCTTTTGATATTCCTAGATAGTATGGCGAGTTCTAACTTTTGTTGCTTGATTAAAAATTATAAAAGTGCACAGCTCTTCGAAAGAAACTCCCAACTCCATAGCGAGTAGCGGAACTTTTAGTTAGGCAGACATTTTCACAGCAGTTTCGGTCCACATTCAGTAGTACTAAACAAGAAGGGGGGGGAACTAAAATCTTGGGACACTTTGTAGTGCATACGGGGAACAAAAGATTGTTCACGAGTCCCAATTGTCTTTTCAACGAGTTTTCTCATCTAATCGTCAGAATTTTTTGTTGCGACCTTGCAAACACAACGTTGAATATGCGGTGCTCCATTCCGATAATTGAGTGCCAGCTGCGAAGCTTTCAGTTTGCAGCATCAATTTAAAGAGCAAAAACTGTCTCTACATTTATAACGATATTTTATTTATCATCTCATCTGTTTTTGAACTAAAATTTATTGTAAGGCGTCTAAAACAAGAAAATATGACATGTACTCCAGTCACAGCAGGAACAGAAGAAATCAGCTGGTCGTCGGTGTTTTATTTTCGCGTTCCATCTCTGCTTGTAACGGGCACTGTGATTGGTCGATATCGGGCTAAGGACGATTTTAAGCATTCGCACGCAAAGGGACTTAAAGAGACGATAAATGCCTTAGAAATTGTGTTGTGCATTGGAGATTTGGTGGACTTAAGATGTCCTCAGGATAAGGTCATTTAAGCGGTTTAAGGAAGAAATTTCTCTTTAGCGTTGCAGACGTTTTGTGCATCCCGGCCCTGACTTTGAGACAATCTGTATACTTTTGAGCAAATATCATACTGGCACTAGTAGACCTCGGCACATTTATCAGGCGCCGAAATATGTCATCATAGGCAACACGTAGGCTTCCAATCGATTTCTGCTTAAAGTTCAACCAAAGCGAGTTACAGTACAAGGGATAGCAGTAGCTTCGAAAGAGCTGGCATTTAACGTCATCCAAGCAGTGACCAAACTTTCTGATTAGCATGTTGCCCACTGCGTGGAGCTTTCGCGTTTCTTTCTCTATATCCTGGTTATCACGAAAGTGACGGGGATACTGCAATAATTTCATGTTCCCATTACAAAGAGCGCACCCATAATTATGAAACGCTGGCAATCGAGTGCCTAGCAAGTGTAATATTAGACGTGTAATTATTTTTATAAAATTTCTCTTACACACTTTGGTTCATAATTTTTTCAACAATAATAATATTTCATTTCCTCTTTGTTCATTCCAGCCAAAATAAACAGTATGTACAGACATATTGCATAATGCTTCATTTGGGTTGCACTACCTGTCTGTGGTGGCCCGAGCGTGAAGTTTTAATAATAACAAGAGAACAGTTTACATTCTCATGCTTCAATCACAGGCCATTAAACCCTGCCTGAATGTATCCTAAATGCATACTTTCTTGTCAAAACCCATGTTGTTTTTTCAGTGTTACGTAGAGTTTCCTCGTATTTTTTTTTTTGGAGCATCGTCAGTGTATCAGCGAGGAAAAAAAATAGATATATATATATGGAGCTCAAAATTAAATAACGAAACCTCACTGTCACGTAAAATGCATTCACGTGAATAACCGGCGCCATGTTGCCAGACCAAACATCATTTAATCTAATCTAATACTAAGAATAGCCTTCGTGTGTTTATCAATAAATATATATATATATATATATATTTATATGTTTGGTGTCACGCTCTTAACGAAATAGATAGGCGGAAATTAGCCCAGGTTGGAGGCTCTGGTGCTCCTCTCAAGCTCCATTAAAAGTGATAGGCAGAAAATAGGCCGGGTT
>LQNS02278143.1:3844259-3859727 GCA_001587735.2 Parhyale hawaiensis | reverse complement strand
GACATGCTATGTTAGAGTGCCTCATAAGTAGATACTTTTAGTAGGGCACGTACTCTGGTAAGAATATTCTTTTAATGATTTTAACTCTGAAGACTGTAAAGAGAGTACAATAAAGGTGTAAAGGTGTACCTAGCCATATCTGGAGAGGATTTTATTATAAATTCACGCAATCAATTATTTGCCCATAATTTTCGCCCACAATTATTAAACTCAATTGTGCAGCGCTTCGTGGCAATACAACCAAGAATTTAATTTTGACACATGCCGGAATTACGTAAACGACATTAAGAAATGACCCTAGTGCTTATTGGGATTCCGGTGCTATGCCTCCTGCATCTTTAATAATTGTGCGGTATTTAATTGCTCAACGTCATGAATATTGCACAGTTTAAGCCTCCATATCCACTACAAAGATGATTTAATACTGGAATAATAACGCACATACAGTATACCGGTAGAAACGTAAACCCCATGCCCGAGACGTTCCCTCACAAGGTCAATACAAATGGAAACATCACGTAGGTTAAGAATAGGAATAACCCAATAAGTGACGAATAGGAGTATAAAAATGGCGGACTGCAAAGTGGGCACGAAGAAAAGATTTTGTTAAGGTTAAAGTAATCTATTGGTCTCCAGTGGGGGCGCTGATCTCCATAACGTAGGTAGGTACAGGGCATTTTTTTATGTACACTTGAACAAATTTCATCAGTGCTAAGGTTTCTTAAGGTTTCCCTAAAGCATTATTTCATATTGGCTAAGTAATCTCTTACAGAACATTAATCAAGGAATATAATAAATACCAGCACGTGTGTATTTATTCAATTATTATTTTGTCCATTTCCTGTCATACTTGAAGAAAACAGACCTGCGAAAATCAGGACAGATTGCGCACTATGACAATTCTTTCACGCTCTGAAGTAAACCTATTGGCGTAAATAGTTCCAAGTTGCACATGATGACAGAACGATATGGTTGCTTCATAATTAAAGTCACTTCTTGCTTGCCAACGTTGAAATCAAAGCACTGAAGATATCCACAGTTTTTCTTAGCACCCCAGTCGTACTGATTCTTACTATCTCCCCTCGGAAAATTTCATTGGATCAGTTATTTTTCAAACTTAATTTCATTTATCGACGGAACAGCTGATTGCTTGACCGAATAAACTTTGATATACATAATATCATGATGTATCCATAATAAAATATTATGAGTGATGCTAGACTGCCCGATGTGAGTGTTGAAATTTTGTGCATATCAGCGAAAAAAGGATTGCAGTCACTGCTTAGCAAGTGAGACACCAAGAACAATCATTTAGATTAAATGATATAGCCGGCAGTAGACAAACCAATAGGTTCATTCCCAATGAAACACCGGACCTTAAGCCCTAGCTCTCTATGAGCTATTGCCATTATGTTTGTAGGATATAGAGGTCTGGAGAAAAGAGAAAAAAGGGAAGAATCCCTGCCTAAGAGACGATCATGAATGCACGCAAGCACGATCAAGAGCCGCTGATATGCGCAGCTTGGAGATGTCAAACTGTGTAGTTGGAGCGGGAGAGAGAAGAAGGTGGCTTAAGGTGGCCTCGGAAGCTTTGGCCGTTAAGAGTTTGTGACTACTGGAGGAGGAGGTCTTAGCTGTGGAGGATGTCTCTCACAATGTATGTCAAGACGATTATTAAATGCGTTGACTGACTCCGCACTAACAACATCGGAAGAGGGTCTATTCCAAATGCTGACTACGAAATACGGAATGAACTGCTTAGTTAAAGCCGTTTCCGAGCTATGTGCTTGTGTTTTTGACCGTTGTTTTGCAAGCGACATTGAGGTCTCCTTCAAAGAGTCCCGTTGTAGGTACGTCGTTGAAGCTATTCAAATACTCAAATGCTTTTATTGGTTGCCCCCTCAGTCGTCTTTGCTCGAGAGATATCAGACCCAGTTCTTTTAGACATTTATACTGCTTGTTTCGCAGCTGAAGTATCAATTTCGTTGCTCTGCGTTGCACTCTTCCCATGTTATCGATATCTGTGCACAGATTTGGCGACCAGAATAGAATAGCAGATTCTAATGCCTTGAACAAGGAAACGATGGTGTCCTTGGACTTGTATTCAAAATTTCTGGTGATGAATCCGAGTACTCTGCTTGCCATTTTCACATTCTTGCCAACTTGGTGACTGTGTTGTAGTTTGTGATAGGGATTCCAAAGTCACGTTGTTGGATGACAGCAGCCAATACTGTCCCGTTCATTTTCAATGGGGAAGGGTTCACCAGCCTTTTTGTGCATTACTGAACATTTGTCGACATTAAGGTTCAAGTGCCACGCTGTGTCCCATTCTATGAGGTGGAGCAAACTCAACTAATCCGTTGAGTTATCTGTAGGCTGCTAGCGGCAACGAAAGTTGCTACGTGGGCACCGGGCTTTACGATCTTTCAAGTTGGCTCTTACAGCAAAGAAAGTGTGGTAATGATAAAAATATCACGAATCGTGCGGCGTCGTTTTTGACGGCCGAGTACACTAGTACATACTGTATAGGTATAACACTGCACTGATGGCGAGTACTATCACTCAATGACTGCAAAAACAATTCAATAAAACCCAATTTTCTCTGCATTTCTTCGTGGTTCTCCCCCTGATCATGAAAATTATTGTAACAATAGCCCAACTAATCCCATGCACTCCCAGTAATAAGATCTGACAGAAATAGCATTTTCTCTATTAGTAATGAAAAGATCATCATAACACAAATTCTAACAAATTATGTAGTTGTAATAACTGTATATACTAATCCAGTGGTTTCCACAGTTCAGTTTTTCTACGAACCCGCTTTGAAATCTCCCTCAGCCGTTAAAATGGCATCATTTTAGTATATTAAATACTGAATGAGCATTGTAGATGTCGATAGCTTCCAGACTATTGCTTTTGAGTTAATGCAGATCGGCAGAGGCAAAACAACATACGCCAAACATATAATTACTCATGTCATAGTCACGTGACATCCCAGCTCAGCTTATTATTAGCGAGTTTTCCCCTTTACTTCGCTTGAATATATTTTGACTCGCCCTAATGATTATTTGAATTGAATGATGGTTAGCATATGCTGTTCTCGCCTTTAAAAAAAATAAGTTTTTGCGATCGAGCAAAAGTATTTAGGGGGAGCTATACCATAGTTAAAATTTTTCAATCTCAATAAGTTAGAGAAAAAGATTATTACTAGCTCTTTAAACTAATTTTTTCTCCTATAACCTTAAAATATCCTGTAATTTTCATCATCAATGAAATATAAACAATGCAGTATCGTTACAGAAAATACAAGCATCGTGAACCAGTAGCGAGTCCGTACGTGAACCAACAGGCGGTCCGTAGGTTCATATGCACCCCCAGTCAGAAACACTGCCCTAATCTGCGTCTTCCTAGCAGCTGCAACGGCTTCTAAAGAGAGGAAAAGAAAGGGACATGTTGTGGAAGTCCACGCTAGGCGGGACACCGCACATGGGAACAGCGGCTTCTAAGAAAAAAAAGCATAGAACACAGATTATCGGAAGCAAGAAAACTAACAAAACACACATGGTAGGCTAAAAAATAAATATCTTTGTGGCCTAGCTAATGATAGTAAGAGATAGCCAACCTAACGTTATGGCCTGTGGGGGGCCAGTACAAGAGGGTGCCAGGGGCATTAAAATTAGACAAATTTAAGCAGAGTGCAGTCAAACGACTCTCGTCTTCGCTAGCAGCACAGAGCTAACTCAACTGGTCTGATGACGTTGCCGGGACACAGCTTCAGCATACACATATTCAATTAAAAAATTTGTAGCCGCAATATTTTATCATACGATTTTAGCCAAACATATCAAGAATTTATTTGTCACTTCTAGTTGTACTTCGGCGAATACAACAAAGCTAACGTAGTCCGTGCCGGTGCTAAGTATCAGTGTTCCTTAAGTTGCGGCACCCACAGGCCGGATTAACCAATATTTCGGTAAGTTAGCCTATATTTTGCCTGGGCTGTGTCTTCTCGCTGCTCGGTTCGTCTCCCGTGGTATTCCTACGGGAGAAGTAACTTGTGTGGCGGAATGGCTCAGCCTGGTAAGACGGATCGTAATGAATGGAAAATCGTTTACTGAATAAATCCTGAAAGAATATTGTTGCCGATAAGTGTTTTAAGAACGTTATAGAGAACCTATTCGAGTATAGAATTTATTTGCTCTTAAATAAATACGAATCCTTTGAAATATTGTGCAATTACTTTAGAATTTTGTACGGAATTTTATATACGAATTTTTAGAGTATTTTATTGTACAAACTCTATAAGGTTTCATTCTATTATTACAGAAACTATGAATGGGTGAACGCACAATAAAAACGAAGAAGCATTCTTGTCTTCTCCTCCTACGGTGCGCGTCACTCGAAGTAGGCGAAATATTGTAAGACTCAGAGGGGAACAAGTTTCGCCCCTACAAAAGTGTCAGCTGCCAATTAATTTTTTGCACTTCAGCAAAAGTCAGTGGCGAAGGGTCAACTGCCCCTTTTCATTCTGAGCTATAGTTTAAATACACAACTCAACTTCTAAGATATTTAGACCGGTGATCACTTACTTGAATTCGTAGTCACCATCACGGCAACATAGTGCGACAAGCCGAGTTGCCTCACCGCTGCTAGGGTCAACGGAGGTTGTATTTGGGCACCCGACTGTAGCTTGAATGCTACACTTGCTGGCTCAAAGGGTATTTTCGTTCATAACATCAATCACTCGACTCAAATCCCCCGGCGCTCGAACGGATGACCTTGCGTCTCCGCCGAGTCATTGGAATGGAGCCAGACTTGGTACGGTCTTGAACTCATAGACTGAAGGCGGCGGGAACAGTCTGCTCCTACGCGTGAGGCATAGCAGGGCGATAATGCTCCAGTTCATCAATAGCAGCGCCTTTGACATTTTTATGCCTATCGGTGAACTCTTGTAGCTTCTAAGATGTAAAGTGCACATGAATCGTTCATTCTCGCCCTGGCCGTTCCCAGTGGTTTCGACGTCATAGATACGCACGCAAATAATAGAATAATATTATACATTAAGCTGGAAGCATAAGTTTTGAGATTCCACACGTGATTTTCATGCGCCGTGTGCGGCCATATGGCGGTAATTTATTATTTTCATTGGACTGCAGGAATCTTTGGAGATATTACCACCGGTGGTCCTAACCCATTTGTTGTAGATTATTGTCATCAACACAGCGGCACTGTCAATCATTATTAAAACAATGGTATAAATTGGGATTTCAGTCAGGCCAAAGGACCTAGGATCCTGAGAGATTAATCTTGGTCTTTATAGTACTGACACGGCTTATTGATGCCGATGTAGTATGCGGTCTACCTGACATTACGGTACAGTATGTGTTCCTATAACTTAGGCTAGGCACTTAGTCTAGATGAACCAATCCTATTATACATAGCCTATTTTTAGCTAATTTAGCCTTTTCTACACTAACCTATCGGATACTCTGAAGTAGGCTGCATGCTATACGAGACCTGGAATTTTCAGAGGAAAAGGGCGCATGTTACAGATGAAAATTTTCGGCCTGGTGGCGCGAGAAGCATCTACTAGTCCAGGGAGCGGAAATAAAGAATTAAGAAACTGCTGTCGTAGAGGCACTGGGCTCTGTTCTTAGGTACTGTATTATGCTTTTAGTAACACGAGTGTCTTGCGCTATAGCACAAGTGGGTGTATATCAAGTGTTTTGTAACTTTTTAAATCATAATAGAAATAGAAACACCCACAACTAAGATATACCTATGCTCCGTCAGTTTCAGCATTTGCTAAGAGAGGATGAAAATTTGATATTTAGTGGCAGTCCGATATGTCCTAAAAAAAAGAAAAAAATCCAAGAAAGGGAAATTCGCGGAAGTGAAGACTTGGAAAATAATATTTAAAAAGGCTGCAATTCCTCCCAGGAGTGAGCTGTACCTATAAAAATGAATTATATGCAACCGGTCCTGATAACTGTACGGGAACGCTGTTGGTTAACTTTTCTCTTTGGCAGCAATATGTCACATTTGACAAGTCTGGTTCTGAGGCCTGCTGTTGAAGACGCTTTGTTCTGTGTGAGCGCATTGGCATTCATCAGCTGAACATTTCACCCCGTAAAGAGAAAACAAGGAAAACTTAGGGAGAAACACGTTGTTCTCGCTACCACCGTGCAACTGAGAATAATGACCAACAGGTACCTACCTTACGTACGAGCGGGTGAGACGATGCAGCAGGTGAACGTGGATAATCTGTGGAAGGTGATGAGATTACCATTAAATTCAAGTTCTTGATGGTTCACAAATACCGACGGATTCGTAAAGTATCAGCAAATTATTATAGACTGGTAGAGGTTTATTATTTAGAAATATAAATACTTATTGCACATGGACTACGAGAAACATTTAAAAACATTCACCTCACCAAATAATACATAGTTAACTAATATTTAATGGGCAATTAGCGACATATAACTATCCTCTAGCCAGATTTATGACAAGTAATGAAAAAGTACTAAGTATTTTTGTTGTGGATTTAGAACTCGTGAATTAAGAAGTAACGTGACCATCACCAAAACTTCCATTTTGTCTGCTTACATGAGTTGTTTCCTATTAAACTGATGTACTTCAGCTGTAACAGATATTTCATAGAGCAGAAACATATATATTTTAATAATAATCGTATGCAGTATTTTACATTGTACCTATAGATCATGATGATTAACACATGACGTACGCTTAATCTAAAAGCTATATTGGCAATGCTACACGCAGCACGCAGCGGCGGCTAGTGAGCTACCGAAGCGCATAGCGTCAGCAGGGGAGCGACTAGGAGGCAATCAGAGCTCTCCATTTGCACGGCCGTCGCACAAACCCAACTGCGTAGGATTGAGTTTATGACCGTCTCAAGCGAATAAGTTTGCGATTATCACTTACAATTCGACACAAAGTTGCTAAGCCAACGCCATCGATTGAGTTTCCGGACAAGTTAAGCTAATGGACGGATTGCAGTACTGACGACGACACCTACGGCATACGCAAACTGTCACGTGGTAGACCAGGTCATGCAGAAGCGACTCACGAGTGGACCTGCCAGCCAACAACGACCCGCCTCAGTGAACTCGTTTTGCGTACGAAATAGTTTTTATTTTAACCTTTTACAACCAGCGCGCGTTTCATGGACGCTTCCAGTAATACTATTGCTGCGTCCTTGCTCACATCGCTTCAGAGCAGCTCGATCATTTCTGATACCCCTGGAAATTTTGAGAAAAAACCCGTATAGTGGCAGCCCTAGGTACGGAAAGACAAATACGCAGACATGCTGGAAACATCCCAGCGGCTGTAACATATTATGCAGAAAAAATATTCGTGTAGAAAATAAGTGTGGCACCCACGCGCATTTCATCGAAAAAAAAAAAAAAAACATTTTTCTTCGAAATTTACAATACGCTGCGAGCATAGCTCTCCAATTCTGATGCTGTGCCCCACTACTTTCCGGTTTGTCCGTTCGGGTGCCAAACAAGCAGTGCAAGTCCGGTGAGTGGTGATGCTTAGTTTAATGTCAAACAGGGCAGCCAAAAAAGGTGAAAATTCTATTTGATTTATGTTTAAATTTTGTCTTCTTTGTAATAGAACTCAAAGGAAAATAAGCAAAAAATGGTGTTTTTAAGCAATTGTGCTCACTGATTTTCATGGAAATGGTCCTAGATGGCCGCCGAAGCAGTAGTTTCAAATGCTAATTTTAATTTTTAACTATTGCAGATAATTGATTTCTGTCTTTTTTCATGGAATTTTCCATGTAAGTATCTCAATTTTGATGTTTGGATAACATGATCTGATAAATATTAATTTTATTTTCTACATCATTTCTTTGTGTAAAATCGTTATGTGTTCACAAACTTTGATTAAGCGTAACTGAAATTTCGCTCGTTCTTTTCTCAAACCCAACCGTAAAAATGAAGATAAATATTTGAAAAACAGATAAGCCTAACACAAGTCTGTATCTTGATTTTTGACTGAACCTTAGGGATTTGCACTTGACAAAACGCAGAGAAAACACAAAATAGAGAAAATAAACAAAAGACGAAAAAAGTTTACTCCCGTAGAAAGAAGTACAGTAAACACTCCTAATAGACATTAAGGGTGCGTTTCATGCATGGCTTTTCTACTGAGAGGTTTAGTCAGCAGTTTCTGCAATAATGAAGAGGGTACAGCAATAATTTCAAGTTTCCATTACAAAAAGCGCAGCCATGATTATGAAACATTGGCTACAGAGTGCTTAATATACATATGTAATATTAGACGTATAGGTAATTGTTTTTATCAAAATCTTATACATCTTTTGTTCATATTTTTGAAACACAATTCTTATTATTTTCTCTTTGTTCTTTCTAGTCGCAATAAACTCCTTGTATACAGACAAGATAGAATACTTTGCACTATCATGCTTTAATCGCAGTCCGTCATACCCTTTGCGTATATATCCTAAGGGGATACTTTCCTGTCAATGTCCATGTAGTTTGTCAGAGTTACTTGTAGAGTTTGTTCTTGCATTATTATTTTTAGAGACATCGTCAACTGCCGGCGAGTGCAATAAAATAAAATAGACCTCAAATTTAATAACGAGCCTCACTGTCACGTAGAGTGGATTCATATGAATAACCGGTGGAACTATTATAATATACATGTATATATTAACCGAAGGTATGTTGCCAGACCTAACATCAAAAACAACAATCTGAATTGACGTTTCTTATCCATCATATAATAAAAAAAGAGTATTTTAATTTAGTCAATGTAAAAGTTTTCTTCTATTCATCGGATGGAATACGATAGGTTCAGACTTCGATATGGTACCGTTTCCAAGTATGATGATTTTTATGGCTAAGACTTCAACTAGTATCATACTATATAAGTTAAAAAGGTTTGTTTATAGCGAGAGAAACATTGTTAATGATACCCGTTGTATACTTTCATCAGAAATTTCACCAGGCACCAATATTGAACTTTGTCTCTAAGAGTTGTTTTTTCGGTGCACAGTCTCAAAAATATTTTTGTCTACCAGGAGTTTTGTCCAGTAAGAGGTCGGTCGTTTTGATATACTCCAAATGCTGCACGCCATAATCCTGCGTACATTCCACTGTCTCTACGCCCACAAGTTCAAATCAGTAAAAAAAAAAGAAGCAATATCCTCTCAGGCACAAGAATAATGTCTGAATGGCACAGTGATTTATTGATTATTATGCTTTATAATACATAGCTCTGTCTAAGTCTACCCAGCCAATACTCTACACAGGCAAAAATGCTAACACCCTGAAATTATTTCGGAACATGCTTTTGACCAAAAATACGCTGCCGTCGGACCTCACAGAGCCTAGGCTGCCTTATCTTGGTGTCTAGAATCACGATATGGTCTCGGGTGTAGGCCTATACTCTATTGCATTTATTTAAATATGTAAGAGTTTTCAACATCTGTCGCACTGATGTCGAAAATAGAGAGGCTGTATAAAATGCAGATGGATCAGATTTCATGGAAGCGGTGCAAAGTACACTTCAAATCAAAAGGAAATGGCCCGGTGAAGCGGTCCGGTAGAACAGAGCAATTCTGCGGCTCTCGATCTTTGTTTTGATAATCCTGGCCGAGTACGAGCGCGATCTCTGGGACCTGGCCGCGGTTCAGCTGCCAGCGGCGATAGGGCGCCCATGGCAACACACTTCGTAAAATTGCTGGGAAAAACGAACCGCTTTAAAATAGAACGTTATTTACTTTGGCTCGGTTAGCTCTAGTTCTAAAAATATAGGCAAAGCGCCGTTCCTATTGCCAGCCTGATTCCATCACAAAGCGATTTTCTTGTTGAATCATGGGAGCTGCAGGTCAGTGGGGGCTGTTTTTTTATTTTTTATTTTCTCTTTTATTTGGTAAAACTCCTGATAGTTGGACAAATTGAGTGCTTCACTCTGTGACTCCAATATTATATTGCAAAATTATAGGATAGAACATTTGACTTTGTGGCACCAAAAAAGGATTCCAGAATTTGGGAACCAGAGATTAACAGGAGATTTTTTTTTTTTTTAGAATTCTTCTGGTTTAATTATTGTGCCGTTGGGTGAATGATAGCTCTTGTATTGCTAAATTGAAAGCATACTTCTTCTTGGTTACTTTGAGCAGCTTAAGCATCCGTTACAAAGGCGAACTCATTAAGGGAAAAAATTGCCGTACAATCTTCCGATAAAAACGTGCCACCCTTGCACGAGGCTGCTCCCACTCAGTATCAACGTGCATGTGGAAAGCAAGTCAGGAAATTAGAGGAAGATGGAACAAAGCATTATCAAAAAAGCAGGAACGTGGAAGGAAGCAAGGTGAGCTCGGAAAACAGAAGTCTTTAAAACCTAGTTACCGCTAAGGTTCTTCGTGATGATGTTTCGGACGAGGTCCAGGTGGCGTTATACACGCCACCCATCTTGTGCAGAGGTGATACTGCAGTCTGCGACCAGCAGGATGGCAAACAGCGAGTTATCCCCATAATTCAAGCAGCCGCTTACAGCACGTTTATCTGGCACTTTCAGTAAGTACGGGTCGAGTAAGTTTTTAAATATCGCAGTCTCTACGGGAGACAACTAGTCCCCTGGACTGTGAAACTATTAGAATACTTTGTGGCCATTGCGTCACCACCAGTTTTAATTGGAATTCGCAACTCACAAGTAGGTCTACATAGTAGGTCTACAAGTAGAATACAGTCATAATACTCAAGCAGCTGCGAAGTGGTTGAACGTTTATGGCGAAAGCCATGTTGATTTGATGTAAGCAGGTTATTATTTTTAATCATGTACTATGTGTTTCTTAATCACCTTTCAAACGTCTTCACTACGCGACTAGTTAGGGAGACAGGTCTATAGTTGGCTGGATCCATGCTATCTCCAGCTTTAGGAAAAGGTGAAATAATTGCGTGCTTGTAGGTGAGTGGAATTACTCCCTCATCCATTGATTTTTGCCACATAAGGTATCGGTGGTGAGAAATGCTTAGATTGCACATCTTATGCCGGGGCCGCACTATGCATTTATACAGAAAACTTGATGCAAGGATGCGAGACTCGGACATCATTTACGCCACGGTATCTATGCTACCTATTTTAAGTATGTATCGCAACGGCCCGCGAGCTGCCCATCCGAACAAACAGTTGGGAGTCGAAACGCCTAGGTGGCCCCGGCATTAAGGATTTTTGCAGGCACATTATCTGGTCCCGCTGCACTGTTGCCGGTAAGTTCATCAATGGCTAGTTCAATTCTTTGTTTTGTGAACTCGAAGTCCGTTAGGTAGTTTGTAGTTAAATAAATGCTTGGGATTTCAGGATTTTGAATTTTGTCACTAAAGACTTTTTGATATTGACGGCTTAGTATTTCGCTCATTACCTGGTCATCATCAACAACAGATCCTGTTTCATTCACAAGCGGCCCAATTTTCGATTTTACCGAAGAATGATGTGATGCATAGGCAAAAAATATTTGCTATTACTTCTTAGTTTTTCAATGGCTTGCTTTTCTTTTTCCTGTTTTTCTCATCATGTGATTTTGCAAGCTGACGTTCTATCTCATCTAGCTTCTTTTTGCACTCAGTTTGTCGTTATAGTAACTTCGTATATGGATGGCATTAGATAAGTTTTGCTCGTTTCTTAAGTAGTTCTTTATGAAATTTGTGGTGCCAACTTTTATTTTATTTTATTTTTTTGCCGCACTTAGGTACTTCATTCACTTTTCTAATAAAATGTTTTCGAACCTCTTATTGATGCTTTCATTTTCTATTGAGTTAATTAGAAGTACGTCCCAGTTTACTGACTGTAGTTCTGCATTCAAGCCGTCCCAATTTATACCTTTATCGTGCACGTTCAAGTCCGTAGACTAGAGATGGAGTTTATTTGCGAATTTTTCTGTGGTCTATGAAAATCACATTCGCCAAGCTGAGTCGTAATTTTAATAAGCCTATCATAGATGATGTTGTTTCATGGATTTCAATATTTTCAATCAATTGTGCGTTGTCTACGAAGAGAAGGTCTTAGACCTTTTCATTTCTCGTAGCTGAAGAGACCATTTGGATCAGTGAAACTTCTTCCGTCATGTGCACTAGAGAGATAGCCTGATCTTTTTGATCTCTAGTGGCCGATGATAGTACGAAGCTTCCAGTTTCATCTGGCTAGTCTGTCGTTAGCCATTTTAAGGAGGGGAAGTTGAAATCACCTGTTATATACAATTGATACTTACTCTGAACTTCTTTGCAATGTGTGTTGATCACTTGCAACATTTCGGTAAAATTTTTCGGTGGTACATTTTGGCGGTCGATAGCACACCACGCACATCAAAGTTTTTCAATATTAACAATAATACAAATAGAGCACTCTGAGATCGCAAACCTCCGCCAAGTAGGGCAACGGTAGTACAAATTCAAATTTGCTCTGAAACCATAATTTTCTTTGCATAAACTCTAAAATCTAATCATTTGTGCCCTTTTATATTAATAACAGCTTGTTCAATTTTTTTGAAAATCCGTTCATAACTTTTTGAGTTATACTGTTAACAAACATTATGACAAATATGAGTCAAACAAGCAAACGAAGTGACCGATCTGCACCTAAATTTGTTCATTTATGTCTTTTATCATTACTAACAACTCCAATAAATTTAATAAAGATCCATTCTTTGTTTTTTGAGTTATTGTGATAACAAGCATTAAATTAAAAACAGTCACAAACGAACGAAAAAACAAACGGACCATTACCAAAATTTGGTCATTTACTCTTTGTTATATACCTAACAACTCATGTTAATATCATCAAAAACCATCCATCACTTTTTGAGTTATGGCATCAAGAAAATTGACGCAGACAAACAAACAAACGGATGAACATATCTTCACCAAAAGTTAATAATCTGTTCCTCCTAACATACCTAACAATCTCTGTAAATTTCATCCAAATCGGTTCACAACTTTTTGAGTTATCTTGGTGACAGACAGACAGACATACAAACATACACGACGAAAACATAACCTCCTTGGCGGAGGTAATCACACATTCAATAAGAGAATTTTTGCTTTGTATGTGAACCAAGATGATCTCCTACGTATAATGCAACACCACCACACTTCCCATCTCTGCGGTCTTTTCCATGCAATACATAGTTTTCTATTTTAACTTCTGCATCGTAGACTGTATCATCTAGATGAGTCTCAGTAACGGCAAGAAGTTTAGAACTTGCATCATTTATTATATCCTGCAGTACCATTTGTTTTCTGCAATTTTTCGTTAGCAGGGCTCGAATGTTTATAACGTGGACTTTTCTAAGTATTTCATCTTTATTTGATTTCAGATCCTGATGTCCATTCTAATTTGCTGTGATAATATGACTGTTTACGTTTTCAGTTGATGACGTGTTCCAGGATCCTACCTCAACATTTGTGTAGGATTTTCCACTCTTGGTGGATTCCAAGGTGCACTTGGCCCTCCATGCTGCTCTTTTTTCATATAAGTTTCCATGGACGAGATCTTTTCGTACAGTGTCTGTAAAAAAATTTGCATATTTTGCAAATCTCTCCTCATATCTTCATTGTACACACTCACATCACGGTCATTTATGGTAATATCTCTTTCCACATTGTACTGTCGGTTATTTTCTTCGTACTTGCTGCTTTGTATGCGATTTGAGTTTTGCTATGGTCTCCCCGAATTTCCCCTTGTCCAGCGTGGGTGTGCCTATGGTGGTCAGTGGTCAGGTAGCTAAAAGGGTCCCCCGAGGTCGTTGCTCCCCAGAACATAGGATGGGCAAAACTATCTAAATTAACCTTGCAGCCCATCGTATGCCCTCGGATGAGCATTTTTTGTCATTATCAGTCATACGTGAGAACTGGTCCAATGCACAACTCTCTAATACTGAAGCTGTTAACTCACTCAACTGTTGTGTCGAAAGAAATATGTGAAGATCTACAGTTGAATTCAGTAGTTTATAGACAGAAGGGAAAGGGACATGTAGAGGGCAGGGGGAAACGTGGCATCTGTGCACTGAATCACTGCCCATAGGTATAGCAAGTCGGAGAAAATAAACAAAACGCCAAGGAGCATTAGAAAGAGAAATTAGGAATGCAGCACAATAGTTACCTCCGCCAAGGAGGTTATGTTTTCGTCGTGTTTGTCTGTCTGTCTGCATGCCTGGCTGTCTCTGTCTGCCTGCCTGCCTGTCAGTCTCTGTCTGTCTGTCTCTGTCTGTCTGTCTCTATCTGTCTGTCTCTGTCTGTCACCAAGATAACTCAAAAAGTTCTGAACCGATTTGGACGAAACTTACAGGGATTGTTAGGTATGTAAGGAGGAACAGATGATCAACTTTTGGTGAAGATATGTCCATCCGTTTGTTCAATTGTCTGCCTCATTTTTGTCAGTGCCATAACTCAAAACGTTATGGATGGATTTTTTATGAAATTAACATGGGTTGTTAGGTAATGATCCGTTTGTTCGTTCGTTTGTCACTATTTTTACGGATATGATTGTTAGCACAATAACTCAAAAAAATAATGAATGGATCTTTATAAAATTCATAGGGGTTGTTAGTAACGTTAAAAGACATGGATGATTAAATTTTGGTGCAGATCGGTTCGTTCATTTGCATGTTTGACTCATGTTTGTCATAACGTTTGTTAGCAGTATAACTCAAAAAATTATAAACTGATCTTTAAAAAAATTGCACAAGCTGTTATTACCATCAAAAGACACAAATGATTAGATTTTGGAGTTTATACAAAGAAATTTATGGTTTCAGAGCCAATTTAACTTCTTTGCTACCGTTGCCTCGCTTGGCGGAGGTATGCGCTCTCAGAGTGCTCTAGTTATGAAATGAGATGCACCCAAGGTCTATCTAAAACTAAATTAACTTATGGAGTCCCCCTCGCGGCGCTGTCTCCCGTAATATAGGTTGGGCGAAGTTTTAACTAGCCGAATATATTGTGCTATATACGACCCATCCTATATTCCTAAAGCGTTGCAGTAGCCTTCTACATTTTAGCTAAAATGCTGATTTGCTGTTCTTGTTGCTGAAAAAATTACAGTCAACCTCTTCGATACGACAATGTGTATATTCCACTGAAACTGGATGTTTTTCAGAGCGATAGCATTGTTTTACCTGTCAAGGACATTGCATACTTGAAGTAATTTTTTTTCTAGTATAGCAGCACCAGCATACTATCATGGTATTATCTTGCATGTACGTCATGTATCATTTATTATTATTATTATTATTAAATCACACAAAGATGGCGACGTAGGAACGGAGAAACTCCATGAGGTTAACAAACCTCCACGCAACCAGCCCAGCGGGTGGAGAAAACAAAAGAATGAAAAAAAGAAGATCCGAGATCACAGAATAGTTCTGTGTACAGATCGTTTAAAGCTGCCAATACCAGCACCAGCAAAGACAGA
>LQNS02278143.1:3822332-3835663 GCA_001587735.2 Parhyale hawaiensis | reverse complement strand
ATTCCTGCTTCCTCCGTACATTGTTTGCATGTTCTCCGATGCGTGTTTTTAAATTTCGTCCAGTTTCACCGATGTAGCAGGCATCACAGTCAGAGCATTCCAGTTTATAGATCAGATCTGTCGACTTATCATTGGGTCTTCTGTCTTTGAGATGACGCAGTTGTTTCTTGATAGTATTAGTAGCTTTATTGGCCAAAATGATGTTATATGGCTTGAGCACTTGCTGCACCCTTTCTGAGCAGCCTTTGATGTACGGCACGCTAACATATTTAGGATGTTGAGACTGAGCGTTGCTAACAAAATTAGTTCTGTTGTTAGACTCCGGTTATTACAATACTCATATATACTCTTTCATTCGAAATTGACAGCTGCTAGAGGGAAATTCGTTTCCTTTAGCACT
Source organism: Parhyale hawaiensis (assembly GCA_001587735.2). Classification (NCBI taxonomy): domain Eukaryota; kingdom Metazoa; phylum Arthropoda; class Malacostraca; order Amphipoda; family Hyalidae; genus Parhyale; species Parhyale hawaiensis. The sequence continues at coordinate 3,835,263 of LQNS02278143.1, read as the reverse complement.
TCGCAGCCCAAATGGATCATGCGGTCACGTTTCAAATGGTGTTAGAGTTGCGAACACTGATATGCTGGCACATTGTCCCTCTTCGGCCCTCAGCGATGGACACCCTGTCCCTCCCGTGCTCCTCATTGAGGGACATCCTGTTTTCCTTTCCCCCTTTGTAAGCGACACCTTGTCCCTCCTCGTCCCTCAGTGAGGAGCACCCTGTCCCTCCTCACCTCTAAGTGAGAAACACCCTCCCCCTCCTCGCCTCTCAGTGAGGGACACTTTGTCTCGCCCTCGCCCCTCAGTGAGGGACACCATTTTCTACCCTTGCCCCTCAATGACTGATGTTTTGATATCTAACGTCGGAAGAAAGGACCACGCCAGTGGCCGTGTTCTGTACGTGACTGTAAAAAGTGTAATTCTTGTAATAATTAGCACACTTTTAGGGTGTCACCTGTAACGCAAACTGTATGTCTTTCCACCAGAAATAACATTCTTTGGTAAACTATTTGCTGCTTGCCAAAAGTGAAACACCGTGCTCTGAATGGTTATTATTCTAAGAGTAACTTATTGCCACACGACAGAAAAGTGCAAGGGATCCGCAATGCACTACAGACCACGGTTTAGCATCTTGCCTTAGCTTCAGAAACGTTCAAGACTGCATGTTTACTACAGGGAAAAATGTTCATCAGCAAAGATGAATAGCCTTTCTGCGTGCCATATCTTAGGAGAATTTTTTGTCGGTTCACTTAAGGAGATTGGCGTGTCGTCCATTTCTCATTCATCTCCGGATGCTTGACGTCAAATTGCGTGAAGTGCAGCGTGCTCGCTGGTGGTATGGCAACGTGCGAGGTGTGTAGATAAAGTATTGAGAAGGGAAGCGGTGCATTAGATCCAGCAACTCTGGTATCTTGCCGTTTGGATTGCATGCAGGTCACCATTTAATGAGCAGTCTGAACGAGTGCTGAGTCAGTGGCATCACTAGGTGGTCCATAGAGATCTATTTCGTGAACGATAGCTACAAAAGCGGCCAGCTATCTACGCGCCCCAGACCCTGCCATCACCAGAACGGGCTTTGGCCGAAAAGAAAAAGAAGAGAATGAAAAGGAAAAGAGCATCAGGTGGTACTACCTGATGAAAGAGAGAGAGGAGCAGACTGCGGAAAACTGAGTACCTAGCTATGGCACCAGACTCTTCAGCTCCTTTCGGGGATGCCGTTGGACAAATGGTCTCATCCGCCTTGAGTGGCATTTCCTCCAACTCAGGAGCTACCCAGAGCCCCAAACCCAAAGCCAGCTCATACAAACAAAGAGGGTCCGGTGGCCAGACAATAGGGCGGCCTGATAACGCGCAGGCCAAGCTTTTAGTTTCTGCTGTAGCTAAACGCATTTTAATTTTATGAATTGATTCAATGTGAATTGATACAATATTTGCAGAATATTGCTCAAATATTTCATTTGCAGTCGTCCGAGAGAGACTAGGTTCAAAAAGTGTAACCACACAAATTCCAATACATACCTGAAGATCTTGATATGTAAAAAATATATGGTGGTACCTACAACCTGCTTATTTGATACATCTATAATACCTATGTTACCTACCCCGAAACTTCAATAATTATTTTATTGATGGACGTATTTATTTATGCATATAATGGCTGAATATACGTCTAGTAATAATTTTGTAACATGTCCATGTGCAATTATTTTGCAGTCACGGTAACGCTGGTGTCAGCAGCTACACCTATAATTTATTTTTGTTTGCTTGTCATCAGATACAAACTTTTTGGGAAGGCCCATCATAAAAACAAAATAAGCGCTCAGTACGAATTTGCACAGTAGAAACATCAAGCACTCAGTACGTATTGCGATCGGCAGGAGAATGCATATAACTGCGCTCTCGAGGCGGCCTGAGTGACTTACTTGGACAGCAGCCCCATCGAAGCTACAAGCGACGTGCTATAGGGTTGTAGCTGCCGAATTAACCGAGCCTCAAGCACAATTTAGACAGTCCATTTTTTTTTCTCCTTCTCTGGGCGAGAAAGAAAAAAATCTCACTATATGATCTAGTGATTGCGTTATTCGGGATACCAAGCCATGCAAAAGCATATCAGTAATGATAAGTAAGTGCTGCCCATCAAATCTTATAGCTAGTGCGCAAAACCAGGAGTGAATAAAAGAAATATAAAAAAAAATTAACGAAAAAGAAACCACGAACATGGCGAAAATCCCAAGAAGTGAAGTGTTGTTGCGCAATAGAGTTGCATCGTTTAATGGGTCTTTTGCACTATCAGGATGACCAGATAGAAGTAGCAGTTGGCTGAGAGCTCGGAATAATCCCTCGGAAAGTAACCACTGAACTCTTGGCCATTTCGGTACGACTGGGGCGCGGGCATCCCGTGCATAATTACAGGCGGCTGTAGCGAAGCGAAAGTATTAGCTGGTAAGTATGTGTGTCCGCTTCGTGCGTACGCTATCCGTCCAGGCTCAGTGCCTGTCATACTGTCCTCGCATTGGGTTGTGTAATGCTGCAGGCTGTAAGTTTTCGCGATAAATCCTCTATAGGGTCAACGTCCTAATTCGAAAGATTTCGAGGATAATTCACCTTCGAAGCATTTAGGAATTACTTTAAAACGAGCCAAGGTATGTCTGGCCACGAAAATTGCTACTATAATGTGCTCGTTTAGCAGTCACAAAATGTGATGCGGCCAAGGATAAATTTTAATTGTATAGGAAAACACTATACCTAGCCTAACGTGCAAAGTGAGCAAATGCTACCTACGAATTAATATACTGTTTATACCACATTGCTGTACGTGAGCTACAATAGAGATGTGTAATATTGCACAGTAAAGAAGTTCGTAATTTGCTAGATTGTGTTTTTACAACTAAAATGGAATTAAGAGCGCTGCGAATCAGAAGCAGGCTTATAAAATATCAAAGCTGTTACCTTCAGGAAAAGTGAGAGATAATGTCAATGACATGCAACAAATATTGTTTACATGGGTAGCTGAGAAGTGACATGGGTAACTGAAATAAAATAAAACTTCAGCTAGTATACATTAGAAAGTAAAGTAATTAACGCATTTAGCAAAGTGCATTTTCTAAATAAAACTACTAACTTTGGATACATAATTAAAACACAAGCATTGCTCTGATTACGATGCAACTGAAATCGTCGTTTTTAATTTTCACCATCTTATAGGTAATGGAGCACAGTTCAGTGGAAACCCTCTTACTGTACAGTTTTACAGCGCGTAGCTGTGTCCAATGTCACTTCCGAGGCTCCTTGTGCTCTTCTAGAATTCACAAGCTAATCGTTTTAATTTTGCTGCTCCTTGAAAGAACTCAGAAAGTTTCCAATTCCTGTGGATTGCTGAAACTACAGATGAGTTAATCCATTGTCTTTGGCACTCAGCAAATCTAGAAGCAGCTGCGTCATGTCTCGATTATCTTTAATAACTTTATTATGAACCCCTGCGATGTACCGAGTCAAATCTCTTTGGTGTGGATGGATAAACATTTAACATTCGACGTCACATTCAAAAATTATGCAGAACCGTAAACGGTATGCTGATATTTCTTCCTAAAATTAAACATCTATTAAATAAAAAATCACGCCTACTTCTTCTCTATTCACTGGTTCTCTTTCATTTGAATTGCTGTAGTTTAATTAAGCTAGCGTAAAGTCTGAATATGTTATATCACTTCTACAAAAAAACGAAAAATTTGGTGCAAAAGCTGTTCTCAACGGCAAATTCACCAAGCGCATTCATGCCAGTCCATTACCAAAATGTTCCAATGGCCAAAAGATGACCTAAATTTAAAATTAGATGAAGCCAAATACGTTTTTCGTACACTACATGGCGCTCACGGGAACGCTGAGGTTGTGCAATTTACGCGCAAAGTGAGATCAGTGGACGATCTCTTCGGCGAAACCATTTGAGTGTGTCCTCAGCCCGCACTACCATTAGCGGCGAAACCATCTGAGAGTGTGCTCAGCCCGCACTACCATTGGTAAGAAAGCCCTCTCAATTTCTGGAGTACATCTTTGGAATGGTCTTCCAGCTCCGATACAGGATGCAACTGATTTCAGTAGTTCGCTAAAAAGTCGCTTTCACACTTTGAAGATTCGAAATAGTTTTGCCATACAAATGCTCAACGAACGCGTCAGCCACTCGCTCCGGGCAAAAATTTCAGCGGGTCTGTGTGTTTTTTCACATTAAACAAAAATCTGCTCCGATACTTCTCACGCGTCAATAGTTCTTGAATTAAGCTTAATTAGCACTACGCAGATTCCTTTTTCAAAATTTCCATTGTTTGATTTAAGATTCACTGTTGTAATCGTAGACTTACAGTTCAATTGTCCGATTTATCAATTTTCAGAATCTTTCCTAGATCGTATGATTTATCGACTCATTATTGTAATCGTTGAATCATTAATAGTGGAATGCAGTTAAAATCTTTAGTTTATTTGGCAATCCGCGCCGTGTATCTAACTCTAATAGCTCTACTCTAACCCTACGTTTATTTTTGTAGCATGTAAGGAATGAATAATATTACATCGACCATAGACCACACCATACATTGACTGGACACTGGCCCCTAAGGCAGATGTCGGTCCCGCAATTGGGCCTGACTGCACGGTACCGCAGACGCATTTTTATTTGTTCTCCCATGGCTTCTTCACACTTTGTTTTGGCTACTTGACTTAATTCTTTTATATTCAGTAATGACGGCAAACCTGTGCATCCTTCTAAAGTTCTATACGAAACTAATTCACAAAAATATGAAGTCTGGAAGTGTATTTACGTTGAGCAACTGTTTATGATATCCTTTGATATCTACAGTAAACTTATTTTGTAATAGTTATTGAAATAAACAGTCTCTTTTGTAGAACATAAGCTTCTAAAAATCGTGGTATGCTCGATTTGTAATATAGTGCCAAGTAAACTTCTGATGAAAATGGTAATGAAATTTATTAGGTAGCTTTACGAGCTAAGCGTGAAAATCAGAACAGACGGGAGAGCTGAAAGGTGAGTTGGAGCAGTTTGCAGCCATGAAGTGATGGAGCCTAGCCATCAGTGAATTGATGTAACACTGGCCGCCAGGAAGTGATCTAGCATTGTAAGCAGTGAAGTAATTTAGCATTGGAAGCTGTGAAGTGATCTAGCATTAGAAGCAGTGAAGTGATCTAAATGATGAAGCACTGGTCGCCACGAAGTGATGTAGTATTGGCAACAATGAAGTGATTCGGCAATGAAGTGATTCGGCATTGACAGCCGTGAAGTGATGTAGTTTTGACAGATGTTAAGTGATATATCATTAGCCGTCCTGAAGTGATGTAATATAGACCACTGTGAAGTGGCAACCATGGTGTGTTCCAACTTAGGCAACCAAAAAGTGATGCAGTTTAGGAATCCACGAACTGATTAAACGTAGGCAACCACAAAGTGTTTAGTGTACTTAGACAGTTATGTGAAATGATATGACAATCAAGATGTGCAGCTTTAGATGGTTCCAGTAATGAAGGGTTGTATCAGTAATAAATTGTTATGTTTCAATACCATTTACTGGCTGTCTTGTTATCTTTATCTCATAGTTAAACATCCGTTTTTAATTCATTGGTAGGTAGCAATGTAGTATTGCTGTGGTATTAATTAAGTTTTTCAACATTACTGGGTTTTCTTAATCTCACTTATGTTGCGGCTATTGCAATGAGGTCTACCAAAAGCTCTACATGTATCAATTTCTGAGGTTATTGCTTCAAATCCGTCAATGGGAAAAACTCAATTGAATGTGAATTACAGTACATTACGTACAGTATCTTTGAGTCAGTTTTCCAATGTAATTTTAATATTCCTAATATATATGATAATTTTCAATCATTCTCGGTGTCCGAAGGTATGGTGTATATGGGACTGTGAATTTAAATTTCCAGCTCTGCAACGCATTCCTTATGGTGCAACGAAGAAATTAATCGTTGCTTGAGGTCTCTGTGATTATTACAACTCATTTTATTAACACTTCCGTAAATCGGCCACCAGGCCCAATTGCGAGAGGCCCTATTTCAGTGTCCAGTCAATGTATGGCGTGGTCCATGCATCACCCTATCTACGAAAGACATTATGTAAAGTACGTAGATCTTCTTCCCATGCTAGCTTTAAGAATGAATACCTTAGGTCGCAGCCCTCTAACCTGTTGAGCATTGCATCCGTATGAGAAATAAAATATGTTTATTATTAATATTATCACCGAAGAAAACGAAGAGAAGCACAATAAGAAATTTGATTACCCACGACGCGTTTCGCCGTAACTCGGCTCATCAGGTGGGAGGGTCGAAGATAGTCGAATCTGATGACATTAAGATTTTCTGAAAGGCATAGACCACCGGCCCGTTCCACCAGTCACACACCGATCATGCCAGCAGCAACAGCGCTCCCTCACGCTTAGTCTTAGCTGTTACTTATGTGCCTCAAACTTACCAAAGAATGTAATCATGCACATTACTTATTGTGCTTCATTTTATTTCAGACTAGATACATGCCTGATGATGGCCCCAGTAGTAGATGGCCGAAACTTTGTGTCTTATATAGCATGCGCATACTTTTACTCTAGAATTGTTCTTTTTAAAATTAGCAATGAATAGAAATGTGTTGTTAGAAACGTGGAAAAATCTATTAAATCCTTTGTGAAATTAAATGCCGATTTGAAATACCTGAAAATTTCGCCAGGTTATCACAGAAAGATGTAGCTGTGATACCGAGTGATCCAAAGCTTTAAAAATAATTCTCAAACACGATAAGGTTTTCCAATTTCGAAACATTGTCCGCTGCGTCGACTCCAACTACAGCACTTAGACGAACCGGGGAGGCTGGAACCTCCAGTACAAGGGCTTCGCCATCTACCGCGCAGATGTGCCACCTTTGAAGCCCTTGTGCAGGAGGTTCCTGCCACCCCGGTGCATCTGAAGCTGCTATAAATATCATATTATATTTTTTCACAATTTGGAATTAATCACAGAGACCTCAAAACAAAGACTTGGAATACGTTCTCCTCAAGCCTTTTTGCTCACACTTACAATGTACGAGTATTTTAGAATAAATATGTTTGAAGTTTGCTCTAAGTAGATATCTACAATAATATCTTACGAGTGAAATGTTTTTACAATATATACATATATATATAAACTGAATAAATGGATTTTACATACTTGAAAATTGTTTTCCTGCGGTACGTTTCCTATTCTGTCGTGTAACAGGTTTTTTTTTTTTTTTGTTATAAACGCTAGGGTAATTGAAATCGATATGAGGTATCGTAACTATGAAACTAATTTAACATTTTTTTTCCTTACTTCTATTAAGACTTCGATTTAACAATCTACAGTATATGCTAAGAAAAGAAGAATTGCTCAGGAAATAAATAGTCCCAAGAAAATGAATTTTTCTACTTGAAAGCTGAAAATTCTGAGCAGTTTTTGGAATTAGGAGCAATTAGACGAAGAATTATAGCGAGAAATTTGCGCGCTGCGAATTGAAATTGCACGAAATAGAAGTTTTTTTCTGTGTTACCGGAAAGATTAATGTTAGATTTTCAATATACTAATGGCCTGGAGAAAGAGTCTCATCCTTACCTTGCTTTAATAATTATTTTTCTGAAATAAAATTCTAATGAAAACGATACCGCTCAAACTTCTTCACCTGTACTAGAATCTACAATTTTTAGCAGAAATTTTATCGCATCAAAACATTCAAGCTTAAGTTTGAATATGTTGACGCGCTTAATTTTTCGGAGAGTAAATCTGTGGTTTGCATCCATAATAAGAAATGGGAACGTATGCTGGAGTGATATCAATTTTCAGCATGAAAAATTCTTGTGGACCTTGGAAACAAGATGCACACCTGCGAAAAATGTTTACACATTTTGTGAGTGCAAGAGATACAGCCAGTGACTTATTCCAGCAAATGTGGAAAGCAAGATCAGGCGGATAACCTCCAAAACAAGAAGCAATCACCAGCAATAGAATTCTGATTTACATAACCGCAAGAGCGGCCGTGGCAGGCAAACTACCGTAAGAAGAACAGCAGCAGTAGCCCGTCCTAGGTGCTTGCAACGCCGCCATGAGAGAAGCAGCTGCAACATGTAAACAACAGATGTCATTAGAGTTGTTCTTCAGAAATTCAGACTGTCATAGGAAGAGCAGCTGCAACATACAAGCAGCAGAAGCCATTACAGGTGTTCATCAGACTGTCATACGAGGAGCAGCTGCAACATGCAAGCAGCAGGATTCAGTCCATCACCGGTGCTCCCCAGACTGCCTTCAGAGAAGCAAGTAACATGCAAGCAACAGGAGTCCATCACAGGTGCAAAGGCAAGAGAGCAGAGGCCTAAGCAAGGCTTACTTTACAATTCAAATTCAGTGAAGGATAAAAATGTCAGCTGCGTGGAGCGGGCCGCTCGGTTCCCTGGCGCACCCCACGCATGCCGGCGCAAATGCATAACTAACGGAACATGGGGCACACGGAACGACGCGGCAAAGGAACCTGTTATTTGAAGCTGTTTTTCTCAGCGAGGCGGCGAGCGGGGAAACTTTTGCATCTCCTCAGGACACCAACGAATGTTGCACTACAGTAACGGTATTTTGTACAGAACTGTTAAGCTTATTTGACTAATGCGGCGATGTTGTGTTTCTTACATAAAACCGTATGTTATCCCTCCACATGTTAACTGAGAGGTGGAACGAACGGCCAGTAGTTCTCACATGCTGTAAGCGCACACCCATCCACTATCACCTGCCCCTACTCTAGTAGTTGTTAGCTACATGGGAAAGATGCCTCAAAATTAAATTTATTAATTTCGGAAGGTGAAATGAAACCAGAGATATGCATTGTTTTTCATATTATACGCATTTTACAAGATTTGGACAGCTCCTTTACTGGCTAGTCAGTAATACATTAAACTAGGACTACGATTATGTATTATTTTCGGAAGCGAATTACATCTATAGCAGCGACAGCGTCAATGTTTCTGCTCATACTGCAAACTGCACGTTGCAAATTTAGATAATGATCTTTTACTTCAACGAGCTAAACGTATTATTGTTTCTACTTTTCATTTCTAGCCTTATTTTTATCTATCAGAAATAATTTCCAAAGTTCCTTTTCGTGAAAAAATTTACGAATGCACACGATTCGAACTGTGAGGAGCGTGTGTGCCACTTTATCATTGTCCTTGCTTGCTAGAGGGCGACTAACGACGCATAGCTGCGGCTGTGATACTGCCAGACGTCGATCCCGAAGCGCGCGTTCATGGAAATTTTATCACCGAAATTTCTGAAAGAGTAATATTCATCACGATTGTTGGTCGTAATCTGCAGGTGTCTTGGAATTTTATTGATGCTAATGAGAAATTAGGAAAAGTCACGGAAGTTGGGCACTGAAAATCCCTGAGCGTAGAACAGTGAACGATAAACGGTAGGGCGGTACAATTTTGTCTCGCCTTGGAGCAGATAGGGTTAAGTATGAAGACAAAAACAATTATTTCTTCGCTGCACTGTGCAAGTATATAGTAACAGCAAGGGGGCGGGCTATGGCTTTGTAACTTTAACTATTCTAGTCAATTTTGACTTGTTTCATTAAGCATACTACAGTCTTCCTCGACTACATTATTCTGGCAGGCACTGAGCCACGAACACTGCTGCTTACACAGTCTTGCTCATGCATCGTTACGGTGCACTATCCTGCATACCAAGAATTCGTCAGTGATATTTACGCTTCACCTGAAAGGAACCTGTAAAACCTGTAAAAAGAATTATCATCAGGTAGTGTAAAGAACGGAAGAAGTAGCCTGAACCATGAGCCAATTTGAGAATCCCTCGTACTACATCTTACCTCCGGTGTCTGCTAACCCAGCGATAAATCTTCGCTGGATAAAGGTGGGAACAAACTCACAATAGCTACGAGCTCAAAGTCAAAGCGTTTTACCCTGTTATTGCAGCCCGCGGAGTATCTACGAGGATGTATAGCTTTCACCTTGTGTGTCAGTCCGTCTGTCTGGATTTCCTAGTTCGCGGGCTGGTAGATCCCGACATGTTTACAAAGTCTGTTGTACCTACCGTTGGCTTAAACATCAGTTTTCACAGGAATTGTACAATTTAACTCCATGTTTGAGAACCAGCACCCTTCAAAATTAACGCTTCAAACAATGCTATTCGTACGAAAGACGGACGTTATATGTGGTTCTTAAGGAAGAAATAATTTCGCTTTGCACCTCATCTAAAGCTGCTTTAATAAATTTTATAACTCCGAAAAAAAACTGCTTCTTTCACTAAAATGTGGAGCGTTTCTATTGGCCACTTCAAAATTTCTGACGAATTACCTTCTTCTTTTCAAATTTGTGCCGGAAAGTATTATTGCCACCAGACAGAAGTACTTTGAGCGAGAGCACAAAAAATAATACTTAGAAGATTAGGGTTTTTCGAAGAGTTCATCCAGTGTAGTAACGCCCTCGTGTGTGACTCTACTTTTTCTTCGTAAACTACGCGTCTCTCCACGAAATTCTACATCCACTACCCACAATGGGAGTCTTGAACAAATCTCTGTATCTAGTTACTTGTAAACCCTACAGTATTTTGTGTGCAATAAATTAGTGGACGATGCTAGTCAAGAGATTTTTTTCAGGCTTCACTCTATCACACTCCCCTAACGGGATTCTTGGCCGCCCAAGATACTGATTTACGGGTTCAGCTGCTCTGGCGGTCAGACAAAAAATCTGCTTCAGCTGCTGCTATACTGTCGAGTGCAGCCGCTCGATATGATGACGTTGTCCATTATTATTACCTCTGCCAAGGAGGTTATGTTTTCGTCGTGTTTGCCTGTCTGTCTGTCTGTCTCTTTGTCAATCTGTCACCAAGATAACTCAAAAAGTTCCGAACCGATTTGGACGAAATTTACAGGGATTGTTTGGTTTGTTAGGAGGAGCAGATGATTAACTTTTGGTGAAGATATGTCCATCCGTTTGTTTGTTTGTCTGCCTCATTTTTCTCAATGCCATAACTCAAAAAATTATTGATGGATTTTTATGAAATTAACATGAGTTGTTAAATATATCACAAAGAGTTTATGACCAAATTTTGGTAATGATCCGTTTGTTCGTTCGTTTGTCACTGCTTTTAACTTTATGCTTGTTAGCTCAATAATTCAAAAAATTATTAATGGATCTTTATGAAATTTATAGGGGTTATTAGTAATGTTAAAAGACATAAATGATCACATTTTAGTGCAGATCGGTTTGTTCGTTTGTATGTTTGACTCATATTTGTCTCAACGTTTGTTAGCAGTATAACTCAAAAAGTTATGAACGGATCTTCAAGAAAATTGCACAAGCTGTTGTTACTATTGAAAGGCACAAATAAGTAGATTTTGGAGTATATGCAAAGAAAATTATGGTTTCAGAGCCAATTTTTTGCTACCGTTGCCTCGCTTGGCGGAGGTCTGTGCTCTCAGAGTACTCTAGTTATGAATATCTTTGAGGTATTTTTCAAGAAATGCCTGCAGTGGACCCACCTGTAGATTACAACACTCTACTTGTTAACATTTATTTTCTACCTGAGAAAATCGAGGGATATTTGTCCGCCCGCGCCCAACGTCTTCTGTTGGAGGCTCACAAAAGCCTTGTTTAAGGAACGCTCGCCGGCGACAAAGCTGCAATAATTTATTTTCCGCTTCTGCAGTTATTGCTGAACGCACCACGCCTTGAAGGGCTTGTGACAATTGAAGGGCAGAAAGGGAGAGTGGGCTACTCGCAAAATGCGGGAAATCGGGTGGTGTGACCGGAGAAATGGGCTACTGTCCATTAGCCTATTTTCAAGGGCAACAAGTTTGCATNCAAAGACAATCCTTAATTCTGCAGCGGTGAAGTTAAAAATTCTTTGGGCAACATACGTCACTATAATTCATCAACTATATTGAACTTGAGACTTTTATTTGTTTTAAACTGTTGAATGCTTGTTATACCTCATATCATGCAAATTAACTGAGTGGAAGTTACGAACTTGCACTCAGCACGCCAGTCTTTCATAATTAACGAACCACGTGCAGTCGTGCATTGCAGCTCGCTGCTCTGCCCTGAGTTGGAGCAACGCAAACACCTAACGCTTCTCAAATAGCTAGGGATCTACTCAGTTGTTAAACAAGAACATTATTGAAATCCGTATGCCCTTCGAGAGGCATAGGGCGCAGCGTCATGTTAGATTCACTCATCCTATGTAATGCTGAAGCCCGCAGTGAAGTTATCCAAATGTTATTTTGGCACTGATATTGTTAATCCATCAAGACATCGTTCAACGACCAAGTGCCCGCGGCTGTATGCCAAAGATTCTCTTAAGTTTATAAACTTCGGCGGTACCGAAACCAGGGATACGGGGACCGGGAACCTATGCATAGCGAATATTTTGATGAGAACACGACAAAAAAATCTATTAGCGAAGCTATTACCGCATTTAGAACAGAACACTTNTCAAAGCACAGGTAATGAACACTCAACACGCCACCCGGCGCGATAATGTCAAACTGGCGCCTTTTCAAATTTTTTTTTTCGGTATTTGTGTGCATTCGGCAATTGAGACATTACCCTAAATTTAAAGCAGGCACCCGACAAAAAAAATTCAGGTTTCCTGCACTTTCATCGATACCAACAAAGTACTTGATACCAATGAATGGAGTAATAAGGTTCGCCCATCCTATGATATTGGGCGTGGCGACCCCAGGGGCTCGTGTAGGTTACCTTAGCCACTAGCTAGGCCTTCGGAACGTTTGTCTTTCGTGCCCACTTTGCTTAACTCCAGTTACATACTCCTACTTGCTCATGCTTTATTCTGATCTCCCTCTTCATTCCTGACTTGCTGTTCACATGCGCGTTGATCCTGTGCTTCATCGTCTGTTACATCGCCG
>LQNS02278143.1:3768659-3806238 GCA_001587735.2 Parhyale hawaiensis | reverse complement strand
TGCTGTCCACAAGAGTTACCGTTTGCTTATGCCGAAACACGGCTACTGGACAGTAGCCCACTAATTAAAAACGCGCCCAAAAATGCAAGTAGCCCACTTTCCCTTTCTGCCCTTCAATTGTTGTCGGGGTTTAAGAATTCAGGCCTCCTTGACGATACTTTCGAGCGCAGGTATTATTTTATTCGCTTAACTAGAGAAAGACTAATGGATCTGCTTAAAATTTACGTCGTACGTATTGACAACTAGTGGCAAACTATATTTACTTCAAGGAGACCATCGTTTCTTTCGGTTATATTCTAGGTTTTGCTGTACAGGATAATTATTTTACCCGTTTCCTTCGTTTGTAATCTGCTCACCTTACGCACCGCGATCTGAGAGCAAATGTCGCTTTGATATGGGAAGAGTTCAAAGACCTACATATCGATGGCTCTGTTCAGAGATACAGCAGACTACTTGACTTACGATAAGGGTGCCCGCGCACAGAGGCGACGCGACGCGACACGACGCGTCGCTTCTGTGTGCGGGTACCCTAACTCGTGTCTGGCAAGCTATAGAAGCGATTACATTTGCAGATTCCTTAAAGCCTCCATCTCTAATCTGGCGCATTTTTCACCTGTCTGCATTCATCAGAGCGCAACACGAAAAGAAAGTATAAGATTAGTAAATCTGCAAAAAAAAAAAAAACACATTGATATCATTATATTGTATTGTTATTGTTGCATTATCAATTTCATGCTGGTCCTCAAAGATCTTTTTACTGCTGATTACAATTTACACAAGTTAAATAAACAAACTAACATAATGAAGATAAAACACAAACTTATTTGCGAGGGAGACTAAAGTCATTACAGACGGTGCAACTTTCGTTGCGCAGCTCCTTATGAATTATTTCCCATAGCCAATTCTGCACGGCATTCAATTTTCCCAGTAGCTTGGCATGTATTGCACGATAATTCTATAAGCTCTGAAATAATTCCAGGACTCGCATGAGAAGAGAGAGAATGAATGTCGACTTTTAAAAATTAATGTGTGAATTTATCCGTAAAATAAAAAAAGTCAGCGTTAAAGTTAAAACGATGAGAGTAAATCTTGGTGAATAATCCCAATGAGAGGCAGTCGTACTGCGCATCAAAATTGCATCATGTAATGCCTGAGTGACACTGTGCAAACGCGTGCACAACTTGATGATCGGGCGTTCGGTTCGTGCATTGTTTGTACCACTATTTCTACAGTACTACTGAGTGTTACTAAGTGCAGGAACGACATACGAGCTCCGCATCTGTTCATCAAGTTGAGCGAGCGATTGTACAGTGTGGTGATGGCATAGGACACGTGTTAGTCTCCGTAGCTGCTGTACCAGTGAGGTAGGACAGTAGATAGGAATGGACATGTAGTATGTCACGAAACACGGGGAACACAATAGCAGTGTTTCTAAAACAATGCAAGCGTTTATTAATTATAATGTGGGGTTATGATGAATAACTAAAATCAATTAATAATTACACTTTATTATTTACACACAGGGAAATAGTAAAGTACACGAGTCACAGCTTATCGTCAAAGTTACATTAAACACAAAGATCTGGTATTGCAGTAATATCACTGACAAGCTACGCGACATTTCTGGCCATTGTTACAGGCGCATTGGTTGCAGTATGCACTGCCATCGGCTATACAAGTAAAGGCTGATACGCCACTCAATTAAGCGAGTTTCTTCAGCGAATCGTCCTAGGTTTTGGAGAATTTACCGAAAAAAGGTGCAAAATCGTTACCCGCCAGTTCAGTTTGCTCAGTAGGTATCGTTACTCAAATTTCAACCGTATCTTCAAACTTTGGGGAAATTACAACGCAAAATGCTTTGCAAGTTTGTATTATTTAAATGGATTCAGCAACGCATTCAAACGCAGAGATGAGGAAATTCGTTCTTTTGACTACAATGTGCAAAGACTATTTGACAGTTTGTTACTAGGGGCACTGCAGATCACTTTGAGTAAAGTTTTATCAGAATTTTCTATCCTGATCTGGAGATTGAAAGCGCATTTCCTGTCCTGCTTTGAGGCAGTTAGTCTACTTTTTACTTTATGTTCATCATATGGCGAAACATGACATCGTAGGCTGCACAAAGGCATCAAATAGACTTTTGTCTATTCGAGTTACAGTGCTAGCGATAGCAATACCCTCGAAATAGCTGACACTTGACTTCCTTAGAGCAGGAACAAACTTTCTGATTACCATGTTACCTACTGCATGGAGCTTTCGCGTTTCTTTATATCCTGGTTATCACGAATATCATTAGTGATTTTATGACCCAGATAAGAGAAGCTGCTCACATCAGTGAGAACGACACCATCGAGCTAAGTGACTATCGGTGAGAAAGTTACTCCCCCAAGGCTAAATGTACGAATACAAGCAGACAGTTTTAGCTTAGTTATACTCAATAAACAGTTTTCTATTATTTTCACAAATTGAGAGCAGTTTTTGTAGCCCACTACAATGTGGGAAAGAGAATGACCTCGCTATCAGCATAACTGCGCGTATTTCCTGCACTAAATTAAAGCTGCGTTCAATTGGGCGTTGATTATATCAATGAAGATATCGAAGAGAATTGGGAAGAGTAAGCCCCACTGTCGTATGCCGTTAGTTACACTAAGCACTGGTGACATTGCCGCTCCTCATTTCACAAAGCATTTCTGAGTTTCAAACCAATACTCTGGCGTCTTAACAACATGAGGGAGTATTTACTTCTGAACCATACACTTAAATCGAGAGCAAAAATGATGAACCTGGTGAAATGTAACCTCAGTATCATGAAAGTAGAAGCACATAATAGATCCACTGCCAATGAGATACTTTATAACCTAATGTCTACCATAAATTTTCAGCATCCTGTATTATATTTGACGTCCACGGGCAACTACTCATACAGGAACCACTGTTTAGCTAATACATTTAGAAGCTGCGCATGCTTAATTGATCAAATTTTCGTGCATCCTCCGTAGAGTAACGGGAGACAGTACGTTCTGTATAATGGTGAATTATGAGCTGTGTACTGTGCAGCCAGTTCGTATTGGCAGCAGTGCAATAGAATACACCTTAGGACCAATGCAACCCAATATAGCTTGGGACCAATGCAACCCAATATAGCTTGGGACCAATGCAACCCAATAAAGCTTGGGACCAATGCAACCCAATAAAGCTTGGGACCAATGCAACCCAATAAAGCTTGGGACCAATGCAACCCAATAAAGCTTGGGACCAATGCAACCCAATAAAGCTTGGGACCAATGCAACCCTATAAAGCTTAGGACCAATGCAACCCAATAAAGCTTGGGACCAATGCAACCCTATAAAGCTTGGGACCAATGCAACCCTATAAAGCTTGGGACCAATGCAACCCAATAAAGCTTGGGACCAATGCAACCCAATAAAGCTTGGGGCCAATGCAACCCAATAAAGCTTGGGACCAATGCAACCCAATAAAGCTTGGGACCAATGCAACCCAATAAAGCCTGGGACTAATACAACACAATGTGCCTTTGGACCACTGCAACACAGCATGCATCACAGGCCACACAGCTCAATGCGCTTTCGGAATAGTGCAGTACAATACGCATTAGGGCCACTGCAGCACAAGCACTTTGGAGACAATACAGCACCATCCGCTTCAGTAACGCCTAAGTTGGAGAAGCGGAAATTCAGGACAGGTCGGTGACCCGTCAAAACTTTGGGAGCTAAAAAGTCTTCTTGCGCAGTCTCTTCCTTTCCAAGTCCCGTTGGCCAGAAAAAATCTCCAGCAACTGGAAAGAAAATTTGTTGTCTGAAGTCCCTGTGTTCTTGAGAAATGAGTTGTTTGTAGCTGGACGCATTGCAGGGCAACTGAGTGAGTCGCTGCTGCTGCTGCGGGCCGCGTGTTCGGGGAGCGGTAGGCAGAGTTAACTCTGCGCACGCCGTCATATGGTGACACACAGAAGATATTACGTGCTGTGGTTTAGAAAGGTTTCAACTAAATTTATATATAACGTTCGGAACATTTTGTTTCACACAAACTGTAACCGGTTTCGTATTAGCATAAAGTTCGTCGTCAAGAAACTTGTCTTCTGGTAAAAATGCCAGGCTCAGATGTATAGACAACTGTAGGATTTTTGGATTAGCATACAGTGAATACGTGGTCTACTGACTTATCACCCATCTTACTGTCTCCTGTACACCAGCAGAGTGCCGGTAATCTTGCTTTTGCTGCCTTGAAGTCTGAGGTTCATTTCCCTGCGCAAGGAGATGTAGTCTTGCGACGCTCGGGATTACGGAGTCAGCATCACAGGCGTTCATACTTTACTACGATGGTGCTGACCTGACCAGCAATGAGGAAGGTTGAGGGTTGGGTCTCCCGTTTCAAAACACAATAACTCGACAAAATCTGCATCCGTCTACAGATGCAAGTTCCTCTAGGGCCTAGCGAGTATTTACCTGCAGCACGAGCCAGTGCGAGCTAATTTTCTCCTCGAGTATCGCTGGAGCGAATGATGATATTTCCGAGTAAATATTCTCGTGGACGTCGATCACGATTGGATTTTTTTATTAGGACGAAGCAAACGGCAGACTATTTATTGTATTTATTGTCATTAGTCAGTGCATTTTATGATGAAAGACATAGTGTCACAAGGAGAATTGTTATAGACAGTTCATGTAAGCTAGAAGCTGGGCGGGAAGGGGCAGACTGACTACATTTAATCTGTTCACCCACTATGGACAGGCTGTTTTCGGTGAAAGGAAGCTCTTTCCCGACTGATCCTAGATTAATCCATTATATTTGTCATCTGCCCGCTTAACATAATCTACTATCCAGCTGTGTTCACCAAAGCAGGTGAGGCGTGTTTGCTACCGACAATTTCCACCGCCACATTAAAAAAAGAACTTTAATCTGTTGTTTATCTAGCTACGGTAACGGAGGCTCATTCAAAAACCAAGAAATAGAGAGAATATAGTTGCATAAATGCACAGATGGCAGTGCCAACTTATTCCACAAGGTCCAAGATCTATATTTCTGCCGTGATGGGGAAAAGAACCGGAACGTTGAGCTAGGCATAGGTATAAAATTGCTGCTAGTCAGCTATCTGACACTTTTTTATGACTTAACTCTTTAGACTATTCAATGTTCGCAAGAGTTAGTTTAGGTATATAAATGTTTTATTTCATAGCTGTTTCTTAACCTCATCTCAACCAGGCATTGTTTCCTCGCTCCGTAAACTTTTTCTGTTAAAACTGAAAACGACCGTACAGCCAAATTACACAGCCGACGCAAAATGTGGCTCAACTATTGGTTTGCCCGTGTCATCTAAAATGATATGCAATTTTATGATTTAATCTCTCTCCTGCTTTCTCTGGCTTATGATACAGATTCAAGTGCAAAAAATGCTTAATCACAATAGGCAATTCAAGTGCGGTGCAGAAGAAATTTCGTCCAGCAGGCCAACTCGTGAGTTTTAAGTCATGCAGTTTGATAGCCAAACAGCAGCAAGAAAATAAATAATAGTTACCCAGAAGCGTTCAGCGGCGTATCCAAGATATAGGCTGTGGCAACGTCACCATTAACATTAGCTGCAGCAAAGTATGGAAAATATATCTCTGTTCAGCGCAAAGTTTCTTTGGCGATGAAGCACTCAGTTAAAATAAAAACCGGTGAATGGATAATGAAATGCAAGAACAGACGCTCACCGGATTGCGAAACGTGCAACGTAAAAAAAAAAAATCAGAACATCTGCAGTACCGCGGAAGCTACACAAATGAATTAACTCGAACGAACGCGAATTTCAGCAGTTAAGAGCAAATTTAAGGGCAGCGAGATCATTCTGGCGAATACGACTTGAATGAATAAAGTCTGTTCTATCTCTATTGGATAATTACTACAGTACGCAAAACTGATGACCCCATTTTTGACGAGTTTTTATGACCTTCCTAGCAGGACATGTAAACTTGATAAAGATCCGTAAATAATTTTTTTTTCGTTATGGTACTAAAATACAGAAGAAGGACATAAGTACAGACGTATCATCACCAAAGTTTAGCCATTGGTGCTTCCTAACCACGCACCATAGAGCATAATAGTTCCTGTAAATTTCACAAGGGGACGTTCATGTCTCTTGGATCATGTTGCTGACAAATAGTTAAACAAACATAGTCAAACAGAAAAACAGAATAACACAAAAACTTAGTCATTTGCTCTCCGTAACATTCCTTACATTTTCTACAAGTTTTAGAAACATCCGTAAAAGCTCTCTGGGCTATGGTGCAAAAAAATGTAGACAAAAAATAAACATACAGGGCAACCGATATTCATCGGCATCATATTTTAATCATTTGTTCTTTCTAACATACCAAATAATCACTGTATATTTGATGAAGATCCGTTCACAAATTTTTCTGTTACTTAACTGACAGATGAACACATAAGCAGACAAACTCCAACAAAAACACAACCTCCATAGCGGCGGTAACAATTTAGATTCAATTCCCGCACTATTTCCTCCCGAAAATTGTATCAAAGATACCATGACTTTCCCTATCTAAGACTGGGAGCGTAACGGTCGTGCCAATTAAGGAAAGCAGGAACGTGGGTAGGAAGAGTAGAATCTACCCTATAATAAAAACAAATAATGTGCTTGTTACGTTTGTTTCTTTGTCAGTGCGTATTTGTCACGCTTAATAAAAGCTGAAAATGAGGCCAGGCCTGGATACTGGGGTCAGTGGTAAGCAAATGTTGCAAACAGATAAGTAGAAAATAGACCAGGTTGTAGATGATGGTAACGTATTTTAACATTATACAGTGCGTTACCTTTTACTATGCAAATAGAATTTTTCTACTTAATTTTTCAAGATGAGTGTCTAACTTTGATATATAATATCGATATTAACTAAATGTATGGCTATGTTGCCAACATAAACAGCACCTGTAAAATAAATATTTAGCCATTGGTCAAGTTTATCATACAATTTGCTTATTTACGAGTTTTTTACTGTTACCTCAGATTTTGCAACAAGCTAATAAAAATGTCATTAAGAGGAAATACATACAAGTGAACAGAAATATTGTTATTAAACGTCAAAAACCAAGAAATTATAACCAAAACAATTCAATAAACACTGAAATAAGCGTTCAGTAGTGGTAAACATAACAAATTAATTCTGAACATGGCAACCTCCATATTTATGATTTCTTAAGCCGATTATCAACAGGTTTGATATTTCAGATGGTGGAATAGAATCTGCTGCTGTTTTTACTGCATTCCACAGGCTTACTTTGCTCGAAAACTGCCGATCACCTTCTTAGACCTCCCTTTTGATCATTGCCCAAAGGTTCTCAATGAGATTTAAATCGGGGCTATTCGCTTGCCAGGTCATAATCCTTTTTGATTTGATCCTCCATCCGCAAGCCAGTTAGCAGTGTACAGTACCGTGCTCGGTGTGAGGGAGCGTTATCGGGCTGAAATACCAATTGTATCTGTGTGCGATAGTCTGCTCATCAAGCTATGGAATAAAGTTAGCTTCAAGAAACTGGCAATACCTTTCTGCATTCAGTTTAACTCCTTCTGCCACTTCAAATGAACCAATAAGGGTGTCTCTTACTATCCCGGCCCAAAACATTATGCCTCCACCACCTTGTTGACGCTTAAGCCGTGTCTCTTGAGGCCGGTCAAGGAGGACCCATCCAGACGCCAATCTATCTGGGCCATCAAGAGTGGCTCTGCATTCGTCAGTAAATATGACATTGGATTAATCAGTTTTCATGTTCTCCTCAGCCCATTTGACACTATTTTCTTTATGAGTTTTTGCTAGAAGTGGTCGTCTAATTGCCTTTTTCACTTTCCCTAGCTTTTGAAGAACCTCACATCTTGACTTTCTGCTTAGTATTGGGGCTCCAGCGTCTTCAAGTATCGCCTTACTTGCAGAAAGTTGTTTTCTAGCATAGCAACCTTCAAATGTTGCATATCCCGAGCAATCAATATCCTCGTAGAGGCTCTATCCAGAGTTTTCCTGTTGACTTTACCTTCAATTGCATAAGCCTTAATTGTTCGGTGATCACGCTTCAATTGCTTGGAAACTTCGAGTGTTGTCTTACCAGAAGCCAATAACGAGGTCACTTTGATCTTTTCTTCAATTCTTAAACTGCATTTCTTGCCCGTATTGACTAGAGAGTAATGCATAATCTGGAGTAACAGCAGAATTCCGAGTGATAAGCAAATGCTGCAAAAACGTGGGAAATCGTTCCGTTTTCTTTTTCTCTAGTTGTTTTTTATAGTTCCACCATACCTGTGGACTAACTTACTATTCACATTTTAAATGTTTGGCACTTATCTCGAAAAATAAGTAAAAGTAAATTGTATTTGCATAATCAAAGGTAACGCACTTTATTTGTATGCACTTCTTGCTCAGCCAATAAAGAATTTCAAACGATGAAATTATCTACAGCTTCTCCAACTGCTGCCATAGAGTCTGATTTTATTACTTTCCCTATACAATGAAACAATTGTTACTCTCTGTTCACGACGTGTATATTGTGTATATTATCAGCGAAGCACATGAGAAGCAATTTTCCACGGTACAGTAGACGCCTCAGTTAGTTCTTCAGCTTGTTTCCTTTCATTGACGAAGTAGTTTTCGCCTAATCGCGAAAAAATGTCGATGTAGTCCAATTTTTTCGGGAACTGCAGTTTAACAAAGATTAGAATGAAAAGCGCTGCAATTAAAGACATTTTACGAACAATAATATATTTCCTTCTTATTTCAAGCTTTCGATTCAATCGCGAATCATCTTCAGGAGAAGTTTCTAACGAATTTTGGGAATGCGAGGTGTTATGTACATCCTATATGTAACCTATATACCAAAGTGAGCAATCTTACATTAAATTAATTCAAAATGAAAAATTCTGTAGAAGAAGCATGATCGTTCGGGGGTGGAACTTGTTCATCAATAAAAATAGATTTTAAGAGCTTTCAGTCATATTGTCTGCAAGAAGATATTAGTTTGAAATTTTCATCAATTATATTATGACCAATTTCCAGAAAAGTGATAAAAAATTTGAAAGTCAGGAAAGTCAAGATGTCTCAACGTAAGGGAATTTCGTTCAGAACAGGACAGAGAACTACTCACTCTAGGGGTAACATGTCTAGTACCCGTCCACCAACTAAAAAACTTCCTGTGTGAAGACTAGTAGTACTGGAATGCCATAAATAGGCTTCGACTGTAGGCTAAGTAGTGCCGCACTATCTCTGATTATGACTCCCGAAAAAATAAAACAATAAAAAATGATGGTGCTTTTCCTATTGTTTCACTAAAAACGTGAAAAAGGTGAAAACCACCACCATTTTTTCTTGCTTTATTTTTTTCGCCCGTCATTTTCAGGGACGGTACGACAATACTTAGCCTATAGTTTAAGCTAATGTACAGTGCGAGTTTTCACACAGGAAGTTTTTTAGGGCCAAGTGGACGGCTATTAGAATGGTGGACGGGCACTAGACACGTTACCCTAATAGCAAAATTTTTTATCAGTGTCTGGAAGCCGGTCATAATATACCTAACGGATGAAGATTTCATACAAATATCTTCGAGCAAACAATATCTTATGACAATTTGAACTGGCTCTAGTAGTGCATCCATGAGAAGTACGATGAACTAGAGAGCACTCTGAGAGCGGATTCCTCCGCCAAGCAAGGCAACGGTACCGAAAAATACAAATTGGTCCTGAAACAAGGATGTTCTTTGTATAACACCAAAATCTAGTAATTTATGCCTTTTTATAGTATTACCAGTTTCTGTAATTTTCGTGGCAGTCCGTTCATAACTCTTTGTTAACAAACATTATGGCAAATATAAGTCAAACACACAAATGGAACAACCGATCATCACCAAAATATCATAATTTATGTCTTTTTGCATTAATAACACGTCCTGCAAACTTCATAGATCCATTCATAACTTTTTAAGTTATTGTGCTAACAATAATAAAATCAAACACAGCAACAAACATACGAACGAATGAACAGACCATCACAAAAGTTAGATCATTTACTCTTCGTATTATGCCTAGCAACTCATGTCAATTTCATGAAAATCCCTCCATAACTTTTTAATTTTGGACACTACAGAAAAATAGGCAGACAGACACACAAATTGATGAACGAATTTTCACTAAAAGTTAATCATCAGTTACTTTTGCCATGCCTAACATTCCCAGTAAATTTCGTCAGGATCTGCTCCAAACTTTCTGTGTAGTCTTGGAGACAGACAAATAAACCGACAGAGCGACGGACAAACGGACAAACACGACAAAAACATAGCCTCCTTGGCGGAGGTAATAAAGAAGGGTCATCACAACTTCCCCGCTGTCATGTTCGACAGCGCTTGCTATCTAATTTAGTTATGAATTTCCTTTATAAAATGAGCCCTGAGTAGAATCGATGGTAGCTACGTAAGACACAAACTTGCTAAAATTTCAAGTTCCCACTTGATGCCTTTCAATAGAGGTACAGGACTATCCAGGAACATAGGATAACACGGTCTTCCTAAGAAGGATTGGTCTTGTTGTGATACAATATCTTTTGGTAGACGTTCTTTCTTTGTGGATCTCATGCAACTGGTTTTGACTCAATTGCAGAGCCAATATCTATAAGGAATTTTCCAGCAATTTTACTAGGGTTCTTGATTTTGACACGCGGAAAAGGGGCGTTGCTGTGCTTGTGTCCTTGGAATTAATAGCAAGAGCGACGATTGGCATCTTAAACGCTTTATTTAGGAATTTCGAACAGAACAGGCAAACAATTTCACTTTCGAAAATCACAGTTACATATCGGTCCTTACAGTCCACAGTAGGACACTGACAATGATCATTTTTGATGTTGTTTGGATTTGACAGCCACTAATGTCCTTGACATTGTCAACTAAAAATTTGACAATTAAGGTGTCCTGCATCTTCCCCAGCAACATCACAGCCATGAACGCCAATAGTGCAAATGTCAAAGCAAACTATATTGGGTTGGCAACTACATACTGTAAGTTCTTGCTGGTTTCGACAATCTATAATGTTAAAAGAGCGATGAAAACTTAATATCCAACCTAAATTAATTTTTGCTAGTTTAGTTTCATTATTATTACCGTATTAGATGCTTAAGCCTCCCTAGACATAACTATGGTGATTCAAGAGGGGGAAAGGAAGGGATATGTAGTATGTCGAAGGAAATGTGGAACCCAAGCACGAAGCATTGGAACAAGAAGTCGGGAAAGAATAGGAAGAACAGATGAGAGTAAGATCAGTAGGAGCACGAAATCAGGAAGGAAGCAAAGTGGGCACGAGAGCCAGACGTCCCGAAGGCCTAGCTAATGGTTAAGGTAACCTACACAAACCCCTGGGGGCGCTGCTCTCCATAACATTCGATGGGCGAACCTAACTAACCTAACCCTATGGCCTAGCTTAATAAAATAAGCGGAAATTTGACCCATTGCTATGTATATTCTGTCAGCAGTTCCCAACCTGAGGTGCTCGCACCTACTGGGGCTGTGAGATGACTCTCTAGGGCAGTGTTTCCCATTGGGGTGCATATGGAGGGCTTAGAGCCAGAAGTGGCTATGTCCATTTTTGTCGAAATCGGGTTCCATTCACAAAGTGGGTGCCCGTGAGGCATATTTTAGTGTCACGGGTGTCTATGCCATATATTTTCATGCCAAATCTCTTCCCAATGAAGAGATATGGCAGAGACACCCGTGACAGTAAAAATATGCCTCATGATCACCCTTTTGGTGAGGGGAACTCGATTTCACCAGAAAAGGACATAGCCACTTCTGGCTCTAAGCCCTCGAATTATGAACGGACCCCCTACTGGTTCATGACGTTTGAAGCTTTTGTGGCAATATTGTATGGTTGTAAAAAATTACAGAATATATCGAAGATATAAGAGGAAAATACAAGTTTAAATAGCTTATCATGATATTTTATATCAATTTATTGCAACTAAAAAACTTAGCTTATTCTTTTTCAAAATTTACAAGAATAGCGCATGCTAACCATCATTCAAAGCAAACAGTCATTTAGGGTGAGTCAACATCAATTCAAGAGAGTTGAAGGAGAAAACTCCTTGCATGTGAATAACGGGCTGAGCTGGGATGTCACGTGACTGTGACATGAGTAACTATATGTTTGGTGGCTGTTGTTATGCCTCTGCCGTTCTGTATTGACTGAAAATCAATAGCCTGGAAACCACTGACATCTACAATACTCTTTCAGTACGGAATATACTAAGTTAATACCATTTTAATGGCGGAGGATCCGTGTGTTTCAGAGCGATTTCGCAGGGGGTCCGTAGAAAACTGATCTTTTGGAACCACAGTTCTAGGGAGTACACAAATTTGAAGCAAAATTTATCTTATCAGATAATTTAATTGTGTAGGGGGAATGCGAAAAGTTATTGAAGTTTTCTAGGGGTGCCAGGCTGAGAAAAGGTTTGGAACCACTGTTCTATGCCATGGTTATTCTGGACGTCTAAAGAAGAATTCTTGATCGACTCGAAAGAATACAGGTATTTTCTTATTCTTCAAAGCTATAGCTAAGTTTGCAGCATGTAGCACGCTGCTCCTTGGATATTGAGGTTCTCCTTAATGTTACTTTATTTGTGCGCTTAACCCATTATTGTGAGACCCTTTACACAAGGCTACACTAAGCAAATGTAAAAAATATGGAACGTGATGGATGACATCAGTTTTATCATAAAATTAAACTAAAATGTACTATAACACGCACGACTCAAAGGAACAGTGCCCCGATAATATGCCAGGATTGCTTGGAGAAAGTACCTCGCGACAGAGGCCACACGGCGCTGTTTCGAACACAAACTTCAAACTGAAAATCATTTCGTGCCTGAGTTAGACACTACATGTCCTAGGAGTAGCACTATATTTGTACTATTCACAATAATTGTCGACACTAGATGCTAAAGTATTAACTTAGTGATATGGTTACTTTTGATGGTACCTAGTGGTACAAATTTTAAAAACGTTAAGGACTGCTGCAAATTTGACACTTTCGAATCACACAGCAAGCGTGGCAAGCTTCTTGTTTATCCGAAGCAAAACTATTCCCTGATGTACCTACTCGCGAGAGAAACTAGTCGCTTCCCTCAGTATTGCAACTTTTCGAGCTTGGATTTTCATCGGCCTATCGATGACTCTGGTCTCAGAGGTGAAGGGTAAAGTGAACCTGACGGCACGAACTAACTGGGAGATCTACTCGCACTGGTTCGTGCTACAGATATAATGCCCACAGGTCCCAGAGGAGAGCACGGCGGCAGTCGACCAACGGCTAGATCTATGAAATTAGAGACGGAAGACTCACGCGACAACTACGATCACCTACCCAATGCTCAGACAATTGTTCCCATTTCTGGTGAGGGTCAGTACCTCAACTTAGCATCTGAACACCAGAAATGAAAAGTTAGTCAGCCAACCAAGCAGTGCAAGAACTCACCTGTCCGGCAGACAGTTTCGATCGCCAGTATTAGGAGTCTGACATCCTAACATCTTGCCACTAGCTGTGGGCAGAGCAAAAGTTGTTCGGTGTTATTTTCTGCTTGTCAGCATTCGGGATGTATTTCCTTCGTGGCCATTTTACTTCCTTCCATTATCATACTCTTACGGCTGTTTCTTTCCTCTGTTCTTCCTCTGCTTTCAACAATTTCTGTTCCCATGCTCGTTGATCCTGTGTGGGAACACCCCTGTGCATGGGTTCTACGATTCTATCGACATGCTGGCAGTACAGTATGCACCTTTTTTTTCCTCTTTACGATCGATCGCCTTTGTCGTGGAAACGGAGACCTGGAGTACTCAGTATAATAATAAGCTGCTCATTAGCTGCTCGATCTAGAGTTTACTATGTTGAAAGTGTCTAATACATGTATGCTAAGTAACAAGACGAGTCGCAGGAAATGTTTTTTTCATGCATTTACAGTGTATTATGAAAATAACAAGCGAATAACTGACATTAATTCTAGTCGATGGTAAATTCCCCATTTTTAACGTTCTCCTTTTGTTTTTAGTAGGTAACTCGTTGATGTCGCTAAGTTCAAATTCAGCTGGATTTCTATTAGAGACTTTGTTCACAAACGTTTCCTCCTGATCTTCGTATAATTTTTTTTTTACTGTGGAGCATCTCGCAGCGAACAAAAAAGAAAAAAAAACACTTGGTTCAAGGACCGGTATACATGGCGGGCAGGATATAACCAACAACAGCCTAACTTCATATATTACCACACTAGTCTTGTAGTTTGATCATGAAGAAACACAGCGCGTCTCCTGCGCCTTTACTTCTACAGATTTTCATTCCCACATTGCAGCAGTTCTCATAGATCTGCATTACTGCAGATAGATCTGACTATTTTTTTTTAAGCCGACGACGGAAACTACAGTCACAGAGAAAATAATATGAGGCACTCTGTTAAAAAAAGTTCAGAAAAATTAGCTTAAATGTACTTTACTAATGATAGAACATAACACACTAAAGTATCGTATTAGTATGACAACATCTAATACTTAGTATGGCCTCTTTTCGATGTTATCGCAGCTTTTATGTCTTTTGGCACGCTACAGACTAAATTAGCACAAGTAGCTTCATCAGCTTTCAGCCATTCCTTGTGGAGTTTGGCTGCTAACCGCTCTTTTGAAGAACACTGATGCATGCTAACTTTTTTCTCTGAACGTGTCCACAGATGCTCGACAGAATTAAATCGGGAGACTGAGGGGGCCAAGCCATTGCATTCACATGTTCTGTCTGAAACCAAGCCCTCGATACTCTTCATGTGGGACAGTGGGTTGTGTTTGTATGAAGATAACATCATCAAGTATGTCATCATTGAATATTTCTTCAATGAGCTGCTGCACACTGTCCAACATACTGGTGTACGTTGCTGAATTCATTCTGCCCTCACATGTGGACTGCATTCCAGTCCCTGACGACGCCATGCAGCCCCAAACCATAACGCCGCTTCCTCCAATTTCACCGTTAGTACAGCGCATTGTGGGTAGTAAGCTCATCCAAGTCGTCGACGCCCATTATAACATCGCCAGGTGTTCCAAAATCTAGTTATAAAAGAGGATGTTCAGTGTAATGTTCGCCTAACCAAATCTTCAAATTTGTAAAAATATTTGGAGAGTGGCAGTGCACATTTAGTTTAGACATTCACCTCAAAGTCGCTTTAGTTAATCTGACGAAATCACTTGCGCCCAATCATCACCAGAGCTCAATGTTCATGTGCTTTTGCAAACAAAAGCCTTTTCATCCTCTAGGAATCAGGCAGCAACGGCTCTTTCCTAGCTTTGCATCCTATGAAACCAAATTCTGCCAGTCCTGGTCTCCTTGTACGAGAAGAGATTTCTTTTCCAGTTGCTTTTTTAAACTCAGCATTCACATTTGAAGTCATTCATCTCCTGCCTGCCAACGATGCCCTTTTCATCAGTCTGTCTTCTCTTGATGTCGATTCACAGGCCAAATACGCTTTGGCCTGGTTTGAACGGCTACTGATTGAATTAGTCTCCCTGTACATATTGATAGCCTTTGGGTACCATTCCTTGACAACTTCATTTTATTTATTTTTTAGCAATTTCATTTTGAGAATGACCACTTTCAAGCATTGCAACAATTTCAGCCTTTTCATCTCAAAAATTTGCTTTTTTTGGTGAAATATCCTTTTGAACAGATGAGGTAAACAATAAAAAACAATAATAACTGAGGTTGCGTATGAGAAGAGAGGTACTAAATATGGAGAATTTGCTCAGACAACTGACACGCGATTTACTGCCGTGACTGAATTAACAAGTTTAAACAGCAATATAGTAAAAACTTGCCTAACTTTTTCTTCATATTTTAGTTCTTAAGCGAGACGGAAGGGAAGCAAAATAAATTCAAATATTTATACATCTAAAAACAAACTTTTCATGGGGTGCCTCATAATTTTGTATATGGCTGTGTTAGGTAGAAGCGCAGAGCTATATATTGCTTCTAATCAGCGGGAATTAATTCCCTATCAGTCTGTAAATGAAACAAAAGGCAGCTGTACCAACGGGACTGCACATAATTTTCTGTAAAGAATAGAGACTTATTGAAACGTATTTACGAATTCATGAACCGGCGACGTCAATTACTGATTCCTGTTATTAGTCGCTACAAAATTAATGAGTTGTGCATTTGTAATTAGCGCCTTGGACAGATGGACAACTAAGTTTCTGAAAAAGAATATAGAAATCGGTGGTGCATAGGGTATACATTTCAGACTGTAAAGGCGTATTTAAATGTGAGACATCTATAATGTTTTGATGGAATGAAATTTCCGGCATACAAGGCGATACTTTACTTATTGACTAGAGTTGTATTATTTTACGGTTAGAATTATTAATAAAATTTAATAGCCTGGAATGAAGCTAAGAAAATATGAATACAGCTCATTTTATTCGTACGTTTGGTTCTGTCAACTCCCGTTTTTACTACATGACAATTTCACGGTACCTTTTGACGTCACATGTGCAGTCACAAAGAAATTGTAAAACGTTAATAGGAGAAAAATTAAGTTGCATTGCGTGGCCTGACATCGACGAACAAAACTGGCGAAGGGCAGGTGTATACTCACGTAAAAATTACACCCCGCACAATGTTACAGCAGAATAGGTTGCAGTGGGGAAGGCTTCGGCTCGCGCATTGCTATACCACTGAGAATATATAAAAAAACAGCCGTTTCTTGCATAACGCAATTGCAAGTTCAATTTGACGAGGGGCCGGTCAGCTGCCACGTCAGTCATGGTAGCGTAATGATGCTACCAACATTTACTATGTAACGGGACGATGTGCGAACTGCACATTCGGGCATCAAGTTGAGCGTACGAATGTACAGTGTGGCTCCGGCCATATAGGGTTCACTCCATTGACAAAATCATAAACCACCAAGAATGACATGGATTGTCCTCAAGTAATAAAACTACTGTTAGTTTTTACAAAAACTATTCCTTCGTTGAGACGTTAAGTTAATTACTCTAACTGTATTATAATTCTGCTTGTCCCTCCGTTAGTACGACTGGGACGCTTTAATCAGTATTAGATAGGGGAAAATTGGGGCTTCCTCGAGGTATCCTAGATACGACCTCGGAAAGGATCAATTAGAGGTACCAAGTTCACATTTAAGCTGCTACTGCTCGCAGGTCATAGGTAGAAGAGCCTGGTTTGGAATATTTTTCACCCTTCGTATGCTTGATACTGGTCCGAGCGCATCATAATTAAGGAATAATGCGTTTGTTTTCTCGAATTTTTACAGGTTCTTTTAGTATTAGTGGAAAATTCAGATGAAACTGGTTTGAGAAATTGAAAAGCATTGTTTTTGTTCCGTGAAATTCCACAGGTTTCTGGTAGTTGAAATGAAACTATAAATTAACAATATTTTTTTGTATATTAGGCATTTATTTTTGAGCATCTAAGATGCCACTAAGGTAGCTACAAGTTCAAATTACTTCTTAATTTATGGTTTCGTCGCCTGAAGTTTCAAGATGGTTACAGAAGCAATTGTCTGAAAATGGTCCAACTGGTATCTTGTATTGCGTGCCAGGTCTTCTGCTGCGTTTTAGGACGCTTATATCGTACTCAGTGTATAGTGTCGGACAGATGTGATAGTTGATTTTTCGATGAATAACACCGTTTTCTGATTTTAATTGAAAACGAAGTTATCGATCAAGAGGTCAATAATCATTGATATATTTCTGGCTATAAACCGAGAGTAATAATGTATGAGCTTTGCATCCTCTTTGGAATTAGCCCCTTGTGGTTTTTATTAAATTCCCTGGCAAATGTTTAACACAAGCATCAATTGCGTTCAATGGAACGCATGAGGAATTGTAGGTATAAAAAGTTAACTCTCCACATCCCCACCCCCAAAAAGAAATAAATTTGATCACATATTGCATAGCGCTGATGGTTGGATAATATACGCCATACGTCGGCAGCAGCGAGTGAAACTTCAAGGAGTAACGAACTGGACGCCGGTCTCACTTGGGGTTCCACAAGATAGCGTGCTTGGCCTGCTCCTGTTCATAATTTTCTTTTGTGATTTTGACCTAAACATCCGCAACAAAATCAGTAAATTTGCAGACGAGACAATAAACTGTCATCGTTCCATATCGGCCAGCGATAAGATCGAGCTTGATTAGACCTTTAACCGCCTTTTGAAATGGACTGCTACGTGGTGAATGAGCTTCAGTATCTACATATATGTTGTAATGCACATGGGGCCGAAGAATGTCTCAGCTCTACCGGAAATAAATGGGACAATATTAGATGCTGTTACCCTACATCTGACTTGGAAATAACTATCACAACCGAACTAAAACAATCAGCAAGTCAACAAAGGATTAAATGGAAAGCCGAGTACTGGGATTCTTTACCACAAATTTTGAATACAAATCTAAGGACATAATAATTCCTTTCTACAAAAAAATACTGCGCCGGGACTTATCGTTTGCTGTTCAGTTCTGGCCACAACGTCAGTGTAAAGAAGTGGATAAACTGTAAAGGATCCAAAGCAAAGCCACAAAATTGATACCTGAACTGCGAAACGTGCCATACGAGCGTCGCCAGGAAGTCGGACTTATCTTCCTCGAACAAAGACTACTCAGGAGACATTATTGAAACATCCAGATACTTGAATGGCTTCAACGATGTGGCTTCAACAGGACGTTTTGATAGGGACAATGATGGTTGCTTCCAAAGCAACGCCAAAACCTCAAAATCAGGGTCAAAGAATTACTCTAGCCTGCATTTTTTTGTCCATACTTCATAGTGAATTTGGAATAAACTACCCTGCGAAATTGTGGGAGAAAAGACAGTCAATGCGTTCAAAAAATATTGCATTCACAAACATTGGGAGCAATACCCTCCACAGCTACGAACTCCTCCTCCAGGGTCAACTCGTAGCGGTCAAATCTTTACGGATCATGCTAGTTTATTATCTATCTTTAACAGCCCCAACTAACTTAACATCCCAGCGCCCGGCGGATCTGCTGCAATTAATTAGGATTGTACGATCAATTTCTTGATTGATTTTTTTACAACTTCTTTTGCTTCCTCAGATATTTAAACGATTTTGACACAACGGCACTAGCTTATAGAGGGCTGGAGCCTGAGTGTGGCTGCTCTTGGAAATTGGCCTGTCGGTCCGAAAGTAATCGATCCTTTAAGGGGGAGACTAAAATATTGTCAGAATATTTTGCTTCTATTCGATTTGAAATTTACCTGCTGAATAGCTACTGCTATAAAGAAAAAAAAATGCAGAGAGCCAATATTTTTTTGCTGACGCGGCAGTTCTATTGCATGCACCAAAGCTTAACTACATCGAGCAGCGAGGCCTCATTTGGTAGCATTAATGGATCATGAAAATTGGAAACCAGAGTTAAAGCCGCAGTGTTTTGGTCATTAGCGACTTTTTGTGTTTTGTTGGTAAATTTGCTGCGGTTAGGAAAGAATTGCGACCATTACGGGTAGCCAATGGCATTGTGCTCCTCCCTGGCAAATGATGCTGCAATTCATGATGCTGGTATTCAATTCATGAATTTCCACCAGCGTTGAAGTCCCGAAAACAATTTCGAATTTGCAACAAGCTGAAAGATAATATTGGTCCACTTTAGGCTTTTTCATAATTTTTTTATTATAGACGATTGTTCCTCGTCCGTTGTACAAAACTTACTACTGCTTTGTGACCTCCATGTAAAGATTGCAGATGTGCACAGCGTAGAGTAACTGTTCTAATTCTGAGCATATTTGGAAAGCTCTTCGTAACCTAACTGGTGACCCTTGCTACGGTATATTGAGCAGCTTATGGCGGGCTGCACGCCAACGCAACTGGTTGCATGTAATTAGTTGCATGCAACATGAAACTTAAACTGCATGCAATCATTCAATGCACGTACATAGAAACGCGCACACTGAGTTGCGTGAAACTATAGTTGCATGCAGCAATAGTATCTGAAACTCAGTGTATGCGTTTCTATGTATTTGCATTGAATGGTTGCATGCAACTTAGGTTTCACGTAGTACAGAACTAATTGCATGCAAGCAGTTGCGTTGGTGTGTGGCCCGCCTAAGCCTCCGTTCACAGAGGAATAATTAAGAAGGGGCATATGATATTTATCGATAGAAACGTGGAACCCAGGTACGACGGTGTGATACTCGCTAAGCAAATTGACTTGATGTCAAGTCAATTTGCAACTGTTTTTGCTGAAGACGTAGCTGTATTTTATAGGACGCAACAAACTGCTGCGCGGTGTACGCTGCGAATGGTCAACGGAACACTATAAGGTGCGCACATGGTTGTGAACATCAGTTGTTACGTAGTTCAGCTATGGGTGCGAA
This sequence comes from Parhyale hawaiensis, assembly GCA_001587735.2. Classification (NCBI taxonomy): domain Eukaryota; kingdom Metazoa; phylum Arthropoda; class Malacostraca; order Amphipoda; family Hyalidae; genus Parhyale; species Parhyale hawaiensis. The sequence goes on along the minus strand of LQNS02278143.1, from coordinate 3,785,818 downwards.
CCTTGCTTTAGCAGTCCAGCTAGTTCTTTGTAATTAATACAGAGAGAGAAAGAGAGGCAAGTAATATGCTCGTCTGGAAACAGAAGGCTTGCACGTGCGAGAACAATAAACAGCGCAAGCAGAGGACGAACAAACAAACAAAAAATCGACAATCTGTAGCAGTAGAAAACGAAGTTGGCCAGAAAAATGTCCTGGAGCCTGATTAAGGTTAAAGTAACTTAGAGGATTGTCTAGAGCGTGGCTCCCCACCACTTGAGATGGAAGAACTAACGATATGACCCATTCTGACGCCTTTTCGAATTAGCGGGCAAATTTATCTTTTCAGTTCACCTCCTGGTAAATATTGTACATGATCCACTCTCAGTTGAATTCTTCGCTTGGTAACATGTTTGGAAATTTATCGTTTGAAAATTTAACGATACTGCATACCTTTCCTACTTAAATATCAAAGAATTTGTTGACTATTAATCGTAAAGGGGACTGTAAATCGAATTATTCACAGAACAAATATATAACATTGGAACATGCTACGTTGACGGTCTTGATATACAGGCCTCCAGGGTAGTTCGCACTTCGCAGGGTTCGCTGGACATGGCACCAGCCTGGGTTAACGTTAACCAGTCAACAGATTACGTTGAAAATTACATGATTTGTATAATTCATTGATCAACATTGCCAAACGTTTCATCAACATCCATAAATAGCTTAGAAATAATAAAACAATTCAACTTGATATTATTTCAGCTTAGTGACAGAATATTGCTTTCATAAATGGCGGTAGGGAATGGGTGATATGACTCATTCACTGATGATTCATATGACACTGATGTGCTACCAGTGCTATGAGGCTGTATTGCTCCTGGCAAATGGGACTCCTATTTAATTCGCCGCGTGATGAATTCATTACCTATTAAATATACAATATAGGCTGGTATAGGTAAAGTCACTCCGCAAGTTGACGATATCGCCTACCCAGTTACACTGCTGGAGACGACAACATTATTGATATGAATTATCATCTTAAATAAAACCGGTTATTTCTACTATTATAGTAACTTCATGACCGCATAATGAAGATGTTCTGGACGCTAATTAGAGTTCAGATTTTCAGTTCTTTTTGATCCAAATGGAAATCCCAGTTTCTATCCTACATAGATTCGTAGACGAGTTTCTTGCGCATTCGGAAAAAAATCGTCATTTTATCTTTATCTTATGAAGCAAAAAGTAAACTATTTTTCCGTCTAGCGGTTAAGACAGATGAGGAGATGGTGCTGTAGTGCCCGAGTGAAATTGGCTGCAACCCTCTCAGAGGACGCAGGATAGAGGGCCATAGGGTTAGATTAGTTAAGGTTCGCTGATTCCATGTTGAGGTCGAGCACCGCCTCCAAGGGGACCCCGTTGGGTACTTTAGCGGTTAGCAAGGAATTCAGGACGTCTCTCTTTCGTGCCCACCTTGCTTCTTCCCGATTTCATACTCCTACTGGTATTACTTTCGTCTGTTGTTCCTCTTCTTTCCTGATTTACTGTTCCCATGCACGTCGATTCTGTGTGGGAACACGTACGTGTGTGGGTTCCACGTGACTATCGACATACTATATGTCCCTTCCTTTCCTCTCTTAGAAAAGCTCAGTACTTATTTAGAGAGGCTTAAACTATCTCATACTACTACTAATTGGCTGCACTCGCATCTATTGATAGTTAAATCTGTAAAGCGCAGCACCCAAACTAATGCAGGTAAATCCCCTAATTCGACTGAACATATCTTGCTGATACCACTAATTCGTTCAAAATTTGATACCGTAGCTCCTAAATTGAACACTGATCTCTCAAATTATTTGTATCGAAAATGTAGTGCTTCTCTCATACAGAGACTATATTCTTTGCTTCATGCTTTACAGATAACAAGAATTAATGTATAATGTAAGATAGGTGGAGTTCAAGATGTAGAATAATGGTTTGCTGAAGTAATTTGCAGTAGGCTATACCTCAGTATTTTTTTATGTACGTTCGTTTTCGTTCTGCGCGCTCGTGAGAGAAACTTTGATAACTTGTGATGGCCAACTTATTGGTTCGTAACTTGTGATAGTTCCATAATTTGTTCTTTTTGTCAGAGCGTACTCGAACAAATTAGGGGATATACCTGTATAATAATTTAAAGATAAATACTCTCAGCATGTGGAAATTGCTACAGTGATACTACAGAGTCTTTTCTAAAACGAACTAATCACTTCCCAAAGGCTAGACCCGCTAGAGCAAACGTTACTTGTTGCTTAACGGTCACTTTCCTAGAAAATTTGACCTGCTACGGTACCTAACTTGCTGCATTGACCGCCAGCAGCAAGGTGCTTCCAAAATAACCCCAAATGCAGCAAGGAGAGGTGCAAGGTAACCTACTCCATTCAACCCTCTCCTAATTTCGTCCCTCCAGAACATTGGTCCGACTGAGGCGCAGCCCCACTTAGGTGGTAACGTGGGCCGGAGCCTGCAGCACTTACCTGCAGGACTTAAATGCCTCAACCTACTTCCTCCATGCGGTCAAAGAGGGTGGTACTCAAGTTCCACCCTCGTGGAGACAACTCAGCAACAACAACAACTAGGTACAGTGTGACGGATTCGAACCCACGTAGGTATCCAAAAGTCCAGGGTTAGGTGCTTATTCTGGCCTTACCGTCTTATCAAGTACTACTCATCTCACTTTGTTGTTTGCACTCGCAGAAATAATCCTTGGGTCAAGACACAACACACGACTAGCGGTCAGCAGGCTCCCGGCCAGAAATTGCTTTATTTAACTTGGAAGCAAAGGCAATATCTCAACTGACTTAAGTTCCGAGTGGTGGCTGATGGGCCCTTTATGTTCTTCTCATCTCACACCCACGCAGGGGGTGACCTGCGGGTACAAGCTGTCGGATAAACTGCTGGAAGTTCCCTGCACTTATTGCAGCCCACTGTACCGTAGTATAGAAGCGTGGCTGTATTGCGAAGGACGTGCTGACTCATGTGTGTGTCTGTAGGCCAACGTCTATAAATTCCAATTGATTAGTTGGTTGTGAGCGAACAGCGACGTGAAGAATTTGTGGTCTGGCCGGGTAGAACAGGCGGCAAACTCTACATTCGCTGTGTACGTTTGTGTACGAGCGTCGGTGTACGCGCGGGCAGCGTTCACGTTCGGCTGCTGTGCATGCTCGCTGTATCGCAGATTACGTTAGGTTAAGTTTGGTAAGGCTATGTTTGGTAAGGTTAGGTTAGGTAACGTTAGGTTAAGTTAGGTAGAGTTTGATTAGGTAAGGTAATGTTAGGTTAGATAATGTTAGGTTAGGCTAGGTAACGTTAGGTTAGGTTACGTTAGGTAAGTTAATGTTAGGTTGCATTAGGTAAGGTAAGGTTTGGTTTGGTAGTGTTTTCTGGTGGTTATTGCGCGTCAAGAAAGCTTACTTGAATGCACGAATGGCGAGTTTGCCGCGAGTGCGGCCGGGTAATAGCGTATGCTCTAGCGAACTACGCGTGTTCGGACAGATTGTAGTGCAATAACTCATCTTCCAGGAGAGGATAGTGCTATCTAAGCAATAACTACAGCTTTCACCATTCCATAGAAATACATTCAGGAATTTTTGGGAACAGCACGGAAATTTGTGGCCTAAGTCTAGTCATTCTGGATATTCGCTACAGCCTCTGCCGCTCTGCCGTGAATTAATATGACAGCATATACAGTGGGTCGCCGGCAGTCTTAATTCTTCACCGCTGCCTTACCTCCCTCAAGTCAGTAATAGTGTATCCTGTTCGGGCTTTACATGTTCAGACGGACTTCAGTTGGTCATTGGGGCTGATTGGACCAGTAAGAGACAGAGAGCTTGACCTGTCTATTGGAAGTTTCAGCTGTTTGACTGCCTAGTGAACTAGTTACTGACGCCCAGTTTTAGTAACGACTCTGTTACCAACTCCGGCATTATTACGCAACATGGTGTTCAGCTTGTAATTGTTGCAATGCGTGCAAGGGTAATTAGTAACTTAGCCCACTTGGATTTGACCTGACATAACAAAAATAAGCTACAATTCAAATATTCCTTTAGTTCTTCAAAAGCTCTCACTCACACAAGAATTCCTTAGACTTTACGCGGCTGCCGTGCTGCTCAGATTAGCCCTCAAACCAACACAAAAAATTAAATTATGGTGGTATAAGATAATTTACGTTGAAAATTATTTCCAGGCACTCGATATTTGCGCTCTTGATTCGACGCTTGGTTCTGTCGCAGGCGATGATACTGTTGCATTTTAACTCACTTTCGCACCATTTAGAATTAACTATATCAGGTATAGCACAAATATATAAAGTGGCGTTATGGGGTGAATTTAACCCAGTTGGTGGGAGTAAAGACATGAGGGAAATTACAGCAAAATGATCTATGCTGGTATCAACGCATTATGCGATAGCCCTAGTTCTACACGCAGCATACTTTCGTTCTTTGCAAAAAAGAAAAAACAAGCTTAAGACCACCTCAGCAAAATAAGCTCCTAAAAAAAATTAAGTAGCTTTACAGCCTGTGATGGACGCACTTGACCAAGGCGTCCTCAAGTACAGGCCTGGGTCAGGGTCTGGAAAGTGGCCCGATCTCGTACAGCCCTGGACAGACTGCGAGACGCAACCTGATATTTTTGGAGCCTATTCTACAGTATATAACTATTTCGGACACATCAGGTTGGGAAACTTTGTTTCAGCTACGTACCGGATACAAACTATGTTTTCTATCAAGATAGGCAATGACCAAAATATCAAAAATGTCTGGTTGGGTCTAATAATTTGTCCATGGGCTGTACCGACCAGCCCAACTTGGTGATGTACCGACACAGGCCTGTACCGGTACTGTAGGAGGCCTTGGCTTGACTACAGTAACTGTTATGGATAATTTACCTACCTACGCCAAAGAGGTTATGTTTTTGTCGTGTTTATCTGTTCGGCTATTTGTCTATCAGTCAGTGTGTCACCAAAATAACTCAAAGAGTTATGAAGGGATCTTTATGAAATTTACAAGGATTGTTTGGCATATTAAATGTGACAGATGATGATTTTTTGGTGGAAATCCGTTGACCGGTGTATTTGTTTTTTGTCGGCCTATTTTTTTCTTAATGACATAACTCAAAAAGTTATGGACGGATTTTCATGAAATTTACATGAGTTGTTAGGTTTATTGCGAAGAGTAAATGACGAACATTTGATGATCTGTTTGTTTGTTTGTTTGTCGCTATGTTTGATTTTATGCTTGATAACACAATAACTCAAAAATTTCTCACTGGATATTTATGAAATTAAGAGGAGTTGTTACTAATGTTAAAAGTCATAGATGATCATATTTTGGTGCGGATCGGTTGGTCCATTTGTGTGTTTGATTTATAGGATCTTCAAGAAAATTACAGAAACTGTTGATACTGTCAAAAGGCACAAATGATTACAGTTGGTAGTGACACGAGGAAAATCATGGCTTCAGAGCCAACTTACATTTTTGTTACCACTGTCTTACTTGGCAAAGGTATGCGCTCTCAGGGTGCTCTAGTTGCATTAGTATTTATCACCCGTGAACTAAGTGAGAGAGGTGATGATGTTTTCGTTGAAGATTTTAGTATATATAAATATGTCCACCCAAAAAGTGGTAGGAATTGAGCAATATTCACTATTTTTTGCAGGGAGTCTGGTGGGTTATCCTCGATGTGACCCATGCCAGAAAACTTGGATAAGCTGGCCTTCAAAAATGACGGCGACGAAATTGGCCGTCCACCCAAAAACAGGAGTTGAGCTATGTTCATAATTTTTAGCAGGGAGTCTGGTGGGTTGTCCCTGCTCCCACCGCGGGTGATGGTCTTACGCCACGAGGCGTTGTAGTTACCTGCGCCAAGCAGACTATGTTTTCGTCTGGTTAGTCTGTCTGTCCTTCTGTCGGTCTGTTATTCTCTCCGTCTGTCTGGTTTCAGAGCCGATTTGAATTTTTCGTTACGGCTGCCTTGCTTGGCGGAGGTATGCACTCTCAGAGTGCGAGTGCTCTAGTATTATATTGTACTTGGCATGACTACTACACCTACGTTTACCCGACGGTTCTCAATTCGAAAACCTTACATAAACATCCGATATTACCCCATGAAGACATCGGATATATGCCAGTGATTTTTTAATAAGGTTGTTAAGGTACAGTATTTACAGGTGACTTACGTGTCTTGTGAATTTCTCCTCACATCCTAATCTCGAAAAAATTGGGCAAAACAGTGTCGGTTCCTGATGTTTAGAGGGTGAAAACCATTGTTTTACGAATAGGTTACTCTCACTTCAGAATCGTCGAAGATATAAGTCGCAGCATTAGTTCTATGCGCACAACTCTTTCTAAATTCGAAGCTACAGGAAGTAGTAATGACATGAAGATAATTGGCAGTCCAAGGACCACTACCAAGTGCAAGTTGCAGTCTCGCGAAATTTAAAACAAAAAAATAACTACTACTACTACTACTACTAGATAAAAAGTAGGACCAAAATAGTTGTCCGTAACAATTGTTAAAAGTATACTCCCGACCATTGAATAGAAAACCGAACGTTCCGGACAATCTTTCCATCAGCGGATAGAATTCTGAAAAACAATATTACAAAAATAATTCTAACAAAGTCAGTCAGAAATTTCTTTTACTAAATTATTTGATGGCTTTCCAACATTCATGGGTCTTACTCGGAATTTAGTAAAAAAAGATGCTAGAGTTGGCTGTATGAAATTCTTTCTTCGTTTTCGACGGTATAATTATAATATAAACAGATGGATGGGCTTGGCATGGGCTCATCTCTGGGCCCAACGTTTGCGTATGTATTTATGTGCTCCCATGAGCAGAATTGGTAGAACGATTGTCCAGAGAATTTTAAGCCTGTGTCCCACAAGCGATATTGATGACACTTTTGTACTTTTTAAGGATGAATCCCACGCAGACCTTTTCCTTGAATATTTGAACTCTCGTCATTGTAACATTAGTTTTACTAAAGAAAATGAATAAAAAACCGGTTGCCTTTTCTCGTTTCCTGTGTGCAATGAATAGGCAATACATTTCAATGTTCTGTATACCGCAAGAATACATTTTCAGGATTAGGTACTAGCTTTTTCAGTTTTTGTTCGCATAATTTTAAACTGAACGGTATCCGCACTCTTAATGCTAGGGCATACAATATGTGTTCGAACGATCAACTGTTACACTAGGAATTGTAGTTTTTACACTGCTTCTGGATTAAGAATGGGTTCCCTATCTCGCTTATATTATGTTTTTGGCCAAAGTATATGAAGCTCCCCCCGTAGTCCAGTCGTGTCATCACCATTGATTAGATTAGATTAGATAGGCGGCAGTAGACGAACCAAAAGGCCCATTCCCAAAGAGACACCGGGACTAACACCCCGGCTTCTTTGAGCTATTGCCATTATGTTAGTAGGATATNTAATTCGAGCAGCGGCTTCACGATGACTGGAGCCATTTCCCGTAGTACACGGGGAGTAAGATTATCTGGGCCAGTAGATTTGTACACATTTAGGTGGGTGAGTTCTTGAAGGATCTCGATATTGAACTGGTTTTTATCGGGCATCAATCTATGAAAATGAAGGATGATGTGCAATCTCTTATCTGTAATTTTTTTCCACAACTGAAGGTACAAATAATTCTAGTCAATAATTTCACCATTGGTTCTCTGCTTCGTTACAAAGGTAAGCTGCCTCAGGCAATGCGAGCGTCCCTTGTGTACCAATTTCGTTGTTCACGTTGTGAATCACGGTACGTGGGCTCTACCTGCCGTACCCATATGACCAGGGTCGCTGAGCATGCGGGACGTAGTTTTAAGACCGGTGTTCCCCTTTGTTCTCATTCCCAATCCTCTGTAAGAACACGTGCCGAACAGTGCAGTGTTCCAATTTCTATAGAGAATTTTAAGATCCTAGCAACTTCTTCATACATGTTTGACCTTCGAATTTTGGAGTCCCTCTATATTTTCAAATTAAACCGCACCTAAGTGATACTCATAGCGCGTTTCCTCTTGGCATAGCTAAAACATAGCACAGTTAGCATTTTTTTTCTTGTTTTATCGATCCTCTTTCTCCTAAGTAGAAGTACAAATTAAGTATAAGTATAGGCTTTAGATAGTTTTAGTTAGGTTTGCAGTACTGTTTTTTCCAAATAATTTTTTTTTTTAATATTGTTTTTCAAAATTTTATCTGGTGATGATGAACATATTGTCCGACACGTTCGGTTTCTTATTCACTGGTTGGTAGTAAACTTGTAACAAATGTTACGGACAACTATTATGGTCTTATTTTTTATTTTGAGGCTTCGCAGCGTCAATGGTGAATAAGATTTTAGACTACTGCTGCCACTACTACTTTTACAAAAAATGAAACATTCTAACTAAATTGCATTTACAAGTGCGTAAGCTGTGACTCAACGAGTTTGAGGATGTCTGAGCGATTATAAGAATTTTTTTTTTTTTTTGTTCAGGTACTCGTAGCTAATCAGCGAGCTACGTTAAGCTTTAAATATTGCGTTAACTTTTTCTTATCCGAATAAAAACGGAGCGGAAAGTCCAATAGTTTTCCGTTACTCCTACCTTTGCTAATTTGATACTTCAATTAACTTTGTTTTTGAAAAGTACTAATAGTATTATCAAGCAGTAACAATTTAATCTCATGCCTAGTTTTACATAGCCATGAAAGTAAAATTCTCCACGTATGGTAGGTACATCACCTCTATGAGCGTGCGTATGTAGCGGGCTGGTAAACACATCAGCTATAATTATATTGTAGGTAACAGGAAACAATAATTATTTAATATTCTCATCGAAAGCTTCCATTACTACGGTAACTAGAAAAAAAATCATTGATGCCAAAGTAAATTTTCAAGGTTTGTCTCAAACTTTGCAAATGCCAGTACGTGCGGATGAATTATATTTTATTTTATACTCTAACCATGTTGTGAAGGCAGTCAAGGCGTCAAATTCCTCTACAGCGTTGCCAATTCTATGGGTATTTCTGAAGTTTTGTTCGGTCATATCTTAGCCCCATCTACTACCTGTGTATAGAGAAATCTCAGAAATACCTATAGAATTGACAACGCTGTAGAGGAATTTGACCACGTCCCAACTGTCTTAATCTTTATATAATAAAACGTTCCGTGTTTTTATTTATTTAGTGTCCGCTCATAAGGAAATAGGCGAAAAATAGGCCAGGTTACAGATTCTGTAATTACATAGAAATCGATGACCAGGTTGCAGAAGATGACGAAAGCTGATCCTTATCCCTTACTATCTGAAAACACTTCTTGCTTGAAGCACTTCTTAAAATCGAAACAATATTTACGCAGCTTCTGCAGTCTAATTTTATAACTTTTTTCTCTCAGGTCACGACGTATTAATTCGGCAGATGGTCAACGAAGCGCTCTGGAGGTGACGATTTTTCACGGGCAGTAGACAATTATTTCTTCTAGCTTACTGTCTTTCTTATTTGACGAAGCAGTTTTCTCTTCATAGGCCAAGATTTCAGCGCTCCAAATAAAACAGATATTTGAGTACGAAAGACGTTATTAACGGTATCATTGCAATGGAGCGCTCACATTGTATATAAGCTGACCTGACTGGAGTTGCATTCAAGCTTATTGGAGTGCTTTACTCAAGATTTTACTTCTGCCTATCGATCTAGAAAACCAAAGAATGATAGCACGACAAAGGATCAATGAAGAAAATGAAAAAGTCAGTCAGAGAAGATTCCGCACCGGCCTATAGGTATTAGGCAAACATATAGATTATTGCGTGAATTTTTTCAGGCACGGGTCCACTGGTAATTGGTAAAAAGGTAAGAGTATAGTTTAGTTTAAATCTTTAGATACGGCACGACATGTCAGGAGAGCGAAAGAACCTATGGGGAAGCTTAGGAAGGAGAGTGGGTAGGTAGAAATATTTGCTTTTAACAACGATGTTGCAACTTATATATACTGTCTTCTTTTACAGAGCTTACTCCAAGGTGTACAGTACAATGAAAATGTGTAGTATGAATATGTAACGTCGGTATCAGTATAGCTTCGCGAAAAGAAAATTACGAGAAAAATGTGCTTCCCAAGTATATCAAAGTTAATTTATTTTTCATGCAGAAGTGTCTATTGAAAATAAATAGAAACTAATAGCTTGGCTGTAAGCCGCCAAGAACTAATTATGCTGGCACTGAAATACACGTGTATTTATGATGTGTGTGATGCACAAAGTAATTGTTAAGAGCACATTTCACTCAAGTACGTAAATTTACATGAAATTCACACGGGAAGCAAAGTTTATTTTGGAATATATTTGCTCATGTATGAAGCAAATACGTCACGAGTATAAACATATCACACGGAGTGTACAGTCTTGGGAATGACCTATTGACGCTTTGCTTTCAAGAGGACCGTTTCGTCACGCTTATAGTAGTGTTGTACCTACGAAAAACTATATTTAATGCAGATTGTAGTGGGTACGAAAATAGTACCTACTTGTAAAGGAGAGAATACATGCATAACATCAACGCTAATAGTATTACCTTGCAGAAAGCATACATCTATTCTTAGAATAGATTCTGTAAAGCCACACTGGAAGTCCATTTCAATGTGAACTGAAAGCCTCTCAGAGGTGAGACAGCAAAATAAATTTCATAAAATGTGAGAGAAACCAAATAACTTCCCCTTAGCACAAGAGACTTTTCCAAAGTAGTTACTGCCTGCGTTTTTCGATAGTTATCGGGCGCATTTTTTCCGTTCAAAGTTTGTATCAAATGGATGCGAGAAATTTAGGGTAAGTTATTCTTGTTCTCTTCCACGAGTTTTTGGAAAACTAGGGCAAGAAATAAAAATTGGATATTCAAAAAATTTTATAAACACATCGCTGTACCCGCCAACAAAATATCTGACCGCCGAAATATAACTACAAAAAAGTTTTTCCTCTGTAAACGGAACCACGCTGAAGGATTCGTTTATTCCTGAAGTGTTGCGACATAGGATTGCAAGATACTTCGAAATATATCCGTGGACATTAATCTCATGTTTAATAAGTTTATCATTACGCTTATACAGAGGTAATAGAGAAAATATATAGAAAAGCCTATTAAACGCGAGGATATATTATAATCAAAGTATATTTTTAATGGAAGCATAATTTACGTAATCTATTCTGAAAAACATCATGAACATTAGTGTCTTAGATATTTGGGAGACAGATGGTGAATAAACAGAGGTAATTTTAACTCAAGAGACGTGCGAAACAAATATCAGGATCTGGAATGACATGAACCTGCTTATTATGATTGACAGTGTAATACATTTCTCTGAAACAAATATCGAAACCGAAGTGGTGATTTTGAAGTGCTTACTTGAACAAAATGATCAGAATCTAACGCCAAGAACGTGGTTTTGCTTGTAGCAATTGAAAGTGTATTAAATTCTTCTGAAACAAATGTCGAAAAAGAAGTGGGACTATATTAAATCAGCTTACGTAAAAAAATCATCAGGAGCAAGCATCCATCAAGATCTTCAGAGAGGGATCAGGGACTGACTTCAGTCCTGCAAAATGCTGCTGTGGAGTTCAACGTTCTTTCTGCTCACCATGAAAATCCTCTTAGCAGGAGGTAAGCATTCATACTTGTTTCTCTATAATATAGGAACCATAGAGTTATGGCCGTGGGAGAACCAGACGAGCATACGAGTAAGATGTCTCGCATTGTCGACCTAAAAGCTTGGACCACTGGTTGGATGTTTATCCACAATGTTAATAACATTCTGATAATGCACTGATGATTCTTCTTGAATGAGGTCCAAATGGTGTTAGTCCGATAGTCACCCCTGTGACTATCGGAGGGCTAGTATCGAGTTATCCCCATGCTGGTTTGGCTAGCACTTTCAGTAAGCAGGTATGCGTCCAGTAAGTTTTAAACTTCACAACTTCTATACTGTGGTATTTCGAATGTGATGTAACTTTTGTTGAACAACTTGGCACCTCGGACAGTGAAGCTGTAAGAATACTCTATGGTTATTGCATGGCCACCATTTCTGATCGCAATTCGCGCTTCTCGAATGCGACCAATAAAGTCTTCGTATCTGGCAAGCATCTGCACTGGTCTGCATCATTCTTGAGGTTTAGAGTTTCTCAAATGTTTCTATCTCGCTCCTGCATTCTGAATTCAGAAATATAGGCAACTTTGCCCGATCAGGTCAGGTTTATATTCTATTTCAAGTTTAAGAAAATAAATTATAGTAAATAACGTGTTTTCTGATGAGATTTACGTTGACTAAATTTCAATCTTTTTATTAAATTTATAAAGGGATTATAGACAGCGTGAATATTTTCTTTCAACAAAGATATGAAATATCGTTAAGTAACGGCCAAAATGGCATTACCGTAGGCAGGGAAAATGAGTTACCAGTTATTCTATGTATCTGTTGTAAGCAACTTGCTAGGCAACCTCCATAATCGAGAATACAAACGTGCTATTAATTAGCTCCTGAAAAACTCCCGAGATCTAGATGCATGCATGTCCATTAAAATGCATTCACTTGGTTGGGATTTAAACTAAATTCCGAAAAACCGCAGTGATTTAAGTGAAGAGCTATGAGAGCGTTTTCTTAAGGATATTCGAGTAATATATGTAGTAGAGGTACCGGGAGGCCGTTGTAAGTGAATATGCTTGCTGGCTACTGCTGGTGCCTCAAAAGGGATGCTCCAAATGTCCAGCGCAGACAAGAAACTCTGCGAAAGCTAATTTTATCGTAATAGTTTTGTCCCTTTCTTATTTATCCAAACACATGACACTATGAATTTACTTACTGCTTTCATTTTTCATCTTGAAGTTCACATGAACTCTAGTTGTTTACTATATTAGGCATAGGTTGCATGCTGTCCATTATTTATGCAGTATCTGAAAAATTTAAATATTAATATTCCGTCATTTGTTTTTTAAAACTGAAATAGCAAAAAAATCTGGCCTGATTGAATAAAACGAAAAACGAGTTATATTGCAAAACTCAGCATGCAAAATGAATATATAAGATCTGCTGAGAGCCATTAAACCTCTAAAATAAATTTAAATGCAGCCCAGTGTAGTAATTCCTTTTAGAATCTTACAAATGAACAATTATGATCGTAGAGCGCTCGAATCTCCGATAAATTGAGTACATTAATTTTAAAGGGGAGCAAATATTTCGTGGCAGTTTAAGTCCTGTATGCCTCTAATTTTAGCAGTGAATTATCCCTCGATAGCCTCGAGGCGCTCTAGGTATTTTCGCTTACTAGGCATCCAAAGATGTGAACAGTATTCTATCTTCGGTAGTACGAGTTGTTTCCATAAGGTGAGTATTAACTGTTCATGAAGAAAAGTTCGAAACATCAATCCGTTCCATTACTTACTTCTTGTAACAACTCTAGACACCAGATGCTCATAAGTGGCATTATCTCCCATTCTCACCCCAAGGTCTCTTAAAAAAAAGCTTGCGATTTCGCTCTCATCACTCATTGTGTGGGATGTCGATTCAATAAGAGCGTAGTTTTCCTGTATGGTAACAGTTCGAATTTTGTTTTGTTGAAGGTCATATTGTTGTTCGATGACCAGCGAAGGATGTTACATAAATTTAATTGCGCGCTCCGTATGTCTACCACTGACTGTTCCGCTGCTAATATTCGTATGTCATCACAAACGAGGTGGGAATGGCAAACTTGCATTGAGGCTTCATGTCATTTATCATGATAAGGAAGAGCATTGGGCCAACCACAGTACCTTCTGGAACTCCACTGAGTACCGGCTGTCGTTTGGATACTTTCTTATTTATAATTACACATGGTACGGTTTGTCGGGAATGCTTCAATCTACCGAAGACATTTCTCACGGATACCTGCTTAAGGGAGTTTAAGTAAGTGTATTCCGCGGTCAGCTTTATATATGCCTTTGCAATATCTAACATCATGAAGTCCACATTTACACCTTGGTACAGTGAGTCTAGAATGGAATCATAATGCTCAAGCAGCTGACAAAGTGGTACATAGGCTAGGGCGAAAGCCATGATGATTTGGCCCACGCAGTTATTGCTCTCTAAATGATGTACTAAGTGATTCCTAGACACCCTTTCAAGCGTCTTCACTTCATCCAGTAGCTTTTTACGGATACCAGTCTTTAGGTATCTGGATCCATACTACTTCCAGCTGTGCGAATATGTGTAATAATTGCATGTTTGTAGGTTTTGTAAGTGCAATTACTCCTTTATCCATTTATTTCCGCCATACACTACAGAGCATAGAGGGTAAAAGACGCTTAGCTTTCACATCTTAATGATTTTGGCAGGCACGTCATCTGGTCCCGCTGCTCTATAGCGACTAAGATCATCTATGGCTAGTTCCATGCTGAGTTTTGTGAATTCAAAGTTCAGTAAGTTGTCTTAACGGTTTGTGGAATTAGGGGATTTCAGATTTTGTCACTTTTTAATATCGATGACTTTTTAATATCGATGACTTAGTATTTCGCTCATATCCCAAACTTCATCAACAATAGACCCTGTATGGCTTACAAGTGACCCGATGTTCTATTTTACCCGAAAGTAATGAGAGGCAAAAATCTTGCAAGACTCTCTCAGGGTATAGATTACGGTGTCTTATAAGTAAGGCATTAATTTTATTCAAATGATATGTATTATAGGCTACACCATATATTGACGGTCCATTTAAATTGGGGTCTTTTCCAAGTAAATCATAAGCTTATTTATAAAATTGTCCAAGTTTTTAAAATGACCTGCATGGAGACTTCAAAGGAGAATCAACAAAATTTTAGTAGTAAAAGATATTAATTTATGAATAAAATAAATTAGGAATGGACATTTGTCAAAACAGACCACCATCGACTAATGATAATCGACTTTGAAGATGCTACAAGTGATAGAAAAATAACCAAAACCTCCAGCAATAAAGTAATTTTCAAATAAGAAATACATGCAAGTCCAGTACGTATTATCTACCTTATATGAAATAAACTTAAATTGTCACCATTCGACAAGCGGAGTGAAAAGCGCAACGGCGAAGGGCGGAGGCCCGAAAGTGTATTCAAACGGAGGCGGTATCATTCGAAGGTAAATAGCCCGGCAAATGTGCTTAATATAAAAAAAAATGATTACTTAATGCTGCTTCTATTGCGATAACACACTGAAATTATTCCCATTTCTCCTAATAATCGATCAGGAGTATTATGCCCTGATACAATCAAACAAATGGTACACTTTTACCCGCAATTACTAGGGTATGAAGTTGATAAGGCTGTAAAATCTGGAACTTATCTGCATTGTTATTCATTCTGATGTTGAATCCATTATCAAATTTGGAAGGCAGTTTTTCCGTAACGTGAAGGTAGATACTGTCTTTCAAAATAAAGAAATCACGCAGCTAAGAAAAACTAAAGATGCTTTGTGTAGACTATGGTATTTATGATGTCATATTATTATATATACGTAGCTAAGAAGTATTTACCACTGTACATCATCAGTGACTAATGACAATTTATAGCACAGTAAAACCAATACACGAGCTATGTCTACGAAAAGTTTAATTTTTCACTAAAAAGCTCATACATAGTCCACGCAATGTATGTTGATATGCTGTAAATTTTTTCCGTTCGACGAATTAACAACCCGAATTATTATAGGTGAAGAACTCTCCATGTTAGAAGCCAAAAAAAAAAAAGAAAAAAAAATCATTTCTTGACATGGGTGAATGTGGATGCTGAACTTCATATTGAGCAGATTATTAATTGAGTTTAATCTAATTAGTTCATTGAGACAGAAGCGAATTTAATAGACCCGTTTTCTTATGTACTTCACGTAACACATGACACTCTATATATGTAGTTATTGCCAATACAGCTCTATTGTCACGTCTAAAAACTAGTACGTGAAATCAAGAGCATTAATCAATTCTTTCTCTTCTGTGGATTAAAGTGTATATCACATGACGCACCTACTGACATTGTGCGGGCTTACTTCATTACAATAAAAAGGGGAATGAATAATCGCTCAACTGACACTTTACAACAAATCAATTAAAAGAATGCAATAACACTCAAAGACTTATGTAATATGGTACAGTTTACATTACTAATAGTACTGTCAAGCCAAAACAGTTTTCTGCGAAACCCAAATGTGTAATAAAAATCATAGCCAGAATAGGTACTTCGGCTTAAATCGTCATATTTCTTGTAATTTTATTTACGCAAGTTCTGAATTCTATTCCGGCTTAACAACCATTGCTGAGCGCAACAATGCCAAATAAAATGTTTAAGGTAATACATTTAAAAAGTTTGGAAGGAGCTGTCAAGCGGCATGTTAGGACTCACTTGCAAAAAAAAAACCTGACAGAAATATGGCCAGTGGAGTGTCAAGAACTGGAGTAGTCTACGTGTACATTGCTTAGATTGGCGATGGCATGCTTTAAGCTGCTGCATTCACAATGATGGAAGCGCATTTTATTATTCATATGCGCTATGTGATTTTAGCGTTGTTATAAATAAACCTTTCACTCAACGACTCAAACTGTGATTTGATTGCCGTTTCATCATTTCGCTTTCGCTTTCTAAACACTTCAAAGCGTCAAATGAGAACCATGGCAGTAGATGTCAGGTTTTGCACGAGAAACTTGCAGAGCTTCAACTATCTCTTTGTTATAAGTGTCTTATCGTATAAAGGTAAAATCATCCTTGACTACACCCTCGACTGAGAAACCCCACACGCACTGGTCCGTGCGGCAGATATGGGCCAACTAGCCCAGAACCATGTAGTACGTCTTTCGCGCACCCTGCGGACAATACTTTTCTCGTCGTACTCTTATGGCGCGGCTACTGCAGGTGTTCCATTGGTATTTAAGTAGCCAAGTTGGTGTCGGGAATATACTTTTATCGGCGTAGCTACGCAAGGAGCGGCCAAAGAATACCCGATTGGTGTTTTGCACAAAATTTGTATGGTGGGCTTAGAAATGGATTTTTCATTGAAATTCACGCGCGTGGCCTGCGCGTTATCAGGCCGCCCCCATTGTCCGGCCACCGGACGCCTCTTTGTTTGTATGAGCCGGCTGTGGGTTTGGGGCTCCGGGTAGCCCCTGAGTTGGAGGAAATGCCACT
>LQNS02278143.1:3711723-3736827 GCA_001587735.2 Parhyale hawaiensis | reverse complement strand
TTTTCCGGAGAGCCACCGCAGGCCCCGGGTAACTCTCGGGAATTGTGGCCTCTTTGCCTAATTCCTACCGTTTACTACTGATTGCGCGTCAAATACGCGGGTAACACGACCGAAATTTTTAATAGGGTACCCACAGCAATACTGCAAAACATTGTCAAGGTTAGTCAACGTGTTTATTTCAGCGCTGGTTTCGGAGAACACCCCTTGCCGTCTTCATTTTTTATTTCATAATTGAGAGAACACAACTCGAACATAAAGTTCGCAACGGTTGACAAGGTTCACAGTCAAATTTGCAGTCTCGTCAGTTATCAAAAAACGCATCACAAGAAGTGCCTTTTGCGCAATCAAAAATCTGCTGTCTTTCTTGTTCACGGCAACTGGAGGAATGAAGGAGCGAAGGTAAAAATTAGGCTACGCTCTCTCTTGACTTTTTCGGACATCTAATAAACATTCCAAGAGTTCCTAGCCATTTCCTTAACTGCTTCTTAGCTGCCGCTCGCACGAGCCTCCGTCTAACAAAAAGAACATCTCAAGAATCCTATGAAAAACTAGAGCTTTTGACTAACTTCTTTGAGGGGGAAGCCAAGAAGTAACGGCGCTTTCTTGGATATTCATATTAGGTTATACTTCATTGAGACTCATGAAATATGCAGTGCGAGATAGAGCTCGTCAAATCTGAGGGAAATATTCTCGGGGGAAATTAAGAGATGCGCCGAGAGCTCTTTGGGGTATTTCGCATGTTTGAGTAAACTATTGCCGCGCCCATTCTCAGCAGATATTCCGGCCCATTTTTCCCCAGATTATTCTCAGGCCACTGCAACTAGTTCTTCTGAATACTAAGCAGTCCCTAGGGGGCGCCGGTCACGGCTTGGAGCTTGTGCACTGTTTGGGTAAATGCCATGGACTCTATCAACTGTAACAGCCACTAGTTGGCCGTGTGCCCCAGTTATGTTAAATTCAGTTGATTACACCTGAACTCCTCTAAGTGAAACTCCCTCGAAGAGATAATATTTCTGGCGTAGAGACCACCGAAGGTGAGACAATCCTGTAAGTGACCGTATGAAGCGTCGTCTATCCACTATCTGGAAATGCGGCAAGAGCCGATGCTATGGTGTGTGGCCACAGCTGAATGGCAGATGCAGAAAACAGTAATCGGCTAAACCATTTACGGCAATCTAGTGTGTGTCTTTAGTGACTTCTATCCAGTTTTTGCTACCATTATTTTTGTCATATATCGGTCACCGTTTTCGACTTGGCAAAGTTACAACAAAGTGTTTAGAGTTGAGAATCTAAAAAAAATTTCCAACAATTATCGTTCTCATTTACGTTTGAGAGCGCTGCATTTCAGCCATCTTTATTGCTTGTATTCGCAGCGTACGTACAATTTATTCTGCAACACGTGATGGAGTAGCTAAGGGGAATAGGCTAGTTAATTTTTATTGGTGTTAACAACACGTTGCATATGGTGCGTGAAACTATAGAACATTAGCATGACGGAAGGTTCACAGACTGTTGTGCCGATAAAATATCTTTCTCGGGGTTGTTACATCTACCAGGGATGTTTTTCTCTGTGTGATGTTTTGGTAGAGTGTACTTTGCGTTTGAAAATCTCACATACACAATTGGAGAAGGCGAGCGATTATGATTTTTACAGAGTAAGTGGGGTCTGCTCGTTAAATTTCATGGTCGAAGTTCACTTCGGATAAAGTCAGCAGCCTAAAAAATCCTAAACTCAGAACATTTCACGTTCGTGGAACAGAAATTCTGCAACCATAACTTCGGTTTAATTAAGGCCTTTCATTATCGTACTAAACATGAGATCTGTACCAATTTAATCTGACTCGAAATTAAATGAAACATTGAAACTCGAGCATTTGACAGTGTGCTAGAAAAAACTGCAGCGTTGTTGATTCAGGAACAGGGTGGAGAGCAGCAGGCATCTGTATCAATGCCGTCATTAAAATTCTCGCACAGACCCCATGTTGCGGTGACGAAAATACTATGCATGCCCATAATATAACCCGATTAGGACCTACTAAAATGTTAGCTTCTCGTAGGAATAGCATTAGTTGGAATTTCGTTTAAGGAAGGACTGTGGTACCTGTAGGGTTCCTAGGAAGCATCATTATTCATACATTTTATAACTGTCTGGTAGCTAAGCTCCGTGATTTTTTTAAAGATTGGTATAGAAGTTTCAACAGAGGTGTGTACATCATTGTCTTCAAATTCAGAGCGAGCAGAAAGTTAAAATAAGGAGAAATGATGTGCGATAGATTTCTGAAGTTCCGTGCATAAAAATTTTATGTAATTCAAGACTAATATGATTGAGAAATCCTGATGTATATATACAGTTGTATTTATCTTCCGAACAAGCCTATTTTTCATATCTAATTCTAATAATGTACTTGGTATAATTCAAGATACAAAATTTTGCTGTACTTCACAGTTTTATAATAAAACTTAGTGCAAGAATTATTGACAAGACGTCTTTTAATGTCTAGCTTTTTTTTTTTCGTTTTTATGTATTGCTATAGTAAAATGGCTCTGTGTTCCCGGGAAAGAAAAAGAAGAACAGATGAAAGTAAGATCAGTAGCAGTATGAGGGATTGGAAGGAAGGAAAATGAGCAGATACTTACAGATGGACGGAACGACAAGCATTTAAAAAATGTAGATATTCGATTAAGCTTTAGCTAGGGCTGCGAAACATTCTACTTTCCTTACCCACTCTAACTCTTTTTCTACGCGTACTATTCCTCTCTTGTGTTCATCACTCTATTCCCAATTGGTTTTCCCAAACGCTGTATCTCTCTGTAATCGGATTCCTCATTTTTGTGGACATGCTGCATTTCCCTTCGATTTCCTTTTTTTGTAATACTATGCAGTATTTACCTAACGGCTTGGAATAACTATTATGATAATACCCTACTGTAAGTGCAGCACCCTTCAATTACATTACATATTTCAGAGCATAAATCGCCACGTGTTCCAGTACTGATTTCGGAAAACTTAGTTAAATTTCTACTATTTTTGCCACGTGAGCTCAGCAGCTCGGCTCACGCGTAGGCAGCGAGCCTCAGCTGAACTTCTTTTCATGCCCAGTTCCTCAGTCCCATCGTCCTCTTCTATTTGCACCGGATGTGTCTTCTGTGTAGCCGGCACATCGCCTGAGCTATTTGCCCTGCAGGTTACATCGCCGGCAGCCATGCACGGCTGAATCAATAGGAGATAAAATCTGCGACAGTCAATGGCGTCTCTATATTTAATAAAGAACTTGCGACACAACGTTATAGGATTCCAGGTAGCATCACGCGGCCACCACTCCTACGTCTAAAGGTTCTATACCGATAAGGATATGAAACTTGCCCTATTACCTGCACTAATTAGGTAATGATGTAATTAGGCAAATAAGGAAAACGGGGAAAAGTACTGTTTGGTCGTAAACTGTTGAGATCTTAAATCCCATTCCACGAATCTTGAGATTACTACTGAATAACATTTGGCAATTAAACTTCATTATAATTTACCACCATTGCACATGAAAAATCAAGTTTAGGAATGCGATGCTAACATAAGTAATTTTATAGTGAAAAGAAGTTTTGGAGAGAAATGTTTACGAAGAGTTTGGAATAATATTTATTTGCAAAGAGTCGTCGTTATGATTGTAAAATACTTTTCTAAAGATCCAAATCCCATAGAAAATTGCTGGAATCATAAGAAAAACTTTCTGGGAAAATAACAGTTGAATCTCCAAGCTCACGATACATCTGGGACTACAATGGGACGCTCTGAATCATTAACATTTCAAATTCTTATCTGAAAGTTTGCCTAACAGCCCGACTCATAAAAATCACAAACTCACTGTGAACATAGGTGACGGAATAGTGAGGCACTATATCTCCATTTCTTCAAACACGTTACATAGAACTTATTTTTTCTTCCAATCTAAATCTATTTCGAAAGGTTTTGCCGTTGCTATATGTTGGGGGCTATAAACGAGTAATGAGAAGATCTAAACACAACGAAACTCAAACAAATGTTTACGTCATGGCAAAACTAAATGTTTAGGATTACCATGAGATTGATAGATGACAAAAGAGAACACACATTTATTTTTTTGCGTTGACGCGTACTTTGGAGGGTGCCAGTTATCTTCTTGTTTACTACTTTCTACTTGTCATTAGATTTCTTCTTACTCATACTAATTTCATTATTTTTTCAATATAGAGTATTTGAAGATTCTAAATATACCAATTGAATATCTCTACACACCATTCAAGGTTTTAAACAGAACCTTTCTTTGTGAGACTAAATGATGAAATAAAAGATGCACGGACACGTATTACTAACGTGGCTCGATTAAGTTTTCCGATTCACGCCCGTAAAAATTTCTGAAAAAGGAAGTTCATAAAAGCAGAGCAGTCGAGGCCGGAGGTGACGACACGGAATGTAGAAAACGTGATTGCGACTCCTGGGTGTCATGTCCATGTATATGAAGTCACACAAGATATGGTGCATATAGTATAGTAGTAGTATAAGATAGGTTTAGAATCCCTAATTAAGTACTAAGCTTTTCTAAAAGAGGAAAATGAAGTGACATATAGTCTATCGATACTTGATAGATACGTGGAACCCATGCATGAAGGTGTTCCGACACAATATCAACGCGCATGGGAACAACAAGTTGAGAAAGAAGAGGAAGAGCAGACAAAAGTAATGGCAGAAGGAGTATGAAATCAGAAGGAATCAAAGTGGGCTCAAAAAACGAACGTCCGGAAGGCCTAGCTAATGGCTAAGGTAACCTACAGGGTTCCCTGGAAGCGCTGCTCCCCATAACATAGGACGGGCGAAACTAAACTAACCCTATGGCCCATGGCCCATCCTATGCCCACTGATGGGGGATTTTTAGATAATGATATTTGACGACTGCCGGGTATAAATTTTTCTCCACTTCCTTTTTCTCCCCCACCAAGTCTCCCTTTCCCTTCCTTGCGACCCTAAATTACTGCAAGTGACTGCACAAGCTTCCTGCTGGCCACCCTGCAACTTCCACCGCTGCTCTCCGGCTACCTGAAAATTCTCTTCCAGGAGCTTTACGAATTGCTCATGTACCGCCTCATCTTTCATCTTCCCAGCCCTCAGCTTTCGTTTGTCTCCACATTTTCTCCGTGATCTTAATCGTAGTTGATGTTCGCACTATACAACTGGACGATGCCGAGATGCGCATCTCTCCCTTGCTCTGGCCTTGCAGTCTACCAAACTCAAGCCATTGATCGGAAGCATCTGCACCATATCGATCTGCATCTCAACACTCCACTGACACAAGTCACTACCTTATTTCGATTTTTTTTGAAGAACGTATTCAAAGTGCTTCGACCAGGATTCTTTTCGAACTCTAAAATAGCCCCCTGGTTCACATTTCCAATTCCACACGGTCCCGTTACTTTCTCAAATCAAAGACATTAGAGGTAATGAGGCTATGATGAAACGCAGTAGCTAACTACCTTGCCAGGGAGGTCTGCTGCTGTGCTGCTTTCCCAAAATTCTGCAGATTGGATGCAATTGTCAGTACGAAACTTGAAGTTGATGAAGTCATTAATATGATAACCCGATACTCAGCAAATACTTGAGGAAAACAAGTATAATAACAGCAACGTAAGGTTCTGCTCATACCATGCCATAGAGTCGCACTGAGCAAACTGACAGGTCCAGCTGACACGAGCTCCTTTGATGTTCTGGTCTCGTGTTGCTCTGGGGGTCACATGGCGGGGTCACACGGTGGTGGTCCTTAGGTTTTGGTTATCGAGGAAAAAGCTGTATCGAGACCGGCATTTTAGCCTTTCGATTCACAATTTTCACCAGTAGGTTATGACCGAGCAAGTGGACTGATCATTTGCAAACTACTGGTAAAAATCTCACTCACTAATATTTTTCTCACTTCTGTGAACGGATAAATCATGTCTACATCCGTAGTACTCGTTACTTCGAATTATTATCACGGCAGTCCTCCGATATTGCAGTTATTTTGCAACACAGTAAAAATACATAATCACGTATCCCCTAATCTCAATACTTGAGTCTTTAAACTACACTAGGATAAATTGAATTTTGTTTGATACTTCGGAATTAACTGGGTAATTTCTATGGGACAATACCTACCGGATTGAGACACTATTGTTCAACATACGCGGCAGTTCGAATAGTAGTAGCAGTTTTTACTAGCGCTTCAGTGGCACACTGCCTATATCGCGCCGAACTATTCCTGTGTTTAACCACAGGCTCGTGCGCCGACTAGGGCGCGTTTTAAATTGTCAATGATTTTTGTCTCGGCTTTTCTGCCGGTAGGTCTCAGATTGGTCAGTGCGCTACTGACAGGAAAAAGGCGCAAGTTGAGCATCTCCAACCTCCGGGCGCGGCTGAACGCTGTCGCTCAGTTACGCCGCACAGGGGAAGGAAACGAAATACAAGAAAGTAGAAGTCCAGCGGGAATAGGCGGGCCACCTCGATCGGCAGACCACCTCGCGAAACAGAAGGGGAAGTATTGAGAGCCTACCTAACTTTACAAAACTAAAATACTCCGCATCTGCATTGCGTGTATATCACTAAAACCATTGCTTTTCACCATAACATAATCAAACAACTAGCTTACATTGTATAAAAATGCATCAGATTTGGTCGAAGCACTGCAAATAAGAGATTTTTTTGCCACTGTAACTGCTTAAATTTACCATGAAGAGGTCAAGGAACATCTGCCATAATTTCGTAGCTTATGAAACACGTGATATATACATAAATATTATTATTACGTTGTCGTTCCTGTAGTAGGTCCTTCCCAGGTTCCCTCTCTTACGAGTAAGTCCAACCGTGTAGAAAAACATCGTGGCCTGAGTCATGAGTGCACTGCCTACTAATATTCATTATTAATCTGCTTGTCCCTTCGTTAGTTATTTACTTAGTATGACCGATGCGCTTTCATCAGTATTAGAGAGGAGGAAAATTAGGGCATACCTGAGGTAATATCCATACCACCTGGTAAGTGATCAATAGGAGAATGAGTCAAATTCAAATTTAAACTGCTACTACTCGCAGGTCTTAGGTAGAAGATTCGCTGTCTGACTTGGAACATTATTCAGCCTTCGCATGCATGAACGGGTCTGAGGGCATCGTAATTGAAGAACAATTCTTTTGTTCTGTAAAATTTCCTCATGCTCCAACAGTAACACGATGATAGGGGTCTGTACTATCACTGAGAACATTGCTTTTTGTTCAGTGGAATTTCTACAGGTTCCAGATAGTCAGTCTGTATTATGGCTAATTACCTCCGCCAAGGAGGTTATGTTTTTGTCGTGTTTGTCTGGCTGTCTGCCTCTTTGTCTATCACCAATATAACTCAAAAAGCTACAAACCAATCTTTACGAAATTTACAGGGATTGTTAAGCAAGTTAACAGTAACAGATGATCAACTTTAGGTGGAAATCCGTCCATCCATTTGTTTGCCTATTCTTTCTTAGTGCCGTAACTGAAAACGTTACTGACGGATCTTCATGAAATTTACATGAGTCGTTATGCTTATTACGAAGAGTAAATGATCAATTTTTTGTGATGATCTGTTTGTTCGTTCATTTGTCGCTCTGTTTTATTTTATACTTGTTTGCACAATAACTCAAGAAGTTTAAAACAAATTTTACAGAAATGTACAGAAGTTGTTACTATGTTAAAAGCTATAGATGATCAAATCTTAACAAAAAGTGTCGACACACAAAATGTTAACGTTTCGGGATTATATTCCCACCTTCAGAACTATAAACAAGGACACATTATAAATCTCTAAAACTAGGAATTTATTTCAGAAAGCTAACTAGGAGAGAGATACTATCGTGGGAAAGTGTAAAAGGTAAACGACCGGAGTAAGTTAGAAACGGTCCCAATGTCAGTGCTTGCGCAGCCGAGACGGCTAAGGAACTTCGGTGGCGGAAGGGATGTACAGTCGGGGGAAAAAATGTTGGTTATGGATTGTACTGAGGGGAACGACTGAAGTCATTATGTTGAGGCTGGGATTAGTTTTATGAATATAAAAAATTCTAAAGTTGTGAGCTCTATTGAATGTGAGAAGTCGATAATGGAGTAGTCTTTCCTGCTAATAGGATGGTTATTTTGTTCTGCATGAAGACGGGGAGCGGAATGTGCAGGTTTGGCAAGTGGTAAACTTGTTCTACTGGATATACCTAGATACTGGTCAATGCGGGCTTTGAAATGCTGCCCGATGCTGCCCACATACGAAGCTTGGCAACTTCTGCAACAGTACCTGTAAACAACACCGGACAGCAAAGGTTTGGGGGTTTGTCCTTTAATTTAAAATAGGATCCTATGGTAAACGTGCTTTTAACAGAAAACCTAAAAATTATATGCTGGTAAGCTTCAGAGGGAAACGTTTCAGAGTTAACTGTAGCGACGGTAGCTGTGCTATTGAACGGGAGAGAGTAGAAAAAATCTGATATATGACCAGTAGGTTTAGTAATTCCCGGGTCGAATAGTTTGTCTAGAAACAGCTTGCAATAGTGGTCCAAAAGGTGGTGGGGATAGCCGTTGTTCTTGAAGATAGTTGGAAGAAAGTCTACTTCGTTTGAAAATGCTAGGTAAGAAGAAGACAAGTGATATGCCCTAAACAGTAAATTTTGATTGCCACGCCTCAAATTTCTGTTATCATTGGGTTTAGAATTTTGCTTGCCTATATTCAAACCTAGTTATTGTAGACATTTTTTAAGCTTTGAGAATCTAGTCACCAGATTGATCAAAAAATTAATACCAATTTAAGTGATACAACAAAGTTTGCTCTATATGAAAAACATACCGATCCTTTCAAACTCACTCTCAGACTCATAGATATAAAATCCATAAATTCCTGAAAAAATTGCAGACCAAAATATTATCTCCAAATCGACTTACTGCTCTCTCTACAACTCTGGCGCTTCTCCTGGAATCATGTATGGTTTTTCTAAAGCACACAAAACCAATATCCCTTTACGACCAATATTAGCCGCTTATAATACTCCATCCTACCTAATAGCCAAATTCCTTGTCCGACTTCTCGGACCGTTTACAAAAAATCAATATACCTTGCGGATTTCTTACGAATTTAAGGACGGCATCAAAAGTCTTCAGTTGCCACCCTAAGCATATTTATCTAGTTTCGATATCACTTTCCTGTTTACTAATATACGTTTAGACGAAACAATAGATATTATGTGTAGGAAAATCTTTGACAACACTGACTCATTTTACAACATTGACCAACCCACTTTCAGAAGTTTTCTCAATTTGGCCATTAAAGACTCATTTTTCATTTTCAACATTAGACAATACAAACAAATCGAAGGAGTCTCCATGGGCTCCCCGCTCGGTACGCCGCTAGCGAACATCTTTTTACATCATCACGAAGCAATATGGCTTGACGAATGCCCGACTAACTTCAAATCCATCCATTACAAGCGCAACGTAGACGACACATTCCTCATCTTCAAAATCCCAACCGATTTAGTTCTATTTCTACAATATTTAAATAGTAAACATCCCAACATAATGTTCACCGCTGAAAGCCAATCAAGTAAATTCCATAGCATTTTTAAATATCCTAGCCGCAAATCAGATTCAACACTGACCACTAGAATCTATAGGAAGCAAACGTTTTCGGGTCTCAGAACTAGCTTTTTCAGCCACTTCTATGACCAATTTAAAATTAATGCAATCAAAACTTTACTGTTTAGGGCATATCACTTTTCTTCTTACCTAGCATTTTCAAACGAAGTAGACTTTCTTCCAACTTTCTTCAAGAATAACGGCTATCCCCACCACCTTTTGGACCATTATTGCAAGCTGTTCATGGACAAACTATTTGACCCCGAATTACTAAACCTACTGTTCATAAATTAGATTTTTTTCCACTCCCTCCCGTACTATAGCACAGCTACCGTCGCTGCAGTTAACTCTCTGAAAACGTTTCTCTCTGAAGCTTACCCGCATATAAATTTTAGGTTTTCTTTTGAAAACACATTACCATAAATTTAATATTTTAAATTTAAGGAACCCCCCCCATGCACTACACCTTTGCTGTCCGGTGTTGTTTACAGGTACAGTTGCAGAAGTTGCCAAGCTTCGTATATGGGCATCTTCGGGCAGCATTTCAAAGCTCGCATTGACCGACATCTAGATATATCCAGTAGAACAAGCTTACTACTTGCCAAACCTGCACATTCAGCTCCCCGTCTTCATGCAGAACAAAATAACCATCCCATTAGCAGGAAAGACTTCTCCATTATTGACTTCTCCAACTCAATGGAACTCCCAACTTTAGAATCTCTTTGCATTCATATAACTAATCACAGCCTCAACATAACGACTTCAGCCGTTCCCTTCAGAAAATCCATAACTGACATTTTTTCCCCCGACTGTACATCCCTTCCGTCACCGCAGTTCCCTAGCCGTCTCGACTGCACAAGTACTGACATTGGGACCCTCTCCAGCTTACTCCGGTCATTTTCCTTTTGCACTTCCCCTCGATAGCATCTCTCTCCCAGCTAGCTTACTGAAATAAATTTCTAGTTTTAGACATTATACTGTACCTTGTTTTTAGTTCTGAAGGTGGGAATATAATCCCGAAACGCTGACAATATTTTTTAATGTCGACATTTTTTTGTTAATCTTATTATTGATTAGTTAGTCTTAGTTGATTAAATTTTGGTGCAGATCGGTTGGTCCATTTGACTCATATTTATCATAAAGTTTGTTAGCAGCAGAACTCAAAAAGTCATGAACGGATCTTCAAGAAAATTGCAGAAACTGTTAATACATCTAAAGGCACATATAATTAGATTTTGGTGTTGATACGAAAAAATGCATGGTTTCACAGCTAATTTGAATTTTTCGTTACCGTTGCCTTGCTTGGCGAACCTATGCGGTCTCAGGGTGCTCTAGTTCTGATTGTAATAATAATTCACTGTATAGTAATACAATAATATTATTTCATGGAGGGTTGCTGGTTAGTTGATTACTCAGAGGGAATACGTATTAGAGGAGCGAGTCTAAACTCTTTACCGCATTTACACAAAGAGTAATATTTTTTGCCAGGTCTCGGTCTGATGATGTTCTGAGCTAGAGGACTGCGGCAGGTGGCGCTACAGGTTCTGGGGTAAAACTTGAATGATGGTTTTGCAAAGTCAAGCCTCGGTGGCTTAATATCACTGCCCAGTTATTGGCGATGCCTTTAGTAACTTGGTAACAGCAAATCGGACCCACAGGGAAGAAGATGGATAAAAATAACAGTAGAAGAGAAAAATACGCAAGAAGGAAAGCGAACACACATGGGATAGGGAAGACGTACCAAAAACCTAACAGATGCGAATGTCGGTTTCACACATGTATTCACACGTACAACTCGTTAGGAAGATTTATAGTTACCCCGTCGGTTCGATCCATATTTAAAGTCAGTTGCATAGATACGGGAGCATAGATGAAGTGCGAGTTGCCTCGAGATAAATTAACTGTTGAGGTGCTTCTGGTGCGCGATTTTGCCTATATGAAATGCATACAATAGGATGCCGAACACCACTGACCGAACTTTATAACTGTTGTAGTATTATGATGACAAGAGCACTCTGAGAGCGCATAACTCCGCAAAGCAAGGTAAAGGTAATGAAAAAATCAAATTGTTCTGAAACTATGGTTCCTTTTCTATCAACACAATAATCTAATTTTGTGTGTCTTTTGAAACTAATAGCAGCTTCAGCGATTTTGTTCAATATCTGTTTATAAATTTTCGAGTTATGCCGCTAAAAACAATATTCTGAGAAATATTAGTCAAGCACACAAACAGAACAACCTAGCATCACCAAAATTTGATCAGTTATGTCTTGAAACATTACTAACAATTCCTGTAAATTACATATAGATTCGTTCGTAACTTTTTGCACTATTTTGCTAACAAACATAAAATCAAACACAGGGACAAGCAAATAGACAAATCGTCGCAAAATTTGGCCGTATACCCTTCATAATACTGTATAGCTAACAAATCATGCAAATTTCATTAAAATCTGTTCATAAATTTTTGAGTTATTGCTTAAGAAAAATAAAGCAGACAAACAAGCAAACAAACGGATGAACGGATCTTCACCAAAAGTTAATCATCTGCTCCTACTACATACCTAGCAATCCCTGTAAATTTCTTAACGATCCGGTCATGACTTTTTGAGTTATCTTGGTGACAGAGAGACAGACGAAAACATAACCTCCTTAGTGGAGATAAGCAGTAGGAACCTTTGAAATTCCACAGAATAAAAGCATTGTTCTTTGATGATATATTAGATCCGCATCATGCATAGGAAGTGAGAGAATATGTTTCAAGTCAGTCAGCAAATCTTCTATCTGCGACCAGTGAGCAGAAGCAGATAAAAAATGAAAACTTGTCCCCTATTCTTCCCTGCCAAGATGGTGTCCATGATAACCTAATTTTCACTTATTTAATACTGAAAGCGTCACGGTCGACTAACTAATTAACTAAAGGAGATACAAACAGAATCATAGGTAATATATAATACGCTCTCACAAAATTTAGAAGGAAACAGATATTTGTTCCAGTATATAATGCTATCCGAAATAGAAAGAATGTAGGCTATATATTTGCGAAAAATGCTAACCCTTTACTCACAGAAAAATGATTGTTTGCCATTAAGTAAAATGAGTTAACTGAAAACTACCTTGTCGTATGAACTTGCGTCAATGCACATTGTCGTTTGTGATGAACAACAGATGAACAAGAGCGTTGTGATGAACAACAGTGTCTTTTACGATTAATTATAGTTGCTTTGTAGCTAAAATATTACGTCGTTAGTGATAAGAAACCAGGTATTTTTTTATTGTAAAGGACATACTTTCCTGCGTGTACCGGGCCGCACTATCGTCTCTCACGACGATTTTGCGTTCACGTAAGCTTTCCTGCGCGCGCCACCACTAAAATAAACGCTTCCTAGGAAAAACTTAACCTAGCCTAACCTAACCCACCTTACCTAACCTCCTTACCTAGCCTTCTAACCTAACCTAACCTTACCTAACCCAACCTAACGTTACCTAACCCAAGCTAACCTTACCTAACCCAACCTAACCTTACCTAACCCAACCTAACCCAATCTAACCATAACTAACCTTAACTAACCATAACTAACCATACCTAACCTTACCTAACCTTACCTAACGTTACCTAACGTTACCTAACGTTACCTAACGTTACCTAACCTTACCTAACCTAAACCAACTTAATCAGCGATACAGCGAAAACGCGGCACACAAACTTGAACGCCGCTCACGCGCACACGATCTGCGTACACAAACACGCACACATCTCCGTCGTGAGAGACGATAGCGCTACCGGGCCACTAAAAACGCTTTCATAAAAATAGTAAAACAAACTAACCATCCATGATCACGTACCCGAAAACAGGTTAATGAGTAGATTCACTTTGTTATTCCCCCAGAGTTAAAATTTTTAGTCAGAATATATTAAAATTTCAGGTTTTCCTATGCCCGAGAAATGCTATCCAAAGATATGAAGTTCGAAGGAACACAATACTGTGGCCAAAAAAGGCAACTTTCAAACGTATGCACAATGGATCACCGTGCATGGGAACATCAAACTGGTAAAGAAGAAAATGAGCAAAACAGAGACTGCCCTTGAGAGTAAGGAGAAGAAATGAAGCAAATGACTGATTGAAAGAAACGTATTCCGAGCAGCTTGGGCTGTTGTGACGCTCACTTGTACCGAAGCATCCCCAATTGGAGATTTATGACACTTTACTTCAGGAGTCTAGCTCCTTGGAGATTCTTGGTGTTGTCTTTGATGAGAAGCTTACTTTTGAGCCGCATATTAGGAGGTTGGTGTCACGTGCTTCCACTAAGATTGGGCTCCTGCGTAAGGTGAATTCCGTGTTTGGTGATAGTCAGGTTGCCCGCAGATGTTTTTATGCGTTTGTGCTGCCTGTGTTGGAGTATTGCTCACCGGTCTGGGCTTCAGCTGCTGAAACTCACTTGCGTCTGTTGGATCGACTTGTTAGTTCAGCCAGCAGGTTGTGCGCTGATAAGGACCTAGTGAACCTGTCCCACAGGAGAAGAGTAGCAGAGGTATGCATGTTTTATAAGGTGTACAATAATGAGAGGCTGAGAGGCATTGGTTGAATTCTTCTGTCCCTGCCCTCAAGGTTTTTGGGAGAGCGACCCGTGCTGCGTGCGGAGCGCACTCTTTCACTTTGGAGGCTGTCACATGTCGAACTAATCAGTTCTGTCGGTGCTTCGTGCCCTGGTCGGCTAAGGTTTGAAATTTGTTGCCGGCATCGGCTTATGGTCGTATTGGCCTGCAGGCGTTTAAGTCAGCTGTTAATGTTTTTTTTGCTGGATTTCCTTTAGCAGCGTTTTGAGCTTCCCGGTGTTGCAAGATGCTTCATTTTGGTTGTATTACCTGTCCGTGGGAGCTCAAGCGTGAAGTTTTAATAATAATAATAAGGCCCAACATAAAACAAAGATAATCAATCCATGACATTGTGTGAGGACCACACTGCACATCATATATGTTAGGTAAGCCTGTAAGAACCCTGAGACTCATTCCATCCATTTGATACAGATACACAGAGAGTTAAATATTAGTTTTTTTTTCCATTGAGATGATGTAGTCCAATTATTTTACAGGCACGTCTGGCGCTGGCGGAGCTGCAGCGCTGCAAGAGGCAGACGCCAGACAACAGCACCAGCTGCCGAAGCACCACCAGCTGCAGCTGCAGAAGCACCGCCAGCTGCAGCAGGCAATTGCCCCACAGAACAGCGAGAAAGAAAACACGTGCCTTCGATGCGTTTCCAGTGCACGCATCGTAACCCAACCCATGGCACACATCACAGGAAGTAGCACTAGTAGTTCCAACATCAGCGCACCTTCACAGTTTCCCGGAATAAGGCCAGATGGTCTGCGACACTTAGCAGAGTTGCGGAAAAGCAAAAGAAAGCTAAGGGAAGCGACACCACCGGGAGACGCTAAGGCATTTACAGGCAACTATTCTCTGGATTTCAGAATCAATTTTCAGCTCAAGAATAGCCGAGAGAAGAAGATATTTCAGCAATTACATTTCAAGAGATCTATTCTACATCTAGGGAACCTACACCAATTTTTAGCCCCGAAAGAAACAGCCCCCAAACCCCGGTCATCGCAGCTAAGTCCCAATAATCCAGGAATTTTACACTTCAGAAAGAAGAGAATTTTTTATGCCATAAGGCCGCAGACGGACGATCCAAGATGTGCGAGGTCAACGCCGCTACTGCCTAGAATCGAAAGTCATTATTTTCATTATATCTCCAAAACGCTTCCACTAACCGTTACGCTTCCACCGCACAACAGAACTAAACGCACTGTGGATCCTATGAAAAATGTCTCCTTGGTAGGAAAATTAAACGAAACCTTCACCAGTACCACCAGTACTAGAGGCATATCGCTTCCGAGTGGTAGGAAAAGCACTAAATTTACGTATTCACTGCTTACAAATTTGACAACAAAACACCCCAGTAATTACCCTGAAATTAGTAGTAAAATTTCAGATATCAGTGTCAAATTTAACAAAACTAAAGACACAACACACGGCACTGAGTTACATAAGTACCAATACCACTTAACCAATGCCTCGTCTACACCAAAGTCGACGGCCAAAGTAACAGAAGTGCCCTACTCTCCATCGCAATCTTCAAGCTATTCGTCCTGGCAACCAAATGTAACGGAAAAATTCGTCAAAGTCAGCAAACGAGATCGGAAGCTCAAGCCAAGCGTCTTCTCGTTTCATTCCGGCATCGTTTCTGCTTCGCCGACCAAACGAACGGCGACAGCAACGCCGACGATCTCTGCCGTGGCGACGAACTCCAGCGCCGTGACGAAGATCCCGCAGCTCATCCAGTCGCCACGGCTGTGCGCCCGATGCCCTTACTTCCTCCACACGCCCACCAAGGTGACGGTGGCTGAGGGGTCGGCGGCCAACCTAACGTGTGGCGTACGTCAGCTACAGGGACGCCAGGTACGCTCCGTTATATTAGCTCCGCAGAGTTTATTGCGCTCGCCAATACGATTACTCGAAAAAGAACGTCCACTTAGCATCTAAACGTTTCGATCCTGCATGTTAGCGAACGAGTTGAGGCAGATAAATCGTTTCCAAACAATAATGTTTGGCAGCCCATAAACGCTGATTTACCTCCTGAGGTGGTGCCAGCTTTCTGTTGAGATCGTGCGTCAATAACCAATTCAGCCAAAAATTAAAAGAATTCACAGATTTAGTAGGCAGAAAATTTTCGTCTGGGAACCTAAATTTGAGGAATTTTATTCGGCCCGGGAGACCAAAATCATTGACAGCAGATGCCTCCAATCTGCAATCGAAGCCAATGCTCACTTCACTACCGGAGCAGTGGCTTTGTAATTCTACAGCATATACACAGTTAATGTGAGGTAAATACTTAGAAATTTCTGCCAGTTTCAGAGTGACTAGTAATTTTACCAGTATTACTTTCTTTTTCACTTAATGCAGTGTATCCCAAAGTTCAGTTTTCTACGGACCCCCTGTGAAATCGCCCAGCAGCATACGAACCCCCCGCCATTGAAATGGCCTCAACTTAGTATATTAGGAGCTAAACGAGTATTGTCGATGTTGGTTTCCAGACTATTGCTTTTTGTTTAATACAGAACGGCATAGGCTAACAACGTAAGCCAAACATAAAATTACTCATGATACAGTCACGTGACATCCCAGCTCAGCCCATATTCACTTAGAGTGAGTTTTAACCTTTAACTCTCTTGAATTTATTTTTAGTCGCCCCAAATGACTATTTGCATTGGATGATGTTTAGCATATGCTGTTCTCTCCGTTTTTCAAAATAAAAAGTTAAGTTTTTGTGACAGAGCAAAAACATTTAGAGGTAACAATGTCATTGTTAAATTTTTTTTCAACTTCTGTTTATTACTGTAAAATATTATTGTTAGCTATATAAACGTATACATATATTTCCTCTTACAACCATACAATATTCCGTAATTTGTAGGTCCGTGCGTGAGGCACAGTGGGTGCGCTGGTTCATATGCACCCCCAACGGGAAACACTGACCTAACGTGAGATAACGAACACTCTTAGAGAGTCGAAGCAGTTGCCAAGTTTGTCTCGTCTGATATATTATGTGCCTATTACCGTAATATCGTTATAGGTATATGCAAGCTTTAATTTTCCTATAAAGCACATATTTTGTGTATGCTAACGTCGAATTACGCTGTTGAATGACTCCATTAAGTAAGACAACATAGTCTGGCCTTCATCTTCACCAGGCAATGTACGTCGCACAGTCTTTAAGTTTAAAACTTGTACTTAAATTCCACAAAAAAGTAATACTTATTATTAATACTATAATTATATTCCCATGTCTACCAATTCACAACGTAAAGTAGTACTTTCAGAATTATATCAGGTAGTCAATTCATAATGAATTGTGAAGCAGAAAAACGCAAGAACTTTCTGGGTTACCTGATTGTAAATAGCCTTAAATTTTGACTATTTCTTGTACCCGCTGCAAAGCTCTGCTTTCACCGCCCTGCCCTGAAATATGGCTACCCCTGCGAGACCGGCAACAGTCCATACGTAAAGTCTGAAACCATTGACAGTGTTTTCCTCTAAACTCCCGAGACTTTTGCAGCCACTCTCACCTTGTTTTCCGGGCCTTATCTTTAGGTGTCATGGATCAGGCGAAAGGATCTGCACGTGTTGTCGACAGGAACCTTCACCTATACAAATGACGATCGTTTCCACGTCGTCCACACAAACGACTCGCCCTATTGGATTCTGTCCATCGCCCAGACCCAACAATCCGACACGGGGCTGTATGAGTGCCAGGTACCCGCGCGGCCCAAAGTCTTCAAGCGCTTCTGGCTGCGCGTTATTGGTGAGTATGACTTTATAAATCGTTGGACGAAGGTAAGATCTAAAGTCTTCAACTGCTTCTGGCTGCGCGTTATTGGTGAATATGACTTTATATCTTTGGACGAAGGTAAGATCTAAAGTCTTCAACTGCTTCTGGCTGCGCGTTATTGGTGAGTATGATTGTTTGCATCGTTGGACGAAGGTGAGATCTAGTTTTTTTTTTTCAATTGCTGCTGGCTGCAAGTTGACGCTGCTTCAAATAATACTATTTCGGTAACCTGCTCAGCATCCTGATGTTGGCTGTGTCTTTGTAAACACAATTGTGCGTGTGCCGAAAGCCCTCCAAAAATATTAGTCGTCACATCAGCCGGATTAGCCAATGCCACTAACAAAAGTTTTAGATAACTCTTCAAATTTATAGTGAACGGAAACTAAGTATTTTGCGCACTTTTCTCCTATTGAAACGAGCACAGCAACACATTAAGACGCTGAGAAATCTTAAAAGGAGATGAATACTATATCACTTGACGGAAGTGTGATCTAAAGTCTTCAAACTCTTCCGACGGCATGTTGATCACCTGCGAACGAGGTGAGAGAGGTGATAATGTTTTCGTTCAGGATGTATCTATATCTTGTTTGTGCATACTTGTACTGTATTCATTCTACCCAAATATTGCCAGAGGAATTGAGCCATAGTCACAATCTCTTCTTTCCGGTAGTTAGGTGCGTTAACCTAAATGAGAATAATAAAAAAAAAAAACTGCTGATTCAGCACTTTTAATCCCAGACTCCCTCCCCTCCACCGCGTATTATAATCTTGCGCAATGAGGAGTCCCAGCTTTTTGTAAGGTTATTCATATAGCCTACATGGCTAAAAATGGTCAGGGCTACGACGATACTATGATTTGGGCTAAACATTTTTATAACCTCGAAATGTTCAAATGCTTTTGGCTGAAGATGCTGAGTTGGGAGGACGCCTTTTTCGGACAAGGGTATAAAAACACCAGCGAGTACCTAAGTCAGACAAGAACTACAAGAATTGGTGAAGCAGGAGTGGGTGCGACCTGTCGTCAGCAGTATGTGCCAGCGACCACCACGCCGCGCAGTCCCAGAGACACGATATACGTCAATTTCTCTTGTGAAGCAATCAATGAGTGTTCTAATAAAGTTTTATATTCACTAGAATGCACGCTGCCTAGCTGTAATGAATTACCTACGGAGCGGAGCATTATAATCATAAAAGCAGTACTCAGCGCGATTCAGCGCTTGACGTTAGGTCATGCTAAGACTGGCCGAGAAGTTTCAGATCGAATTATTCAATTATGTATCAGCTTGCTGCTACATATTCATCCAGTTTAATAGGGTATACTTTTATTCTCAATTTTCAAACTCTAGAGGCACACACTAACACCTAAAACAGCACAAAAACAGTCCTCTTATATGGTGCAGATGTTGGCACACGAGTACAAGAATGTGGACTATCACCTCCTAGTCTAGGCTCAAAGGGGGAGGGGGGTGAGTACATTTCTCTTTCACTGCTCTACCATGCATTTTTCTATTCCATATGATGAGGACATTGAATAAAGTAGTTAGAACATTGGCATCTGGTACATTTTTGAGAGGGAGGGCATGGGGAGGGGGATGGGGGCTAGGAGCAACATTATCAGTTGTGAACCGATTGATCTTAAACTTGCTCAGAATATGTAGTTTAAAAAAAAAAACATATAGTGCTCATACAACTTTTTTTATTCAGGCTTCAGTTTCTGAGATAATGGGGTTTACATATAAATGTATGCAAGTTTTATTGAAGGCGACAGAGAACTCAGTGTTAATAATACATATATTAACCCTTTCCAGGTCTCGAAAACATTTTACACAATCATCATTGCCGATGCTGTGCAGTAGCTCTCCAGTGTTGGCCTCAACGTTTCGACTACCTCTGTAGTCAACTTCAGGAGGAGTTGGTAGTGCTGTTGGAGGTGGTGCAGTACCTTCCATGCTTTAGGTAGAGAGCTCATAATGATACTGCTGGCTGTGTTTGCGAAGGTCCTCTTGTCACCTGGGTGCGCGGTGAGTGCTTTGAGCGTGGTCTCTGATTGGTCGCGACGGAAGACAAGGCGGCCAAGCACCGCTAGATGTTGGCCGTCCGTCGTTCCATATCTCGTTGGGGCTGATGGTCTCCAAGAAGTTGCAGCGTTTTACAGACACCGGTGAACTGGGAGTTTATGGATGGCTGGTTTAGTCGGATGAGAATTGCTTCCTCGATTGGCAGCCGGTGATTATCACTATTTTTACGAATCACTACCAACTCCTGCTGAAGATGACTACCGAGGTAGTGGAAACGTGGAGGCCAACATGGAGAGCTACTGCACAGCATCGGCAGTGATGATTGTGTTTAATGTTTTCGAGACCTGGAAAGGGTTATTAAATGTATTAACACTAAGTTCTCTGTCGCCTTCAACAAAACTTTCATAGCTGAAAAGCTGCTTCCAAACTTCAATATAAATGTATATGTATACTTTGGAAATTTCAAACGAATAGAAAATGAGTTTTCATGCTAGAAAAAAATTTTTGAATCCTTGAAAGATTTCTAACAAAACTATAGCGCCAGATTTTCCATTTTCGCCCTCATATCTCTTTTTTTTTGTCAACGCTCAAAACCGAATCCCTTAATTGTTTTTCCTTATATTTACCTCCACCAAGGAGGTTATATATTTTCATCGGATTTGTCTGTCTCTCTGTCATCAAGATAACTAAAAAAGTTATGGACTGATTTTTACGAAATTTACAGGGATTTTAGGTATATTAAGAGGAACAGATGATTAACTTTTGGTGAAGATTCATTTATCCGTTTGTTTGTTTGTTTGTTTGTCTACCTCATTTTTCTCAATGCTATGACTCAAAAAGTTTTAGGTATTTCAAATCGGCTTTTAATTTCACAAAGGATTTAATAGATTACTCCACGTTTCTAAAAATACATTTCTGTTCATTGATAATTTTGAAAAGAACAATTCTAGAGTAAAAGTATGCGCATGCTATATAAAATACAACGTTTCGGTCATCTACTACTGGGGGCCATCATTAGGTATGTTTCTAGTCTGAAATAAAATAAAGCACAATAAGTAAGGTAAATGATTACATTGTTTGGTGAGTTTAAGGTACATAAGTAATAGCTAAGACTAAGGCGTGAGGGACGCTGTTGCCGTTGACATGATCGGTGTGTGACTGGTGGAAGGGTCCGGTGGTCGATACCTTACGTAGTCCAGGTGGGCGTAGCCATGCTAGACGAACAGATTCAGGTAGTTTGAAAATTCATTGTACTTCACGTTGATGATCGGTGCATATTTCCTTATTCCAGTGCTTCTGCTATTTTTATTGATGTTCTGTCCGCATGTGCCTGAATTATACTAAATGCAGGGAGGAAAGAGTCCAAAGGAGGTGGTTCCGTTTGGTGATCATCTCTGAAGTGCTTGAAGATGCTGCTTGACGGATAACGGTGCAACCTTGCTTTCCGTCCAAGAGCGCAGGTTGTGTGCCCAATGTAAGTAGCATTACAGCTATCATGTGTATATGTGAACCTGTAGACCATGCTCACACGCTGGAGGTCCGGTACTTTCGGTCTGGTGCTGAAGAGCACTGTAAGTGTCCGAGGTTTGTAATATGGCTGCACTACTATTTTCTTCGTTGGATCAGTAGACTGGATGTGTTGCGAGATGATATTGTTTAGAAAGTCAGAGTCTTTTCTATAGGTGCTCAAGTTATGAAGCTCTACGTAAAGGTTAACTTCGGTGCTGTGCTGGTTGTTGCGTTATCTGTCCATTAACGACTTCACTATTTTGTCTAAGATTATAAGAGAGAAGCCATTGTTTGTTAAAACTTGTTTAATCCGCTTGATATCGGCAGTGTAGGTATCCCAGGTTGAACAATACTGCAGGGCTCGATGAATGAGTGTCTTTGCTATTGACTGTTTGTAGGGTAGAGGTACCTGTGCTTTGAAGTGGGTGTAAGATCCATTATCAGTAGGTTTAATGAAGACCGATGTGGCAAAATGGGTTCCTTTTAGCTGGATGCGAAAGTCCCAAAAATAAAACGTGTTATCTTCCATTTTTTCGAGGGTAAACTTGAGAGCTGAGTTGCTGTGCAGTGTTCTTTTGAAGCAGTTAAGGGGATTTGCGTTTGAAAATACGGCCTTGATGTCGTCTACGCATCGCTGGTAATATTTCAGGTTTGATATTTTTTCTTGTGACAAAAGCTTTTCTTAAGGTGCGACATATAGAAGTCGGCGAAAGTCGGCTCCAAAGGTGTTCCCATGCTCACACCGTCTGTTTGGAGGCTTGACTGTCCAAGGTGTTCAAATGGCGTTTCTGTTGTGCAGGTTAGCAATAGTTTCTTGAAAATTTATTTTGGACAGAGAGGTGGCGAGAGTGATGGGTGATGGTAGACGCGTGACATGATGATTCCAATAGTTTCATGGACGGGTACGTTTGTTAAGAGTGAGAGACTACTTTATCAGTGGGATTTGCTGTAAGTGAATCCAAGTTGGACCTCCAGCGCGTGGGCGTGGTCTACTGGTTCACTTGTACACATGATAGCTGTAATGTTACTTACATTGGGCACACAACCTGCACGCTGGAACGGAGAGCAAAGCAGCACCGTTATCCTTCAAACAGCATCTTCAAGCACTTCAGAGATGATCACCAAACGGAACCACCTCCCTTGTACTCATTCTCACGTGTATTTAGTATAATTCAGGCACAATCGGACAGAACATCCATAAAAATAGCAGAAGCACTGGAAATAAGGAAATATGCACCGATCATCAATGTTAAGTACATTGAATTTTCAAACTACCTGAAGTTGTCCGTCTAGCACGACCACGCCCACCTGGACTACGTAAGGCATCGACCACCGGGCCTTTCCACCTGCCCCACACCGATCATACCAGTTGCAACAGAGCTCCCTCACGCTTCATTCTAAGCTATTACTTACGTACCTTAAACTAACCTAAGAATGTAACCATGTACCTTACTTATTATGCTTCATTATATTTCAGACTAGATACCTACCTGATGATGGCCCCAGTAGTAGATGGTCGAAACGTTGTGTCTTATATAGACTGCGCATACTTTTACTCTAGAACTATCCATTTTAAAATTAGCAATGAACAGAAATGTGTTTTTAGAAACGGTGAGAAATCTATTAAATCCTTCGTGAACTTAGAAGGTTATGAACGGATTTTTTATCACATTCGCATGAGTTGTTAGGTATATTACAATGAGTAAATGACCGAGTCTTTGTTAC
Organism: Parhyale hawaiensis; assembly: GCA_001587735.2. Taxonomy (NCBI): domain Eukaryota; kingdom Metazoa; phylum Arthropoda; class Malacostraca; order Amphipoda; family Hyalidae; genus Parhyale; species Parhyale hawaiensis. The sequence continues at coordinate 3,713,553 of LQNS02278143.1, read as the reverse complement.
GATCCGTTGGTTTGTTGTTTCCTTTGTCGCTGTTTTTAATTGTATGCTTGTTACCACATTAACTCAAAAAATGGTGAATGTATCATTATGAAATCTATAGGAATTTTTAGTAATTTCAAGAGGCATAAATGATCAAATTTTGGTGCAGATCGGTTTGTTCGTTTGTATGTTTGACTAATGTTTTTCATAATGCTTGTTAGCAGCATAACTCAAAAAGTTATCAACGGATCTTGTAAAAAATTGCTGTAGCTGTTAACACTATCGAAGCGCAGAAATGATTAAATATTGGTTATGATACAGAGGAACTCATAGTCTCAGAACCAATTTTAATTTTTCGTTACCGTTGCCTCGCTTGGCGGAGGTACGCAGTCTCAAAGTGCTCTAGCTTAGTTAACAATTGCAACGAAATAGAGGATAAAAATCCAGCTGAGATCAAAATAAAATATATGATGGCGAAAATGGAGAATCTAGCTCTATAGTTTGTTACGAATGTTTCAAGGATTCCAAGACTGTCATTATTTTGCTAGCATGGAAACTTGTAGTGAGTTTTAGGCGTTTTAAATTTGCAAAATATACACATATAGTTATATATGAACCCCATTATCTCAGAGACTAAAGCCTAAATCAAAAAGTTGTAGGAGCAATATAAGTTTCTTTTTCAAAACTACATTTTCTGAGCAAGTTTCAGAACAATCTGTGCACAATTGATAATGGTGCTCCCCATGCCCCCCATCAAAAATGTACAGGTGCGAGAGTTCTACCCGACTTTTCTTTAATGCCATCATATGGAAGAAGAAAATACATGGTAGAGCCATGAAAGAGATATATACAAAGATAACCCCGTAGAGGCTAGACTATCCATGTAATTGATAAAAAGAAACATTTTAAGCTCTTCCTGATCACCTCCTTCATTAGGGCAATGCTCTATATTCTAACACATTTTGGCTAAGGGTTTCAGCTACCAAAGAAATAGTAGTGCACGCCTGTTCCTGAGTTTCTATTCTGACAGAGCACAGTCAACGACCACGTTATTGTTTAAAGCCAGATGCTATTTTTTTAAGCCGCTCATAATTATTCCTTAACTGTCTTACCCATTAATGTTCTTAGATCCTGCTTTTTATCGTCGCTTGAACTATTCTTTAGAGAGCGCGTTTTCCCATGAAATTGCGGGAATTAAGAGAATAAGGCTTAGTGTCAAACATACTGTAGCGGGCAAAATAAGAGAACGATTTTCATTATTTGAAAATAATGTTTAACCATGTAGAGTAGGTTAATGAATCTTATGATGGGGCCTTAAGAAATGTCTTTAGCATATTTCTACGAAATATCAGGACAAACATAACTATATTTAATACATTAGAGCAATCTAACAAACGATAACAAAAATTGAACAGTGCAAAATAAGAGAACGATCGTCTCTAAAACATTCCCATATTTACCCCGGTCATCTGCCAACATTCAATTTCGTGTACATGACTTCTAGAACTGCCACTCTTACGATTACACCATTCTATAAACATGGCACCTCACGTGAAAGTTACTCCTGAGCTGCGGGAAGAAATGGTTAAGCTCAGGTCCTCAGGAATGACTCCTTCGACCATATAAAGAGAGGTAAACCGATCCAAGAGCGTTGTTTCTCGTACTTTGAAGCTCTATGATGAAAAGAAACAGCTGGAATCACCGGTATCTTCAGGCCGCCCTCAAAAACCCACCGTACGAGTTGATAGGATTATGAAACGCTATGCCCAGAAGGATCCTTTCGAAATTGCAGCGGGAATTTCCAGAAAGCTGAAGGTCAATAACAACATAGAAGTGTCTCGCTATACAGTT